>JARHVA010008901.1:0-37500 GCA_037957365.1 Torreya grandis | reverse complement strand
TGGATATTCCATCCAATAAAATAATTATTTTATGGAAGTTGGTGAAAAAGATGTTATTATATGGTGAAATATTGATGCTTCATAACCCTATGATGATCCATGCAGGCCTCATAGTTTGTTACATCTTGAACAATCAAGGTTGTAATGTGTGGAAAAATATCATGTCACAGTGAAAAAAACATTCATAATGTAGATTACAAGTCATGTCCAAGTAGTTGAAGAGTGATGATTAGACACATGGTAGGAAAGCTATCAAAGCTAAGGACACATTGGTTGTCTAGCCAAAAAAACATGAGTTTGAATTTAATTTCTTATATGGATGTCAAAGCCATAAAAAGACCTGAGAGAGAAAGAAGAGGACATGTAACCATGGAATGATAAAATTAAAAGGCAAATCCATATCCTGCCAACATAGATGGGATGCCAAGTGTTATAGTAGGACCCACATAAGAAATATAATAACATAATGAAGGAATAGAGAGGAGAAGCCATGTAGAAATGAATATCCAGATTAAATGACATGCTATTTGTGTAGAAAAAAATCAGAAACTTAAATTTGATAGCCTATTTAGTCATTAAAACCATCAAGAGGCATGGCTATAACTGCATAGGATGTGGATAACTAGCTATCCCAATTTAATCTCAACTAAATTCCATGTTGTAATTCATTTTTGATTTGGTCTAGCATGGTCACTAATATTCTCATGATGAATTAGAGTAAGATTCACCCCCAATTGGTTATGAGTGGGCATGACACATTAATTATTATTTTAACTTCACCCATGAGTGGCTGAATTTTAATCTAAACTTTATTTTGATCTCCTTAAGCCTACATACCTATTTAAGATAAAATATTGTGCCATAATAGGGGTTGGATCTGTATGTATTATTAAAGGAGACATCTAACACTAGATGTTTTGTTTTTTTTCTTACTATAATTTATTCCCTTTCATGTTTTAGCTTCTACTTACATAGTTATTTTATATGTATCTGATGATTGTATGAGTTTCTTAATATCGTTACTCAAAAGGAAAATTTTGATAACCAAAATATTTTCAAGTATAAGTGGTCATTCTCTATGCATTTTTTTGTAGTGATGTCCTTCTTTCTTTTATCCACCCTCTCTCCCAAAATATTTCACCATCTTTAATTGGAATTGTGCTAAGTCTAGCTCAAATGGAGGTAAGTTTAAATGGGAATTTATTTAGTCAAATATATAAAAGTTAACTTGTGTTTATAAGAATAATTTTTACCTCTCTAACACTAATATTTTGCTTTTTATTTATAAATATTTTAATATAGGGATATAGTAATCTAAATTTGACTATCTATCATGATTACTTTTATCATTCTATCTTAGAATTTTATCATTATTATTAAATTTTTACATTATTGGATATGATAAACTCATGAGAGAAGTGAAATTGTGAAATTAATTAAATATTAGAACCATAAAAATCATTGAATACTTTAGTTAGAGTTAAATCTTTTGATTAAAATCATTAAAACATGCCCCTCACATGGAACAGTTCACATAATCTAGCTAAGTGAAGACCAACATACCAAGCCCTGATACATTTAGAATAATTAGAGGTATTTTATTCTTGGGATCTCCCTATTTTTAGGAGAGGTTAGGGACTAATAACCCCTTTCATTAATTGTTGAATGCATGTCAAAACTTGAATCAACATGTTACTATGTTATAAGGAGGGCTTGTAACATGATTTGAAGTATTTAGTGAAATACCAACCTAAATGACTTTAAAACCCATTTATCCCACTAAGATAAATCTTCTCTCAAGTTGGAGGGTAGAATAATTATCACCTAATCAAAATCTATTGGGGATAATGTAGAGCTCCTAGAAATCTCTAACTATATAATACCAAAACTAATAGTTAACAAAGGAAAAGTTAAGCCCATCTAATTAGTTGGTAATTATCCAACCATTTCATCTATATCTTTAGTTAACCCATTTTTTATTCCCCATCCTTCATTTATGGCTAACATGTCTTGGCTTGTACAAGGAGGCTTTTGTCTTCTGTTTGCTCAGGTGTAGCTCATGATTTTCTCAAAACTCTAGACAAGCTTCATCCCAAGTTCACAATGGGAGGTGTCTAAACTATGGAAAAACATATTTAAGCCTTTAAATATGTTATAATTAAAACCCAAGTTAAACATGATGATGTTTCCTATAGGTTGTTTCCCTATACCTTAAGATAAGTAGTGTATGCTTGGTAGTTTGGATTACCCACTAGGTTTATTACTACCTAGGTTAAGTTAGAATGTATGTTTATAAACCATTTCAAATTTCCCATTAAACCTACAGTCTTATATCATCAATTTTTATCTCTCAATATGGAATAGATTGAGCTCATGAGTATGTTCAATTATTATATCCACAAGTTGTACCAACATTTGAAGTACCCTTACACCCAAGCCAAAATATATGCCATAAAGACCTACCTTAAATCTCTAAATGATGACCTTTATGTTACTTAGGAGGAACCCAATAGCCTTAACATCATTATATTTAGTCTAAATTTAATCTATCAACATTGAGCAACAAATGATGGCACAAGGATATGGATTTGGTCGATTACCCTCACTAGGTCAACTAGGTGTATAGAACCAAATACCAAAGATTAAACAAGCCCTATAAAAATATACTCCATTGATGAATCTTATACCAATATCCTTATATTCAAGTCCTAATTTAGTTTATAATGTGACTCCAATAAACTATGATCCTAACAGTCTACCTTATGCACCTCCTAATCATGTGGTTCCCTAGTTAGATAACTAGTAATTACTCCTAATAAAATATAATAATGTTGTTATTGTTCCTACCACTAGTGGGTATGTCATGTCTGGTAGCACTCAACATGCACTTCCATACTACTTTGATCCCCAAGCTAATGCTATAAATTCTCACCATGCACCTACTACTAGCCTAAAACCACAATTGCCCAACCAACCCAATGCTAGCATACATTTTAAAATGGGAAATATGAAATAGTAATTTTAGAATTTATCTAATGATATAACCAACCTACATAGGTAGGGGCCTCAAAATTCCAATCAAAATTCTAATAACTAGTCTCAAGGTAAAATTTGAATTTTCAAAGACCCAATAGATAATGGAATTCATGGCCTAATAATGGAAATTTGAGAGTCCTCTATATGGTGGAAACTGCAAAAATAATACTCCTCATTCTATGAATAAATTTGAATTTTCAAAGACCCAATAGATAATGGAATTCATGGCCTAATAATGGAAATTTGAGAGTCCTCTATATGGTGGAAACTAAAAAAATAATACTCCTCATTCTATGAATTTCATATAGCTATCATTAAACACTTGGTGTATATTACACAATACCATATACCACATAGAAATTAATTGTGCATAATTAATAAATTCCTTTAATATATTCCAAAATGAGGTGGGTAATATGGAGATTATTCCTACCCTTGATGATAATAAAAACCAAGAAGGAGGGAACCTAGAACTTTCCTTTGGATTAGACACATAAAAATTTCCATTTAAATATGACAATGAGCTTGAGGACAACCTAGAGGAGGTACATGCTTTCAGCCAATTTTGAAGAGGGAATAATTACCAACTGAGGAGTAATTCTACCAAATTGTTCACCACCCCTACTCCCTTGAATAACACTCAAGTTCCACCTAATGTGAATTTTCGTAATAATATTACTCCACCCAAAAGACCTCCTAATTTATTATCCACCTAGAAATCCTATCACGTATACTTGGGATAAAAAGTAACTAGAAAAGACCAAACTTAGCTATGAACCAAACTTAGTTATGATATAGTCAAACATATTAAGAAAACTAAAGATAATATAGATATGTATGTGGTAATTCATATTTATAATAAAAGAGAATTGATTTAAAATAATTTTCTTGTAGTAAAGGGAAAGAATATGTTCATGTTTCTCATACACATATATTTCTCTACAAGGAAAAGACTAAGACTCCTAATTTCTTCTTAATAATTAGGATATTTGGAAAAAAATTAGGTAACTTTTGTTTGATTCAGGTTCTTTACATAATGTCGTGATTTACTCCATATGACAATAGTTGGGCCTAACACCTATGAAGTCAAACTAAAAGGCTATCTAACTAGATAAAATAGAGGTAAATGCAGTTGAGAAGGTAAACAATATTTACATGTAATTGGCTTCTGATTTGAGGATTCAATCATTCCTTGATATCCAAGTGGTGGATATAAAAGTTTATTATGTCATGTTGTTGAGTTGAGACTACCAAGGAATCTTAGTGGATACATGGAAATTAATTTTATCCAAATGTGGTTACCTTGGCATGGCTTTCCCAACCAAATTAGGATAGAATAATAACCCAAGGTCGTTCACATGATCATTGAGTACACTAAAACAAATGAGATCCTTTATGAGGAATATGAAATGGGATGTATTTAATGAATAAGGGAGATAGAATTCACAATTTCCTTTCTATCAACATGCTCAGTGTGCAAAAGACCCCAATGGTGGAATATTTAAAATTGCTAGATGAAGAAGACTTATACCAAGTGTCTAAGTTAGTATCCTTCATGAATATTACATTCACATGTAATAAAATAAGATGTAATGAATTAAATAGAAGTAAAGAACATTCTTGTTATTAATAAGTGAATCAAATCCATGCCACAATAAGAGATGAAAATTTGAAGGCAATTATTTATCAAGAGGTAAATGTGGTAGTAACACTACCCATACTAAAGACACTAGTGTTAACAACATCATCAAAGTTGTGAACATTGAAATTTGGTGGTTCAAATTCTAAAATTGGATGTTGTGCTAGTTTCGAATTGATTAATCCAAAAGGGAAGTCTTAACTAGTAGTTTATCATTTGTACTTCACTTTCACTAATAATGTGTACAAATGTGAATCATTGGTCCATGGTCTTATGTTCACCCTTAAAAATAAAGTAAATAATATCAAAGTATTGGATGACTCTAAATTGGTAGTCAGACAAGTGATAATCCAATATTATTGTAATCACAAACACTTATCCAAGTATCCTAGTAGAGTTTGGTACTTGATAAAATAATTTGATCCCTTTGGCATTCAAACATTTCCTAAATAGAAGACTATATGTCTAATACATAGGCCACTATTTTGAGCACCTTAGAACTCATTTCCCATTCAATAATGAGAATGTTCTTAGTGGATCTAATCGTTATACCTTTAATTCTAGATAACATTAATAATCTCCAAGTATTTAATGATGACCAACATGTACTAGAATTCATCTCCAATGGTAAAGTATTTTTATATTAAATAATTAATGAGGATGGTTGAAAAGACTTAAAATTTGATAGGGATGAGATGATGATTTTGAAGATAAATAACATACCCAAAGGATTTATCTCTCTTGACTGATTATTCAATATGGAATATCAAGAGCATGAGTAGTCGACCTCTGTTAAAGGTATGAGACATGAGTAGTGAAACTGGGTGGTGAAAATGAAGTGAAGAACATGATTCTAGGCACCAATTATGTCCCATAAGATAAATGAAATTTTACATGAAATCTCAAATAATTCAAGGATGTGATTACATGGAGTTACAAATATCTCAAGGTAATCAACACTTCATCTTTTGACACAAAGTATTCCGTTGAAGCCTAGAGTCAAGCCATTTAGGCAAAAATAATAGCCTATGAATATGCTACTAGATCCCCTAATTTTTAAATAAATATAAAAAATGCTGGTAGTAAGGATCATATTCTTGGTGAGACATTCTACATGGGTAGCAAACCTATTATTGGTGAGGAAAAATAATGAGGAGATTAGACTATGTGTTGATTTACATAACCTCAAAAAATCTTCAAAATATAATAACTACCCTTTTCCTTCATTAGATGAAGTGTTGTAGATTGTAAATGATGCCAAAATTATATCCTTGCTTATTAGGTACTCAGGATATAATTAAGTGGTGGTTGATTATGAAGATAGAATTAAGATAACTTTAACTACCAAGTGGGGAACCTACACATAAAAAAGAATACCTTTTCGCTTGATTAATATATGCACCACCTTTCAAATGGATATGGATATTGCATTCAAAGACTTAATGGGCAAGTGCATATTTATGTATATGGATGGTCTTACTATCTTATCCAAAAGGCGATCAAGTTATATAAAGGACTTAAGGAAAGTGTTGTAGAAATGCAAAAACCATGAGATTTCATTAAATCCCAAGAAGTGTATATTCAAGGTAATCTAAGGTAAGTTACCCAGACACATTATCTCTAAGTGGGATATATATATATATATATATATATATATATGTATGTATGTATATATATGTATATATATATATATGTATGTATGTATATATGTATATATATATATATGTATATATATGTATATATATATATGTATATAAATGTATATATATATATATATATATGTATGTATATATATGTATATATATATATATGTATGTATGTATATATATTTATATATATATATATATATATATATATATATATATATATATATATATATATATATATATATATATATATATATATGTAGTGGATGTGATATCAAAAATACCATATCCTAGCACTAAGAAATAAATTAATAGTTTATTCAACAAGATCAACTTCATAATAAAATTTATCTCAAGTTTTGATGAGATAATCAAACCACTCAAAATCATGTTGAATAAGGATGCCAAGGTTGGTTGGATAGTTAAAGCAAAGACAGCCTTCAACTAAATCAAGGCTTCCATTACAAATACTCCTATACTCATTATCCCATATTACACAAAACCCTTATACCTTTAATCATATACCTTAGAACATTTTATAGCTATTGTGTTGACATAGAAGATGGAGTCGGGAAATGAATGGTCAGTGTATTTTATGAATAACCCACTTAGGAATGTTGAACTCAAATATTCTACAATTGATAAATAAGCCTTCACTTTGATCAAGGATGTTAAAAAATTTAGGCATTAAATTATACATAGCAAGCTATTTGTTCTATTACCTTATTTGATCATGAAGTCCCTGCTAATGCATCTAAAATGAGAGAAAGGTGTGGTAAATGGAATTATACTCTATGGGTATGACCTATATCTTTAGTCAATTAATAATGTTGGAGGGCAAGGATTATCAAACTACCATTGAGTTAAATCCCCAATTTTTTTTCCAATAGTACTTAGTGCATGACATCATAGATGATGATTGGTACATAGACATAGTTAGATATTTGTTGAATAGTGAGTTTCTAAAGGCACCTAGATTCCACTCAATGTAGAGTACTATAACTAAGGAGTAGCTATTTCATGAGAAAACAGGGCATAATCTATAGGATAAACCATGAAGGCATATATTTGAGATGCCTAAATAAATATGAAGCAACTACAATACTTAGATATTTCAATGGGAAATAGGGAATTGTACATGGTTTAGGTAGTAATACCGCTCACTAAATATTATGATTAGGCTACTATTGGTCACACATTTTCAAATATACTCATCTAAACATGAGGAATTTCTAGACATAACAAGTTTTTTCATCCCACAAATTCTCTCCATTTATGTTATTATTACCGAACATCGAATCTTGGACCTTTGCTAAGTGGGGATTAGAATTCATGGGAGACATTAATGCCAACTCATCTTCTAGGCACAAATTCATCCTTATAGTGATGGATTACTAAACTTGTTGGACTAAAGCTCAAACTTTCCATAATTACACCACTAAAATAGTCATTCAAATATTAGAGGAACCCATTGCCACAAGGTTTGGTATGCCCACCACATTGGTATGTGACAATGGTCTGCTTTCTCCTTCCTACAATTCCTTGAATGGGCTTATGCTCATTAGGTAATTATTAAGTTTTCTTCGAATAATTATCTAGAAGGTAATGAGTTGGTTGAGTCCATGAATAATAATTTATTTAATTTAATTAAGAATTTTTAGGAAAAAAACCCAAGGGATTGGCATAACATGCTTAAATTTGCTTTATGGTCAGATATGACTAGGATCAAGTTTGCCTTGGGGACATACCCTTATCATCTAGTATATGGCCAAGATCTGATCTTCTTAACCAATATAAATATCCTTACATTTTTGTTCACAAAAAATCATCAAGAAACTAATAATCCAATAGAATCTCACCTTTTTAACCTTGTGTAGTTAAAATAAAAAAGAGATGTAGCCTTGTAGCATTTCGATAAACATCAAGAGGTAGTCAAATGCCAGTTTGAAAAAAGGGACAAAGTGAAGGCCTTTTATATCTATAATATGATCATCATATGGGATAGGGATCATGAAAAAAAAAGATAACATGAAAAATTTGATGCATTATGGCTCAGTTCCTTCCAAATTTCTAAAATCCTAGGTGAGAATACAATCTACTTAAGGTGTCTTACTTGTGAGGATATCCCATTGCCTATCAATGGAAAATCCCTCAAGAATTAATTCTAGGCTTGAGTCGATTAGAAGCCCTTATAAATAAGTTCTCTTTTATTTTCTATTTTTCTTTCCTACACCTTGTTTGCTATCTTATGTTTTTTTTTTTTTTTTTTTTTTTTTCCTATTTTCATTATTGGGTTTGTCCTAACTATTTTTGTCCAACATTCCCTTTGGTGGTTAAAGGAATTAAGTTAAAGGTTGTTAAATAAGGTAAATTAATGGAACTAAAATAACCTAATTAAAATTTTACTTGAATAATTGGTATAAACTATCATTTTTTCTTGGTTCATTTCTTGAATTCTAAAGGTCAATGTTTCGTAATAAAACTTGTGACTTTAGAACAAGTATTTTATTATACAAATCCATCTAAATAACTTAAATAAATATTAGAATAAAATTCCAGCCTTGATTAAATTCTAATTTGTATTAATCCATATTGAACTTCTTGATTTCCTTCTAGTTGTGGCTTAGTATGTAATCATATATGGATGAATTGTAAAATATCATTTCAAAATAATTGAACTAAAATTTAAAATATAAAATTATCCTCAAAAGGATTGCCTCTATAGCCTACACCACATGATATTTGACATGGTTATAGTTAGATAAAGTCCTTTGGAAGGGACCAAAGGTACCTTTGTCAGCTCTATAAATGGTTAGCTAGTAGAAAACCAATGCCCACACCACTTCTTCCCCAAAATAAGCTAAAAAATATTTCCCTTTAGTAGTTTTGACCTTATAAAAATATAAATTACTACATTTGAATGAAAATAAAATTAATTAATCACTTGATCAAACACTTGGATGGTATTTGGATGAACTATAGCTTAGTATGTCACGTTTTTATATTGATTTTATTGCCTTTGAATTTTGGGTTGTTTTGAGTAATTTATTACAACTAATGACTTTTATTCTTGTGAAATTAGATATTTTGGATTCTCAAAATACTCGTGATTATTTCCAAACATGAGTCACCATTTTTTTATTTCTTCAACATGCCCCATTTTTAGTTTGAAAACAAGGAACCTCTTTTTTCTTTGATTTCTGATATTATACCTTCAAGAGTCCTTTGTGATTACTTGTTTAAATCAAATTTCTTATTGATGCCTATTATACTAAATGTGAAGATCTATATTTGAATGTGATTCACTTTTTTAGCGAAGCATACAAAATTAAATTTGTATTATAAAACATTTGGCATTGAAATTCTCATCTTGGTCTATTTTAATATTAATATCTAAATTTGTATAATTTTAATACGTCTTAGTCTACAAATTTAATTACATTTTAAAACACATTTTACAACATATTTTTAGTTTATTTCACCTTAGGTTTATGTAAATTATCTAACTATTTCAGAGTTTTATTTCTCCTTTTCCTAAGCAATTTGATCACTTTTGATTTTCATTTTGATCTAAATGACTAAAAATTCATATTGTTTCGTTCTATTATTATTCACTTTCCATTTAAAATGGAATAAATTATCTCATTAATTGATCAAAATGACTAAGTTATGATATAATTTTTACTTTATACTTAGCCATTTTTTGGTTCCTTAATCATTTTCTTTTGAAAACTTAATTGTTGATTTTTAAATTTTGATTGCTAATTGGGATTATTTATGTTTACATGTAGGTATTTTGATGCATCCAAGTACCACATGGTGAATTTCTATGGTCCTAATGGCCTGAATCCATCCAAGAAGTCTTTTGAGACTTATTTAAATTTTCATTTTTGCCTAAATCCACATGTCACATTTCTACTTAGTGGGACTTAACTAATTCATTAATTGTTCCTTCACATGTTGTGCCGTAGTTTATAAAAAAATATTATAAGAGACTTAGTTGGGAATTTTATTTTGAAAAAAAATTCTAATAACTCTCAAGAATTATTAAATTCCTCTCTCTTTAGGAAAAATATCATAGATTGCATTATAAGGTATGCACAAGGGTGGATTTTACACAGGTCCCAAATAAAAGTTTTGAAGACTTGGGTATTTAGGGTAAATATTCACTAATAAAACTTTTAATGACTCTATATTACCATGTGTCATTCACCTAGTAGTACAAATCTATCTAATAAGTCTTTTATGACTTAGACAATTTCATAAAAGTTACCTACAGCCATGTGGCACATTTTTGTATCTCTAAAAGACTTATCCAATTTCCAAAAGTTATATATCACCATGTGTTGATCTCCTAAAAGCTAAAGCCTATTTAAAATACTTTCAACACTTTTTATTTTATCTTTCACCTTAACCTTTTTTATTCTAATTTATTAACCATTATTTTTTACATCAACACTATTAACTATCTTTTATATTGTACCTGTAGGTGCTTAAATCGGTCTCAGTGCCAAATGGTGACTTTTCATCACTACTAATGTTTTAAGCCTTATCCAAATGTAATTTTGAGACTTAGTTGATTTTATAAAATTCTTTCAAATACTTAGTCAATTTTCTATGAAGTTTTTTCAGTGAGTCTCTATGTCAGCAAAACTTTGGGTGAGCAGGTAATTAGGATGATGCTATATGGTGACATCCCATACCCCACTCTCCTAGAGATTTTTTTTGGCCTAGAAATGATGTCAGAACCCCAAAAAAATGGGTGAAAAAGATATCACCATGTGGCACAATCCCACTACTCCATAGCCATGGGGTGGTATGTGTAGATAGATTAATATGTTAGGGTAATGGGTGAGTAAGATATTATCACATGGTGAAATCTTGATGCTACATAAATCCATAGGTATATATGCAGGCCTCATTATTTTTTAGAGCCTAAGTAAGCAAGATTATGATGCATGGTGAAATATCACTTCATAGTGGAAAGAACAGTCAATATGTGCATTCAAAGCCACATCTAAGTAGTGGGAAAGTGACGATAAGACACATGGTAGGAAACATGTTAGAGATAAGGAAATTTTATATGAATACATAATAAATCATGATTCTAAATTTGACTACCTATTTGGACATCAAAGTCATCAAAAGGCTCAAGAGAGAGATAAGAGGCCATGTGAACATGGAACAACAAAAGTCAATGGAAAAGCTAAAGCTCACTGATGTAGATGGGCTACCAAGTGTCAAAGTGAGATAATTATAATAAATAAAATATCATAATGAAGGAATATGGAGGATAAGCCATGTGGAAATGACCAATCAAAGAAAATGACACACTATTTATGCTTCTAACAAAGTAATAACTTGAATTCAACGTCTCATCTAGTCATTAAAATTGTAAAGAGGCATCAATATAACTATATAGGGCATGCTAAATTAGCTATCCCAATGAAAACTCAATATAATTCCCCATTAGTATTTTTTATTTATTTTGTCTAGCATAGTCCCTAATATTTACATAATTAACTAGTGTGGGATTCACCCCTAATGATTGCAAGTGGGCATGCCACATTGATGATTATTGTAACTACCCCCTTTATTGGGTAAATTTGAATTGGAACTTCATTTCAAACTCCTTAGTCCTATGTGCCTATTTAAGATCAACTCTTGTGCCATATTAAGGGCTAGTTCTATGTGTATTATGAATGTATATAAATAGAACTAGATGTTTTCTTGATTTCTTAGGATAATTTCTTCCCTTTATCATTTTAACTTGTAGTTACATAGTTTTTTCTAAGTATTTACTGATTGTATGAGTTTCTTAGTATTGTTAATGAAAATAATTTTTTTGATAAATATAATATTTTCATGTTTAAATAGTCATTATTCATGCATTTTTATGGTAGTGATGTCCTTATTTCTTATAGTCATTCTCTCTCCCACTTGTACCATCTTTAGTGTGAGTTTTGGTGAGTTTGGATCTACTAGACATTTGTTTAAATGGGGATTTAGTTAGTTAGATATCTTAAAGTTAATTTGTGTTTATAAAAACAATTTTTACCTCTATAACTCTAATATTTTGGTTTTTATTTATGATCAGTTTAATTTAGGGATATAATAATCTAAATTTAATTATCTATTTTGGTTTCTCTTATCATTCTATCTTAGAAGCTTATCATTGTTATTGTATTATTGTATGCTTGGACATGATAAATTTATAAGATAAGTTATATTGTGAAACAAATTAAATATTGGAAGCCTAAAAACTTTTGAATACTTTAGTTATAGTTAATTCATTTGATTCAAATTTTTAAAATATACCGTTGACATGGAAAAAATCATATCAACCAACAAGGTGAAGAATAACATATCAAGACTTGGTGCATTTAGATCTTATGGAGGTATTTTATTTGTGATATCTCTCTCTCCTTTGGGAGAGGCTATGGATTAACAACTCATTCACCTAATTTTTAGATACATGTTAAAATTTTCATCAACACTATCTACAATGATGAATAATGCAAGATATACTCAAAATTTTAAAAGAACACTTATTTCCATTCATTCATCTAAGAAAATAGGAGTGGTGTGTGTGTGTGTGTGTGTGTGTGTGTGTGTGTGTGTGTGTGTGTGTGTGTGTGTGTGTGTGTGTGTGTGTGTGTGTGTGTGTGTGTGTGTGTGTGTGTGTGTGTGTGTGTGTGTGTGTGTGTGTGTGTGTGTGTGTGTGTGTGTGTGTGTGTGTGTGTGTGTGTGTGTGTGTGTGTGTGTGTGTGTGTGTGTGTGTGTGTGTGTGTGTGTGTGTGTGTGTATGTGTGTGTGTGTGTGTGCATATGTTTAATTCATTTCTATTTATCTCCAATGATTATATTGACCCCCTCTTCCCCTATAATACTCTTCATCTATACCACTTTATGAGGGAAAGATGGTCCTACAACCACCTTGATAAAAAAGGTAGTTATTCTATGTTTATAATAAAGTAATCAAGTACTCTGAATAAATAATTATCAATGAACTATTGTAATACACTTAAATCTAAAAATCAAATCTACAAATGGAGTCATGATCAAATATGATCATATAACATAGTACATTCATTAACATATCCAAAAGTCATTTAACAAAACTTATCATGAAAATAAAAAATATATGACTACCAGTCATACAATATATGTATATCCATATATACTATGAAAATTAGAAACTACAAATCATTTGTTCCACATCCCTTACTACTAATTAAGTATTTTTTGAAAAATTGTACAAGATGTGACAATAATAAATGTACATCTTATAAACAAAAGGTTAAATCATGCTCAAAATAAAAATGTATAAAAAATGAATCATAGTAATAATATGCCCCAATAAATGCATGGTAAAAACCATGGAAATGAAGAAAACAATAATATGACACATTAAGTAATAGTGTGAATGATATAGATCATAGAATCAAAAATAAAGTATCACATATTATAGTGTAAATTATGTAAGCATGCACAATCATGTAACAACATATAGAAAATGAGGAAAAGAAGTGAATCAAAATAATAAAATAAATAAATAAATCACACATAAGTGATAAATAGTATATAAATAGAAGATCCTCTATAAATAAAAAAATAAAAGGCATGCCAAGAATCACACAAAAGGAAAAGTGATTCAAGGAATCATGAGGGAAAAAGGAAAAGCAAGAAATATAACAAACATGTAAATAAATATAGAATCAACACAAAGGACTCATGATAAATAATCATAAAATATTTATATGTTAGAGCACAATATGTATAATCAAATTAAAAGATCAATATGATAATATAAAATAAGAAATATATAACCCAAAGAAAAAAATGAAAACTATGTCATTATCAGGATGCCCTTGGTTTATGCATGATGAATATTCCAAGCAATTATAAGCCCATAATCATATGTAAACTTGTATATCATGCATATAAATCAATAATTCCATCAATGTGTATACTTCAATCAAGAATTAAAATAACTCAATCAAGAAAGAACATAAGACAATAGGTGAAATAAAGAAGAAACAAGGAGAGAAAGATAAATTAGGTAGGCTAGGAGTAAAAAATGAAAATGAGTAATAAGAGGAGGATCCGCACTAATTACAACTTACCTTAGATCTATTTGTGTACTAGTGTAAAATTCCTCAATATATATGATGCCATTATTAGAAATATTGCACAAGAATTTTAGATGGGAGAAAAAAAAACCAAAGGTAAGGGATAATGAAATAATACAACCAATAATAAATGAAGAGTCTATAATAATTACATAATAAACTAAATATATTATATAATAAGTTAAATTAAATATTTAAATAAAATAAGTAACAAATATCTCATCTATAATGGAAGCCAATGGAAGATTGGTAATGGCAAACTCATATCCTTTTAGAAGGATAAATGGTGCTTTTTAGCTCCTCTCTCTTCATTCACTTATTTTAAACCTTTATTCAATCTTATTTCTTATATATTTTGGGATTTGGTAGGAAATATTGGAAGCTTTTAAGCTTGAAAGGGAGGAATCAAGAGTTACATGTGTATCTTCAAACCCTTTAAAATAATTTATAGCATGTTTGCATCCCTTCTAGTGATAATCCAGATGAACTAATGTGGATAGACACTAATCATGGGGATTATAGTGTTAAAATATGTTACTTACTTCTTAACAATCAAGTTGAGCCTGATAATCTTTGGAAGGAAGTTTAGAACAAGGGTCTTCTTCCCTAAATCAATTTTTTTCTTTGGATTGTGGTTAAAAATAAAGCTCTCATAATTGAAAAATTAATCAAAAGAGGTTAGATGATTCCCAATAGATTCATTTTATGACTAATCATATTTTTATTCATTGTCCTTTTACAACTACTCTTTGAAACAATGTTCTTGCAATTTTTAATCTTCAGTGGGTCACACCGGACAATATTAAAGATGATTTAAAGC
Organism: Torreya grandis; assembly: GCA_037957365.1. NCBI lineage: Eukaryota > Viridiplantae > Streptophyta > Pinopsida > Cupressales > Taxaceae > Torreya > Torreya grandis. The sequence continues at coordinate 22,228 of JARHVA010008901.1, read as the reverse complement.
AATGGAAATATCCTTTCAAGACCAATAGAGTTAAAATTCTTTGGAAGATATCCTTTCCCCATATTATATGGACCAATTAGCATGAGAGGAATAGCAAAATGTTTAAATAATCTTACAAAAATACTAACTAGGCTAGTATCAATCTTTTCTCTAGGATTAGAGAAAATCTTTCCATTTGTAACATCAAGGAAGACCAACAAAATTTTAAGATTTAAAAGGATATTTCTATCATATGAAACATTTTCTTAGTTTTAGAATCTTCTACTATGGATAATATTAACTTTAGGAAAATTATGAAATGGAAAAGTCTTCCTTCAAGTTGGATAAAACTTAACTTTGATGGATATTTAAATGGTAATACAAGAATTGTCAGAGGGGGAGGAGTCTTAAGAGATATCAAAGGTGGTTTCATTATTTCCTATGCTAGCAACATGGGAATCCAATCAAATCATTATGTTGAATCTATTTCTATTCTTTGGGGTCTACACTTTGCTAAGGATTTGGGTATTTAAAAGCTCCAAATTTAAGGAGATTATTTAAAAATCATTAGGTGTCTCAACAACTCCTCCACTCCTAGTTGGACCATTAAAAATTTTATTGATGAAGGCCTTATGTTAAGTAATTCTATCATTGAGACTAAATTTTCACACGTCTATAGAGAGGGTAACCAACTAGTTGATCTCTTAGCTAATGTTGGTGTTGAAAGTAACCAACTCTTTAGAAGAACCAATTCACAAATCATGCTCGAACACTTCATCATCCAACTTCATAATGAGATAATCATGTGTTAATTCTTTTTATAAGGACACTTGTTTGAGTTATGATTTATATCACATTGGGATGTTGAGTTTAATCATTTAAAATATGGTGATTATCTCTCTCTTCAATTGGAAAGATCATTTTAGATTTCTTTTCACTTATATCTCTTTTATCCTCAATTTTATCTAGCAAGAACATCTCCTGGTTACAATTGTATTTTCCATCAGAATGGGTAGATAACATATTATAATAGAGGCTACCTTCAATAAGGCTTGGTATATCAATAAAGTGTTATGGGATCATCTATAGGTTGGTTGGTTTGAATATTTTATCTACAGAGTTAGAGGGCATGACTCTCACATTTCCCATAATTATTCTGAAAATTAGAAAGATAAAAAAGTCAATATCAAAGGTAAAAATTATTCCATCACTGAGGGTCTAATCTCCTTCATCATAGGGCTTAATACTAAAGGTTATAATTACCAAGGGAATATATATAATAAATATCATGAACTAGACACATTCATGGTAGGGGATGAATAATTGACTTCATACCTTGGAGGTTTCCTTAGAATCTCTCTACCTAAGCCATTCGATGAACTTTCAAGGATCATTATGTAGTTCTTAACATTAAATTGATGATACCATGTTATCAAAATCTTTCACTTGGTCTTTTTGAACCACTTTAGGCACCATATTCTAGTGATTTTGTCATTCTTTCTTTTAACTTCTCTTGAAACATCTATTCAAAAAATGAAATTAGGAAGGTTATCCACTCCCTTTTGTCAAGATGTTATTTTACTACTACATATGCAATTCTTAAACTCAACCCTAAGAAGTAATCCTTCCTTAACCCCTCTACCTGAGAACCCCTTATGTTCTTCCTCTAAGCATAAAAGGGTTATGGGAATTTTTGAAATTGTGAACAATGACCCCAATAAAAGGATTTTTTACTATCACTAAAAATAGGGGAACAATGTTTATTATGGCAAGGCTAATGTGGTCTACAGCGTTATTTCCTTGAGTACCCTTTGAAATCAAGCCAACCATAATTTTTTCCATAAGGAACTGGAAAATATCAAAATCTTAGTCAATGATGTGAGAAAGGAGATGAATATTCTTAATCAAAATTATAAAAATAAGATGAAGTAGATATATTACAATGAGGATAATATTAAAACTTATCAGATTCAGATTCATAATTTGAGTGAGAAATTAATATCCTTTAAATTAAGTTCATTTATTTGGATAATATCACTACTAGCATGGTTGAGATCATTAGTACCTAGGCTACTATTATTAGTGATATTGCTACTATTTTAGATAAGGGAGGTAGAGGCAACATTCAAAAACATACTTGGAAGGTCATTGATAATACCATGACTACCAAGCTCTAGAACATGCATAACAACATTAAAGAGATAAAGGATACCCTCAACAAGCTTCACAACTACTAAGGTGTTATGTATTTTGAGGTACTTTTTCTACTTTTCTCTTACTTTTTATCTTATTTTGTAGTAGATATGTTGGTTTTTCAATTTAAGCTATCTCAAACTAGTTTTCTATGCTAATCTAGGTTTTGACCCTCTTGTAATAGGGTATGGAACCTTACCAAAAAAACAACCTTTACCCTTATCCAAAAAAAGATAAGTAACAAATCAAAAAATCTAGAAAAATGAACAAATTTTAAGAGAGTAATAATAATATATAATATTAAAAGAAAACATGATGAACCCAAACTACATACACACAATAAAACTAAAATAAAACACTAAAGATACAAAATAAATAAAGAAAATCAAAAATAAAGAAGTTATTTACAAAGTATTATTAAATTAAAGAATATGGGAATAATGTTTGATTCTAACCAATATATCTATATATATAATAATCTATGTGACCATATTGTGCATAAATAGATGTCATTTTATCTTCATAGTCAAAAATTGGATGTCTTAGGGACCATGAATATAATAATGTCCAAGAATAATCATTGATATAATCATGAGCCATATGGTAATTAGAATAAATACCACTACTATTCTAATCATTATCATTATGAGTAGCTATAATAACTATTTTATTTCATTTTAAAGGAGAATTTTTATTATGTAAATGTTATTTTATATAGTTGGGCACTTTATAGGAGGATTTTATTAAATATATGCAAGAGTTTTTGATAATAATACCTTAGTTTATGGATGAGTTGGTACTTGAGTTTTTAGGTTATCCATTTAAGTTGTATGATTTTTTTATATAAGTAGAAATTTAGGTAGTAAATTATATGGAATTTTTACTAGTGAGTCATTAAAAGTGTCTTAAATGGTAATTAATTTAACATCATGTAAAAACTTTAAGAAATGGTGTGAGGTGGGTGGAATCACTTTAATATGATTTATCCATGGACATATAAGTAATAAAAAATACATTTCACTGGTTGGAAATACATGAAACAAAAATAAAATAGTCTTAGGACCTATGATAACAAGTAATGTGATACCTCCAAATAGTGTATAGTTAATGTGACATTCTTTAATAATAGTGGTTATACCATCTATATCCTTTTAAGTTTATCCATGACTAGTAATAAATTATATTTTCCACATGTTTATACCTAAACACTACCAACCCTAATGTATTTTGTTAACCTTGAGTGTGTGTCTATTAAAACATATATAATCAATAGTAAATTATTATAAGTTTCCTATAATATCTCATATTTTAATAATGTAATCGATAAAATCTCCTTGCATGATTGTGTGACCATACCTATGAGCATTGAAAATAAGTGGATACTATTTCTGATTTATCATATGAACAACACCTATAATTTTATATTTTAGAATAACATGATTTAGGAGAGTACTAGAAAATAATTTAAAATGTTTATTTGGTTGAGCCACTAAATTATTTGAAGTGCTAAATTATTTCTTTCCAATTTGTTTGTTATCAATGAAGTCTTGAATCTTATACCTTAAATATAAATATCGATTTGTATTATAACCAAAATATCTATGATTAAAAAAATATGCATTAGCATTATATTTATTACATAAAGGTCATGATGAGTTAGATTCCCATAATGAACATACATATATCATATTACATTCAATAAATAATTTAAGAACTTGTGACCACACTCAACTAATCTAGTAAATTGTCTTCACACTTTTGGTGGAAGGATAAGCCTATAAATTTGTGGAGTTACCTTATTTATTACATTTTTCATATCATTATTATATTGAAAAGTAACATCACTAGCATATTAATCTCTTAAATACTGGTTTAATGTTTCTTAACCATTCGATAAATTTCATTGAAATATTAGTATGAGCTGAAAAGGACTTTGTATTTAATAAGATGCAGTAAAATATTAGAAAATACACTTTAAAATTTCATATAAGGTAATTGTAGAGTTATTTTTTAAAGCATTATTTTAAATTTAAGCACATACTAACTTTTTCCTTGTATCCATATTTAAGATGAACAAACTAAGAAAACATGACCTTTTGGGTAATTTTGATTGAAAAATAAAATAATAAAATATCATCCAAATAATTAAAATAACACACAAATCCTATTGGTAGGGTGTAAAACTAATCCAATTAGTAATCCTTTAGACTTATACAAAATATCTTAGTCAATAGTGTATCATATTTTGAAAAATAAATACATGAAACATAGAAAGCTTTTACATGATCAGAAATATCACCATTGTCATTGATTAATTCAAATTTGGGAGATACAAAATTAGTAGAAAAGTATATATAAGGACATCCTAATCCAAATGATTAAGTAATATATCACATGAAATAACCATGACATAATTTTTTTGATCCTTATGAAAGTATTTGAATTTTTTATTGCATTGATTGCATGGTTTGAATAAGTGTCTCTTGAGTAGTATAAACTCAATTAGAATCAACATATATGGGAATAATGTTGTATATTATTAATAAATATTTTGAAAAATAGTTGTGGATTGAAAAACTAGCCTATATGGTTGATCAACTTTGAGAGGAACTAAATAAACACTAGGACCCACTTGAGAGGGAATAAACATAGTAATATGTGCTGTAGAAAAAAGAAGAGGCACATCAATATAATAAATGTAAGTAACATATTCATTACCTAATATAAAATAGGAAATTATAGAATAAATGTGAGTAACATGTGTTTCAAATATTCATGATTTATTGTAACAAATATGTATTCATTACATATTCATTACCTATTCATTACCTAATATAAATAAATATTTGTTACAATAAATCATGAATATTTGTTACAATAATTTCTTAACATTTACATCTTAAAACACATTATAATATGGAAAAACTATGCTAAGGTCCTAATTCCTTATTCAATTCTCACAATAATACATATGAGTCAAACCTTAGGTTGGTTCTTTAGCATAATTAACCAATATAATGGAGGGACCTACCATAGAGAAAAATCTAGTCAATCATGTACCTTTAGGTACCTTATTAGTGCCAAGTTATCCTAAAATATTAACATCATTGATCTTGGTGATTAGATCAAGCATAATAAATCCTAAATATTTAAAATAACAGGTGGCTCCTAGTCTCTATCCACCATGGGTGATTCAAACATAAAATAATAAAGAGTTAAAATGTGAAAAATGACATAAATCTTTCATCTAGTCACTATGTTGTAGTATTGCATATTACACCTTTGGTTAAATGTAAAATTAAGAATCCAATTGGATAATGTGTCAATTTATGAATCTTATAGTTTCTACCATTTTCAAAGGGGACTAAATGATACACCACTAGATCATTCCAAATTGATGGGTTTTTCCACATCACAGTGGTTTATTAGTGAAACCAATGGAAAACTCCATGATCCTCCAAGTAATTAATCCAAAAATCTATTCCTAGGTAACCATTAACTAATTACTTATATACCACTATTTCATCTTTATTTATTTATTTATTTATGATCCATCCATATATCGATATCCATGACTATACTTCCTAAGGAGTGCAATGCAAAAGTGGTGGGGTAGGCTCATGGTACTTTTAAAGATATTTTTCATAATTTTATGTCATACCCTCATTACTATCATTATGGAATCCTAAAAGTCTATATATTTATTTTGTATCCTTCTCTTTATTTCTACTTTTGCATCATCTCTATATTTACTACTATATTAACTTGACCAATATAATTTATTTTCTATGTGTTTATTCATGTACTATATCATCCTAGTAGATACAATTCTAATTTTTCTTTTATATTCTATACTATATCATGATTGGAAATATAATAATAGGTTGTATAATACTATTATATTGTATTTATACTAATAGCTTGGCATAAAATTTTATGTATAGGTTTGAATCTGTATGTATAGGGGTTTAATCATCATTCTCAACACACTACTTATCTACTTTGATTATGCTCACATATATACCCTAAATTAGTAAGAAGATGAGTTAGAGGATTAATTATTATTATTATGAAGGCCAAGTCTTGCTCAAGTTATTTTAATATCAATAGGAAGAATATATATACACAATGATGTACCTATATTTACAAAAATCAACATGCTAACCATATACATCTAACTTCCCAGGGTTGGGTTGAGATATATCAAAGAAAAATGGGTCAAAGTAACTCATGATTTATATGTATGGGACACATAGGATAAATAAGATGATATATTAGGAATGTATGAGCTTATTTTATAGGTTGGGATACCCTTATATTATTAAGGACTATATATATATATTAGAGGGTATACTCATCTGTACCAATATTATTCTAATAACTCATAGTGTTAATCTAATTACAATAACTCTCTAATGATGAAGGATATAACATGGTCAAATTATAATATAATTAGATAGTGTAGATCTTGGTCAACATTTTTTTTTTGAATGGGTATAATATAAGTTAAATTACTTGAGATATAGCTAACTAGTTATTACATGTGGTAATTGGGTTGAGCAAAATAATTCTAGCTGAATTTTAAAGTTAGTATTATTTTTTGTGGTTTATACATAATTAGGGGGAGCACTCATGGGAAATTTACTACCCTTTGTTGTTGCATTTATTTTAGGAGCAACATCTAAGGATGTGGTAACTAATGTATTATATGATGGTTAAACTAAAATATGATTTTTTGTTTTTGTATGGATTTCTAACTAATGTTTGTGAAATGAAATATTTGAAGTAAACAAAGAAACTAAAACATATTCATATGGGGTAAAATAGTTACATGTAACTAATCACAAATAAATTACTTTTTTATTCTAATTGAAATATTTTTGGTTATTTAATTAACTAAATCAGATGTGAAATAAATGAAATCAAAACCATATATTTTTTATATTTTTAATATTTATCATGCAAATAGTTGAGAGTTTAAATTTGTAAATTAGATAAATAATTAAAGTTTTTATATTTTTATAAATAAATAATGCAAATATAAAAGTAAATTAACTAAATTATTTTATATTTTGTATTTAAATATTTTTAAATGAACACAAAAGTGAAAATGAAATGACTTAAATGCCTTTGTTTTTGTGTATTTTTCATATTTCTAGATGGATGCGAAATTAAAAGCTAAAAACGAATTATTTAACTAGAAATGAAAATGTGATTATTAAATACAATTTAACATATTATTGTTATGATATTGTGAATCAATGTAACTATATGAACCCAAAATTTACATGGTGCAACAATTCTAATATAAATCTGATGATGATGTAATGACCTCTTATTTTATGTTCCACATGGAGCTCTCTATATATATCCCTTACCCATGCTTCCCTATTCCTATCTTGACCGCTTTTGGTCCCCTCAATTTTGGAATTCCCATGTCATTCATGCATTATCTAAAAAACAAACCATGGGTGATATAACCGCCTCACCAAGTGATTGAGTCACCCCTCTAGCTTATGAAAATGCCCCTTACATTGCTAACCACCATAGTGATTATGCAATATAGGAGGTGGTTTAGACATAAGAGGGTAATTTTGAATTAGAATAATGGTAGTTATGTAGTTTATGGTGGTAGTTACATAATATTAATTTACATTTTTATAACTTTCCTTGCATAAAGTAGTGGTTTTATCACAGTGGAAATGCCTTCCAAATTAGCTCTTATAATTCTAGTTTTCATGCATTTTATAGAACTAGCTTCACGTTTCTTTTATCACCTTGTGTTCACCTCCTATCAATCCCAACTCACTTTCTCTCCTAATTTTAGTCTTTTTTAGTTCCTCTCAAGTTTAACTCACTTTCATAATTAGTTAAATACCTCCATGTAAACTCCATTCTATTCCTATAAGGTCAATTTTAGCCTAATTTCATATCCAAAAATTACCATTAGAAGTTACTATTTAGAATATTTTTCTGCCACATCCTTTCTACAATTGCCATAAGATTTATCCTCAATTATTTAAAAATTAACTACATAGTTATAAGTGAAAAGGTGTTCTTGGTGAGAGCAAAGTAGACTTTACAATCCAAGACATTATCTATCCTCCGTTAATCTACTCTCTATTTGTGTATTGTGTCTCCCCCTTTTACATCTTGTTATAGAGTTTGTGCATCCTCTAGCTAAAGATTTTATAGAATCATATAAGAGCATAAGGAGATAGAATACTAAGGATTATCTTATCAACACACTACATGAAATTTAGCTAATTTGTTCTAGAATTAGGTTAGAGTTCTTTTAATTTATTAATTTTTTTATTAGATTATATTTAGTTTAGTTTTTTGGGTGTTAAATTATTTTTTGATATTCAACAGAAGAATCAAATTTGATAGTGAAATAGATCCATTTCTTTTCATTTGGATTTGATACAAAAACATAACTAGTTTTGGTTTGTGCTTGCATAATAAAAATCACACTTGTTCAATTATCCTAAAAAATACTTTAAATAAATCTCCATTTACAACCAACAAAACTTGTCTTTTCAAAATCTAAACAAGTCTTCTACATTCTAAACAATCATCTAGGCAAACATAGATAGTTGTAGGTGCATACACAAGAGTAGTAGATTATTGATATTATTTGTTTTGAAAATTTAAAAGAATTTTCATTTTCCTCTCTTAAAATAGAAACATAAAAATTTGCATCTATTATTTCTATTCTAGAAGCTTATCCAAAGAAGTTTGGCTTGTCATATATTAGAAAGGTTGAAAAGCTAGCCTAGTTTGTTTATGAACAATAAAATGTGTAAAAAGTGTTTTGTTGTTGTTATTATAGATCATATTTCTTCTCAAATTTATTTAATACACACACATAATTTACACATTTATTTCATTTCAAATAAAATAATAAAAACGAACAAAAACATTTCATCTAGTTTGCACGCAAATAGAGCTAATAAAATTTAGAATTTTACATAATATCATAAATTATTTATATCTTCTCTCTCATGAATTATAAATTGGAAAAAGGATATAAAAATTATTTTTTATTTAATTTGATTTGATTTTTTTATTCTTTCACTTTCAACACTTTATTTTCAGTAAACAAGCATTCATTTGTCAAAAAATAACAAAACAAAAAAAAAATAGTGTCAAAAGCATTTCCATTACATGCGAGCCATACTAAAATCCTTTCTAATATGTATAAGAAAAAACATATCATAATATCCTTGTCGATCGAAACAAGCATCATATACCAATCCTTGCTTCAACATTCCAACAATCACACTTTACAAGCCATTATTTGAACAAGCTCTTATGATTTTCCTTGGCTTCTACTTACTCTATTTCAGTTGACCCTTCCTAAAAAACTAGGTCTTGTCTAGCATAATCTATTCCATAGATCTATATAACTTAGTGCCATCATCATCACATAATATGATATTAGTTTTGAGTTGAGAAGTGATGTTTTTTGATCCACTCTAATTTCCCATCTCATTTTAGAATCCTTAGCCGCTTTTTAGTAACTAGAGTGCATCCTTTATCCACCTATCATTTTCCTCTCACAAAAATAGATACATTGGCACAACATCATCCAGTATTAGTCATCCATCTATCCCTTCTTCTCCTCAAGTCTAGACTCATATTATATCATTCACACTTAGTGGATAATATAGGTTGGGAAAATTCAAACTGATAGTATAGATCTTCTCTTGAGAGTCATTCATCCCAATCTCCCTCATTTCCCTGAACCTATCATTAACCCAAAACTCCACCTTATTTTTATATCAAAGACTAAAGGTAAGTGTATATTTGTTTCCACATATATTAATGCTCTCAATGATCATATGGATGTTATTGAGGTCTTTTGGTTTCATCATGAGAACCTATTTCCACCACTTATCCCAAATCCCATTCCACTGAACAATCAAATAAACCCATAGCCCATCCATTACTTTGACTACCTAAACTAGACCTTAAGAATTCAAGTGTGTATATTATAATATTCTAATTTTCATCTATATAAATTGATGAAATTGATGTGAAGGACTTCAGTCTTTTCATACCACTTTCTTTTTTTGTCTCTTTTCCATCATCCTTCCATTTATTTTATGGGTGTCCATAAACCCCCCAAAATATGTTTGGATAAGATATCAATGGATATCTTGGCCTAGAGGGATATAGGAAAATCCATATTAGATATATCTAACCTTTTTGATGAGTTGTAACGAAACAACCTTTGACATTAACATAGATTACTAATGTTATGACTACCCTCTTCCTAAAACTCAAACAAAGAATGAGGTTTTTATCTAGCAGATACATGATGTATCTAAAATTGAATGTAAGCATCTTGATTCCAATAAAATGAACTTTAAATGTGGAGGCATGGCCACATGACCATATATCAACTTGTAGCACTTAAATTTAGAAAACATCACCAAATATTATCACTACTTAGGAAGGATACATCACTTGGAAGATGAGGTCAACTACATTCAAGCTGCTACATAACCTCCTAGTAGGAATCAAGATGCCTCCAATATACTAATTAACACTACTAAAACTAATCCAAATGATCCCTTACCAAACCAAAAACTTAATTTAGGCTTATCCCATACATCCACCCATCTTACTTTAGAGACCCATGGGTCCAGCACCACCACCGGTCCAAATCAACTCATTATCACCCTAATGGGTTCTATTCATGACCTATAAAATAATGAATAAGCTCTAATCTAAGGAGTGGGACAAAACCCTCTCATGCCAACTCATGCCTCTTCTCATCCCATTTAAATAATAACACACCGAACATCATAATAACAAACCTACCTGCCCCCATTATTTCAAAATCAAGTATCACTATAAAACCACATATCTCACCAACCTCTTAAAGTTATTCTCACTCATGGTGTCCCCAACCTTGATGTCTCTAAAACTCATTCATCTTATCAAGTACCTATTAAAATTCTAATTAGGGGTATATACATATATGTTTCACCACCATTAAACAACATGATAGCAAATAATCCATTATTCTCTATGCCTCTAGGCCATATGCCTCCCATAAATAGTCCTCCTCCATAGATAGGATATTTTATCCCATATGTTACATCGAGATACATGCATACTATATATACACTACCATAACAAGACATATACACTTTATCATAGCAAGCCTTGATGCTTCCTATGTCTTGTAATGTCCCTCCATACTTTCACATGTATTTCAAATCCATTCAATAAGATATTTATTAATTATCCTACTCCACACTGTATTATCAAGTTTCTTCCACACATCTTGGTGGATATTAGGCCAACCCACACACTACTCCACCTCCTTGTTTTAGTCTCACCATGGCTATTATAAACTTAAAAAACATGAGAATCTACATTTAATATCTCAAATATCCACTTTATGTGAACATATGAGGAGTCCTTTTTCATTCCCTACCATATCTTCCTAAATTTAAAGGGGAAAGGGATCCCAATGCATGTGTAAAGTCCTACACTATTATTTTCAAAGAGTTCATGCCTTGGGATGGGGTTATAGTGAAGATATTTACCAATAATCTCAATGAGATAGATATTGAATGGTATTAACATCTCCTTGAGGGATCCATACACTCTTTATATAAACTTATGATTGATTTCATCAAGTTATTTGGCATGAACAAACTTTTAAAGATTGGCATATGAGAGTTCTTGCATGTCAAACAAGAATATAATGAATCAATTTCTCATTTCATCATGAGATGGTGGTAGGTCCTATATTCCTCTTGTATCAAACCTAACATGGAAAAATTGAGAATTATTTAATCTTTTCCTCCACTCCCTCATCAAAATATAAGGGAAGACATCTATACGTTCCTGTACCAGTCATATAAAGAGGCCCTCAAAAGTGAATTATGCATTGAATAATAAACCATCAACAATGGCTGATGGAACTATGGTACCAATGGGTGAATCATCAATCCTATCAAAAATCATGGTGGATATCAAAATTCAAACCCAAAAAAAATAATGTAAACAACCAAGGTCCCAATAGATTTAACTGAAATAAGAATGCTACCATTGATGGTGTCACTAATCAAGATAAGAAACGAAACCTCTTAAATATTAGTCAATATCAACATACAAATATCAACAATAATGCTAATAATATAGGGGTAAATAACCAAATCCCCCTCCTACCATTCATGTGTTTGATTTAAATGGACCCCCTCCTTGTATTATGTAATATAAAAACCACAACCAAAAACAATACCAACATGAAAGGTACCCACAATTCCATAACCAAGGTTGCTATCAATAGAGAAATCAATAAGGATTTGGAAAATAAGGAAAATAAATGCAACCTAGGGATTAATACCCAAACATATATTTCCTCTTCCATATATTTATTACATGACACTTAATGCTATTGAGAATATTAAAAAATCATACAAAGAATCCTAGAGAATTAGAGGCAAACATCTATCCATATGTGCCTAGAAAACATGCATGAAAATACCCAAACCATTATAAATGGTCCCATTGATCATCAAAACAATAGTTCAAAAATATATCACAACCATTTTATCATAAACACTATACACACATTACTCAAATATAATAATAGGATAACCTACAAGGCCACTATGTTCAACATAGCCAATCCATGGTGCCAGGCACTTATGAAACTAAAGCCTCTACTTTTGGGGTGATAAACATCAATGTGGATCTTTAGTTGGGGGTTCAAGGCAAGAAGAAAATGATAACATTCATATAATTACAATTATAAGAAGAGGTAAACACCATTAATTATGCTATAAATTACTATTCCATGACCCTCCATCCCCTGAACATCCTAAAAGTAAGATCCACTCTTAAACCCATAGGTAACTATGAATTAATCTCTGATCTATCCAGAAAACTATCTCACATTTAATTTTTATATCTAATCTAAAATTATTCTAATCAACAAATATATTGATCAATGCCCTAGGTCTAAGGAACTTATATAGTTTCACCCCTCCTCCATAATCACAAATTAACCACATTGATTTGTACATGTTCCCACTTGGTAAGGAATCATGTGACCCTGACTAATTATTTGAATTACACAACATCCCACCTAACTTTGAGTTATCTAAGAGGAGATATCCAGCCTTATTTTTACAAGTATGGATCTAAAACAACTACATGAAAATAGCCATGACTAGTGATAGAGTGGTAGCTAACATCATCCCCTTCTCTTTCTTAGAAAAGATTGATTATGGGGAAACCAATTATTCCATAATGCATAATACTATCCATGGATATGATATCCTAAAGTCCACTTCCATAGTTACTATTATTATCTTGATCACTCTAGGACCTATATAACCTAATCAAGTTATATGTTATAGTTAAGGACACCAATTATAACATGGTCTTGGGATACCCTTAGATACATCAAATCAAAACCATTCCTTCCATGTTGTTTTGATAAATTTGGTTCTTACACCTAGGAAATTTTTTCATAGCCCAAGGGGATAGTAAAACCTTTAATATGTTACAAAATACCATTCACAATAAGCTGAGGTTACACATAGACTATCACCTGCCAACCAATAAAGTTCAAAAACCCCAAAATTTGTTGATGTCATTGAATCCTCCAAGCCCAAAGTTGTCATAGTAAAGAATGGAGAGGAAGTACCCCAAATGTTAATAAAGGTAAAATAGACAAGAAATATGTATCAATGATAAAAAATAACCTTGAACTCAATCTAGTCATCGGTACCATGGTTTCCACAATATCTACCATATAAATAATTAGTTTCATGGAGAAAGATACTTCCCTAGATCTTCCATTCCATCTATGAGGGGTGGGAACCTATAGCTTCCCTAGATCTCATGGATGACAACCCCATGAAGGGTTCGATTTATTTATTGATATATGTATGGTAAATGTATCCAGAGACAATAAGACATGCCTTCATAATAACCATCATGGTAACTTTAATGTGGTTACATAATGTTCAACCATGTAAGGGTAATCCACCATCCAAATTCTATTGTTCTTATATCTAAACAAATTTAAATTATGTTTGTTGATCATGATATGATGAGACTATATCAGTTCTTTAGAAAACATGATCTATGAGGATTACTCCCTATGGAGATCTCAGTCATCTTAAGTCATCCCATATCTGGTTACATTTATCTTCACGTTTTGAGTCCACCAACTATCAATCAAAATGGTTCCCCTCCCCCAGTCACCTCAATAGCCAATGATAGGATTTGTACTATGACAATAGGTGGAATATAAATCAACATCAAAACTCATGGTTCCACCTATGTTCTTAGGGAGTATCCCTTCTCTCCCATCATATAGGAGAAAGCCCTCAAAAAATCACTCACCAGATTATTACAGTATTTTTCACACATAATGATGTGTCAAATAGTATTACTCATTTCCTATCCATAATATTTCAAGTTAAAAAAAATATTCCCCAACACCTCTTCCACATAATTAAACTAGAACATTCCCCACACATAAATGAGACCCCAGGTATGCTACTATTCTTCCAACCTTGAAGAAAAATCCAAGCAAACAATTTTTCACATATCTATAAGTAATCACCTACCTTAACCTAGAGCTTAAGTTAAATACTTTTGAGATCTCAAATGTTATTTCATTACTCCATTAAAAACATAAGGCTAAAAATAGTAGACCTTTAAAAACCCTCCCATTTGTTTCACATGACACTCATTACTTGCTCGAGCCTTGAAACTAATGACCTAGAGAAGGATTTCCAAACATCTTAAACATCCATATGGTAGAGATTAAAAGGATTCTGGGGTCTCCATTGAGTCATTGTGCTACTACCATCACAACCATATGATACTTTGTTGCATAAAGATGAGAAATAGTTCAAATTTTCCCATCAATTCTAAACCACTTGTTCATGACATTTGTCTTCTCTTAGACATGCTCATGCCTAAGGAAGGAGTTCACACCTTAATTATTAGAACCATCATGATAAACATATATCCCCATTATTACCCTAATTTTCTATTAGTCAAGAATCCTTCCCATCTTATAGAATCAATCAATATTGGACCATATCTTGATAATTCTTCATAGGAACACCATAACCTAACATTGAAAGATGAAAAATCAACCATGTTTTACCACTAGTTTTATAGGCTACAATATTGTCTTATAATGTTCCCTATGCCAAGAGAGATTCATGGTGAGTGGGTGTTTGAATTATCAAATGTGCCCATCTACACATGATTGAATTCCATGGTTAGGGAACATGAATTAATTATGCCTCACTGACAATATTATGAGTTATATAACTATCCCCATAAACACCCAATTTTTTTTTGGTACCTTGTTCTTAGTATTGATAGTTAGACTAAAAAAAATGAAGGAAAGGGTCAAGAATTTAAACCCAATTGATTGGTCCCTTAGTAATATAAGATTTCAACAATGGAGCTTATTAGTTATTTTAACCTTTTAGGGCTTAGATGAATGTAAGTCATATGTTGTTAAATAATTGAGTATAATAAATCAGGGTATAAATATGTAATAAATATATCCACTAATTTATTATGGAACTGGATTAATTTAACCTTTTTAAAAACATCAATAAATAATGTAAATGATAACTTAGCTAGAAAATGACTAAGAAAGATGATCTACAGGTTAAAAATTGAGGTAATAGTAGGTTTGAGTGTTATAAATAGGATCCAAGTGTCAAAACTCCTCCTAGATAATATCACCCTAATTGAATAGTAGTGGTGTATGGTGATAGTGTCCCTATTTTTATGGTAGTTTCCTCTATGTAGGACTATTTTGAGCTTCTAGGTGCACCTGTGTTTAGGGATATCAAGCATGTTCCTCCATGCATGAGTTTGAAATACTTATATATGGCATGATTTGACTAATTTTATGAGTAAACCCTAATCCTCCATCCTTATAGGGTAATTGGTTAATACAAGATGAAAAGTGTGTTTAGTAGTGGGGTAGTCTAGACATCCTCAACACCCCATTGTGATAAGATTTGCTTCCATTTAAATACTATGAAGAGGGATCAAGTCCAATGTAGTTATCACCACATAAGTATTGGTGAAAGTGAAATTAAATCTATTATGATGGCTGAATTGAGTTATTTTAATGTGTTTGAGACTGTAAATTTGATTAATTTGAGCTTAGGAATGTTGTATATGGTAGTATATAAAATTATGGAAGAATAGGGATTGATAACCTTAACTATTCATAACTTTTTATAATGTAATTTTCATCTCATTTCCATCTAGTGGATAAAGGTATAAAAGTAATGTATTTATACTATTTTAGTGTTTATGTAGGTGTAAAAATAGGTTTAGGCTAACCTTAGGAGGTCTAATATTTGAAAAGATATTCATTTGTCAAAAATGGATGGAAATGATAGCAGTGCCAATATTGGGACACTAGCACCATGTGGTGTTAATGTTCCTATTATGGTGCTAGTGTCCAATTTGTATAACTTGAAGCATGATGGGCTAGTATGCAAGAATAAGGATTTATGACTACTTTAGTTATGACTAGGGATGCCTTTGGTCTACACAAAGGTTGAATAAGTGTGAAAATAGGCCCTAAGATAGGTTTAGCACTAAGTTAGGGATATGTGGTCTCAATTATCACTCTTAGCACTCAAGTGTCATATTTAGGTGATTACATTCCCCCTCCCTTATTATATAAATTTAGAAAAGTGAAATGACTAGGATAAAGGAAAAATAAGCATACTTGGACTTAAGAGCTGAAGCTCATGACTCTAAATCTAAGTATGTGAAGCACACTCTATTGTGTTTCATAAAATTGAAACATGCATAGATCAATCCTTAATTAAGATGTATAAATGCAAAGACAAAGCTGAGTAAATAAGTAAAATAGAGTAAACATCTTAAAAGGATAAGAGAGAGGAAAAGAATGATTACACCTCACTGGGTATGCAAACCAATACATAAACTTGGTGATAAAATATATGTGTGTGAAAGTAGATAGTGATTGATTAGTGAATATTTTGCACTAGATTTATGGATTTATCAATCCTCTTATGTATCTCAAGAACTCAATACAATTTGACTCCATTATTGCCCACCTATATTTTGTGGATCATGACCTATCAATAACTTGGATCAAACTGATGGTTTGTCCAAACTTCTTAAGTAGGTCGATCAAGAAATCAATTAGAATATGAATCAATCATTGTCTTCCCATGTGTGTTAGATGCATATGAAATTTAAATGTCATGATGTAACTAAAAATGTCTAATCAAAGATATCTACTATGTAGCCACTCAAGTATATTAGGTAGTTTTGCGTCTCTTGGGAATCCAACCACTATAGATGGAGTGATTTATGAAACTAGTGTCAAACATAAAATATGATGTTTGATGTATATAATGTAGAGAATGACATGGATTTTTTCATTTCATTTTATCTAGTGTGTAAGTGAGCATACGAAAATAATGTGGCATACACATGCCCCCAAATATGATATGTGAGCATATAAATTTTATATTGAGTTGTAATAATTTATATCTTAGTATTAAAACTAAAAATGGGAATAGTCATGCCATGAATTATTCCCCTAATCTAATCAATCTGATATTAATCTAAGCTAAACTAGTATGAATCTGAGTTAAATTGGTAAATTTGTAATTAAAATTGTGAAAACCTAGACTATATATGTTGTAATTTATATCCAATTTTATTTTTTATAATGTTGAAGCTACTAGATCATAGTTCCATATCTTGGATAGTAGGACCATGTGGTGCCAATGTCCCATTTCAAGTTCTAATGTTAGACTACTTTGATTTCTATGCAACTATAATTTATCTTTATGTCATTATTTCCCAATGTGTTTACCTAAGTCTAATTTATGTATTCTAAGCATGTGTTAAAAATTATACCCTAAATGCATTATAAAATCTTGATATTTATCGCAACCCTTGTGAATGCCCCTTTGTTGAGGAGAGTTATTGAACCTATGCAATAACTATCCTCAAAATAAAAATATCTAAAAAAATGTATGTTAGCCAAAACATATATGATATATGCATAATAATCCAATATAATATGAATACATAATATTGAAATGTAAAATAATCTGAGTCTATGTTTGTAATATGGGATGTATGTTATGTATAGCATTCACAAGGCTATCAAGTTAGATATAATAATGTATGTAACAAAAATCTAAATAATACATACATATTTACCTATGGGGATGAGGCATGATATCCATCATAACACCAAAGAAGGAAAATGAAGATGCATGAGGTCGCTCATGACATCTAAACTAGAGTGTGTAACAAGCAAAGAGACATGTGTCATGACCATGATTGCATATTAGGAAAGCATACATACAACACACATAAGGCACATAAATTAGGCCAAGGGGCCACAATACAAGGGACATGGGCACATGCCACTAATATCTAAGAAAGAAATACATAAATGGACATGTTCAAATTACCATATACACAAATAATAATCTAGCTGGCTTAGATCTACATATAAGGATATGTTTAAATGTACACATACACAATCAAGAAAGCACACACAAGGATATGGTAACATGTCTAAAGCATACATATAGTGAGAATCATTTGTATAAATCCATATAAAAATGACATATTCAAATGCCCTTGAATATAAAGAAGTATAGAGATAAAATCAATTCTAAACTAGGAGAGCTAGAAATGAAAGTATGGATGAACATGTAATACAAATCTATGTAAGAGCCAAGATGAACATATCTTTAATATAAAATAGTAGTATCTGATAAAAAATATGAGTAGGTGTAGCGTGATTAATATCAAGCTATAACAATGCTAAAGCTATGATGTATAGTATCAAAAGATGTAACCTAGCAATTGAAAATGTGTATAGGATTCCCCTAATGGGTGTATATTTCAAATGATGAACTTGTTTATTTGTGTATATACCCTGAATGGGTAGATAATAGAAAATATAGATCAATGTAGTGGACTTAAGTCCTATAATCAATCTTAAAACACTAGATAAGAATAAGTGAATCATATATGTATGATAAAAACTGATTATATTAAGATAACAAGCATATGTACTATCTAGAAAAGGTTAGAAATGTAAACATGGAAATGTATATAATCTATAATTTTATGGTTTCTAAGTATATATTTGAATTTTTTTATGTTTTTGAAATATTATATTTTTTTGTATTTTTTATAAATAAGCTATGTACAAGAAACATGAAAATGTAACTATGTACAAGGATCAAGAGAGAATGAAATTATGTATAAGAAAATACTATAAATAAATGAGATAGGGTAAAACCAAAGTGAAATGTCTCTACAAACCAAAGATCACATCTATGGGATGTAGATAATTAAATGGCAGATCAAGTGGGAGGTCATCCAATGTCAGATATTGGATCTATCCAAACTCAAATAAGTCTTCATCATCATGATCATCATATAATTATGAATGTCTCAGTGGATCATTATACTTGGAATTATTATGGATTGTATGCATGCAAATAATATGTTGCTCTACTAATGTAAGATGCCTCTTGTGTGGTCCCAGGTTAAACCAAATTAAGCCATAAAGTATCTATATCAAACCTATGGTTCTCATCTATTCCATCATTTAAAATGTATACCATGTGTCCATCATGAATGGATGTTAAACATCTATTATATCAATCAACTATGGCATCCATCAATTTTAACCATGTAATTATAAGTGTAACCTGTATGTGAGTTCCCATACTCATGATAAAGAATAATATGATAGCCACCTTGGGGATACATGAAACTTATAGTGTGATATGTCCTATAAAATCTTTAAAATGTATGGCATGTTGTATTTCATTTTCTTGATATCCTATGTGTTATAAAAATTCTAAAGCACAAGTATTAGGAATGGAATACTCATATATAGACACATGAGGAATGTATCTATTTGAAACAAAAATATAAATAGTCAATGGATCATTCTATGCATATCTATGTCAATAATGATTTTGTCATGGTGTATTTATCTATGGTGGTGGAGGTTGTATACTATGAATAATTCCTTAAGTCTTAAACTTATTCAACTTATGCTATAATGTTGAACATGTATCTATATCATGTCATATAAGCCTAAAAAAATGAAAAATGTTCTAACCTTTATGCTATAACAGTCTACTGATAAATCTATGACAAACTATGGGTAATATTATCAATCCTCTATTAATTAATATTTGTATAATCTATTGTGGTGTATCTTATTAACTTTATGATTGGATCCATGTAACTAGGTCCATATCCATAGATGTAACCATATGTACTAAGTCAATGGAGGTATCTTCCACTAAATTTAATTGAGTAGATGATCCTTTAGATATATGATTATGAGATAATGGTTTTTTCTAGTGTATAAAAAGGAATGAGTGCCTTAAAATCATCTCTATACTCTCTAGGGTCCACCAGTGTGATACTCAATCAACATAAATATCATCAATGCCAATATGTGTTGAATTATCCTCTATGGTGGCCTAAGAATCTATATTAGAGTTATGAATGTATACTTATTTTGAGTTAATAATTAATGGTAATTATGTTGTGATAATCTGATCATCCACCTTGTGTATAGATATTTTTACTATGGGAGGGGCCTCCTCCATCATGATTGAAGGTAACTATATTATAAGAGGATCTAGAATAGGTGTATGAATAGTCTTGATGGATTCACCTACCTAATATGTATGCATCTACTAAATTGGATTATAATGAGATGGATAATCTATAATAACATGACATGTCCCATCTTAAAATGTACTCAAGGTGTTAGGATAGATGACTAAAATATCTAAATGGTTAACTATCTGTTGGAAAAGTGTATAAGTATCTATCATGTTAAAATTTTATGAGTGTGTGCAAGGTATATGATATGGCATCCATACCATGTATCCAAGGTCTCCCAAGTAATATGTTTTAGCTAAAATTATTAGGCATCACCTAATTTTATATAGGTAGAGTTTTTATCCCAATCATAATATCATATGTAATAGATCCCAATGTTTTTCTAAGAATGTCATCAAAATCTCTGATATTCTTATATGTCTTATGAATGGATTAAATATCAACTCCCATTGTCTATATAAATGTGAGGTTTCATATTTTAAGTCTTGAACCACTATAAATTTTAACTCATTTAATAGTGGTGGTATTTATTTATGCTTAAATAAAAAGTAATAAATTTTGAGCAATAACTGATTGTGATGGCAAATCATCATTGGAAGAAGAAATAGCATCCTTAATGTCCTTTATTTTGTTCATGATAGATGTAGAGAATGCTATTTCTATGTCATGAGAGAAAGATGTATGATTGAGTGTTTGAAAAATAATATATTTGAAAATAGTTATTTGTTGAATTAAATCCAATATGGATATCTTAGTCAGTGTGTTTCTCACCTAATCCATAATATCAAATGTTCTATTTTGATATATAAGTTTCAAATTAGTGTGTTTGGGATGAGGAGGGATGGTGGGATTATGTTATTCCTATATAGGCTAAGGAGGCACCTTGTTCTATCTAGTTACATCTCAAACTACATTATCTAGGATTTGCCAAGGTGAGTAGTAGAGGTAAGATGTGAATGAAGATAATCAATTAACCTAGGTGAAGGTGGAATAAAATGAGTCCTATGATACCTATATTACCAACTAGTGACTAGAGGTAACTCAAATTAATCCATGTAACAATGATATTTATAATAATGGGACTTAAAAGAGGGAGGATCAATGTATAAAATAAGTTGAGCTCTAACATGACTCATGAAATGATTGACATATATGTGCATTTTTATACAAATGTTGGGTAATAAGCATGATATAAAAAACCATGATTATTTAAACAAAAAAGTATAAAATGGAATATTTCAATATAATCATGATGATAGGTTACAAACCAAAAATTGCGTACATGCTATAAATAAGAAGGGGAACCCTAATGGTGCACTAGGGTTTTGAAATAATGTGCTCGAAGTAAGTCAATTTCACCAAATGCTTT
>JARHVA010008900.1:390000-402447 GCA_037957365.1 Torreya grandis | reverse complement strand
TGTGAAATATCATAAAATAGAGGATGTATCAGATTTTAATGCCATAATGATTAAAATACATTCTTAAATATTCTATTTTTAAAAAAAATTAACTACTTCATCAGCTTGTTTGATCTAGTTTTCTTATTTTTGTGCACAATTGGCATATTTGATAATAAATAAACCCTATCCCAGTATTTTCATATTGAATTAGGCCAATAATAGATTCAACCCTTTTATTTTAGACATTATCAGCCTATTTTTATACTAAATTGACCCTTTTTCTAGCTTTAGCATATTATAGAAACCCTTTGGTACATAGTCAGCCTTTTTTAACAAATTGTATTAGCTACATAGTACAAATTACATTAGTAAAAGGGTACCCTATTAGCCATATTCCTATTTTCAAATTATATCAGCCTACTGCTACATAGTCATCCATATTCACTGATATTATAAAATCCCATTGCTACACATTCACCACCTATTTTTCTCTCGCCTTGTAAATTAAGTTGACATAGTCAACTATGTTCTTAGTCTACATAAATTTTTTTACCATTTACCATAAATACCTTAGGAATTTATTAGTCCAATATTTCCTACCTAGTATCCCATTCTACACTTAGTTTACTTAAGATATTCTTAGGGTTAGTTTCAGTGTCTATATTTTTCCTACCATCCAAATTTCTATATTTAGCTTAATTTCAATAAAAATTTCACAAAAAAATATAATTCATGCTTTCTTACCTATGTTGTACCAAATTTGACCACTATGCATCCACCACATTATAGCTATCATTTCCTCACTATGGTCGCTCTGTAGGCTTAAATTAGGTCTCTTAGAGTAATGTTTTCTGAAAATAGTAAAATAAAAAATGCACTAATTTTACCCTATTTATATTTACTATTCAAAATTATTTACTTGGCAAATTTTTACAATTAGATTCCATTTTTTACCATATATTTTTTTATATTGTATCTTTTTCTAAATTATAAGATGTTCTAAAATATTTAAATTGTAGAGAATATTTTCACATATTACATGTGTATTTTGTAAAAAAAATCATTTTTGGCTAATTTCTACAGGGTCACCTAATATTCCCTACATTAGACACCTTTACATTTATTTCACTTCATTCCTTATCTAAATCATGAAGGTAAGTAAATATATGTATTTTTTAATTATGTCATTTTAATTATCTTATTTTCTTCTTATTTTAATTTATTTAGCTTAAGCATTGTGTGCTACTATGTTCTTTTGTCAAAAAACCATCCCCTAGTACACTTATGTCACATGTGATGAGCTTCAAGTGGGGCATATGTATACACATATTATTTTCAAACTTTATCTATTATTGATTACTTTTCTATTTTAATAACCCATTGAGTCTCAATCTCTCTGAGTGCACACCTTAAAGGGTGCACCAAGAAAGGGGTGGGTAGACAATTGGTGCTTTACAAGATTGTTGTCCCCAATACCACCACTTACTATCTACATAACCATCTCATATACACTTACCTAAGCTTTGCCTCCTCTCTTACACACTCCTCCAAGTAATTCACCACTTTACTTAGCCCTTACCTAAGCCTAAAACCCTTTTGACATTTACTAAACAATGTCATCCTAGGCTGACCCTATACGTTAATTAATATTTGCACATTATAGTTCTAAGTTAGCCTTGCATGACCTAGATCAGGACCTAACTTATTGTTTATCAATTATTGACACATATTCAAATTGGGCTGACCTTAGAAGCTAAAATTTTAGAAAGGTTTAGGTTTAGATTCATCTATATATACACATTCAATTTTCTATTTCTTAGGTAGGAAGAGAAGAGGAAGAATATTATATTATGCATCTACTTATCCACCATTATTATTGAGGAACATTACTTAGGGTTTTAATTCTTTCTTTAGTTATACAAATATTTTATTGTGGAAAAGTCTTTTTTAGACAAGAAACCACATCCCACATAATCCTTTTCCATCTATGCAAGTACCATACATCAATCCTTGTTGCAACATTATAATAAGAATACTTTACAAGCCATTTCTTGAACAAGTTGATTTTCCTAAGGTTCTACATAGTCTTATTTTTATGACCCTTACCAAGACACCAGGTATTGTCTATCATGGTTTATTTCCAATAGTTAGAGCACTTGGTCCCACTATCATCACATAGTCCAACATTAACATTGAGTTGAGACACGAGGTATTTCGATCCACTCTAATTTCCCACCTCATTATAGAGACTTTAACTTCTTTATAAGAGAAATAACACATCCCTAACACACTTATCATTATCCTTTTATAGAATAGGAGACATCAACACAATGTTGTCTAGGCCTAATCTCTCATACACACCTCTCTATTTTCCTTAGTTTTAACCTTGTCTCATATCATTCACATTCATTTTATGGCATTAACCAAGTAGAGTCAACCAAATAGAGTAGACCTTTTTCCATGAGTCATTCAACCCAATCTCCCTAATTTCCATGAACCTAGAATTGACCAAGAATTACTCCTTATTGTGATATTTGAGATTGAAAGACCTTGGAGTTTTGTATTTACATAGATCGACACTCTTAATAATAATTGAGATGATAATGAGGTCTTCTGGTTCCATCATGAGAACCCATTTCCACCACATATCCAAAATCCTATTCCACCAAATAATGAACCAAATCCCTATCCCATCCATTACGTTGATTATTTCAAATAGGCCTTAGTATTTGAGTGCATATATTAATGTTTGCTAATTTGAATTCATATAATAACTTGATCTTTTAAAGTCTCATAAGCACAACCCCTGGGTGATTTATATTGGTTATGGATACACATATCATTCACTAGAGATGCATAATGGATGTGAGGAAGAACATATTGATTACCTTCATGTAAAACCATATGGATGACCATCATATCCCTTTGAAGAGTGATACCATGGACTTGGTTAGAGGGATGGTAGTTATCACTCTCCTTAGGGCTATAAATGTGAATAAACTCCACTTTATCCATGTGAAATGTTATAAATAATAAAATGAGGACATGATAATAGAGGCATACAAATTCTAGGGATAAATCCATTAGATTGATTTATTCTTTGAATTTTTCAAATAAAATAAATTTTGAAACAAATTTTAGCAAATTGTAAATTAGAAAGATCAGAAAATTCTTAAAAATTATAAGAATTTTCATTCAAATGGATTGGGTTCACCAAAAATTTAACCCTAAATTTGATGTGGTATAATATTAAAAATATAGAAATGAATAAACATAAGAATGATAAATATATCTATAGCAATTCAATTAATTTCAAACTCAAATAAACATATATTGAATTTATTATGTTGATATATAGTAAAAATGGAAAATAAAGCTATTGTAAGAGATTTCAATGATAATTAAAACAAGATACTTAGTTGGATTAATGTGTGCATATTGATTTAATATAGAATAGGTAGTAAATATATTGGATTTAGATTTTGGATTAGTTTCCAAATTCTAAAAATTTAACCTTTGTAGTCTCAGACAGTTGCATCAACCTCAAAATATTGCATCAATGTAGGTGTTGGATTTAGATGTAAATGTTCAATACATAATAACTATTAGATCTAGAAGTGAATACCTAAGTTCTTCTAAGTTTTTTTTCTACCTTCATTTTGTTGCATTAAGATTTGAATCATGGACTATCACTCTTGTTGAATCATAAAAACCTATATCTTCATCTTCATAGTGACCTTGAGAAAATTAGGTTAGTAGACTTATGATGTTAAGATAAATCCAAAGATCCCTTTGTCAACCTACATATCCACTACTCTAAAGAGGGATTTAGACTAATGTAATTCTCACTTAATATGTTGGCTTGTGTGTGTACAAGGGTGTAATATGTGGAAATCAAGTACATACAGTGACCTATCTTGTAACTTGGTAAATATGAATCATGGGATGCTATCTCAATACTTAAAACCTATAGAGGGTATATTCCTATGATTGGTATATAAATAGAAAATAAAATGGCATATTTTCTTAGTTAAATGTTTGATTGAATATTTCTTGTTAATTTCCTAGTTAGATGTGAAATTGTTAGGTGAGTTATGAATGAGGGTTGGTATTTTATTTATACCAATCCTTTCAAGAAATATACTACACTAAAACACTTATGTTGACCATAAGGATACATTACAATTTCAAACTTTATGACTTTAGGGAAATTGACACATGCATTGTTATAGGAAAATTGCATTGACATAGGCATTTGATAGGGATGCAAGTGGTCGTGAAGCTAAAAAATAGGTACAAGTCTAAAACATGAAAAGATAGAAGATACACATGTTTTTAATATTTAAATCATGATATAAGGTCAGATTCATAAACATAATATTGGTGGGACTAAAAGATAAGTAGTTAGGCATTAGGATAGCAGATGTGATCCTTTTGATAGTGGGAAGGTCTTAGGAACTAATAAGAAAAACTAAGGTCAATATTTACCAAGTTAAAAGACTAAGGTGTTATATAATTCATATTTAATATCTACAATAACATATCCACTGAGGGAAGTGAAACTACATCATTGTTATTATGAAACACCTAATACATTACACCACTCTAACATAGAACACTATGTTGCTTTATTATTATGGCTTACTCATGGCTCTTGTTCTCTCAAATTATTCATCTACATATTTAAATGCATCTTCTTACTCTTTAAATGCACAAAATTTCATATTTTGAGGTAATCATTCTCTTACATGCTTTGGTTTATAAAATAAATTTTGAAACAAATTTTAGCAAATTGTAAATTAGAAAGATCAGAAAATTCTTAAAAATTATAAGAATTTTCATTCAAATGGATTGGGTTCACCAAAAATTTAACCCTAAATTTGATGTGGTATAATATTAAAAATATAGAAATGAATAAACATAAGAATGATAAATATATCTATAGCAATTCAATTAATTTCAAACTCAAATAAACATATATTGAATTTATTATGTTGATATATAGTAAAAATGGAAAATAAAGCTATTGTAAGAGATTTCAATGATAATTAAAACAAGATACTTAGTTGGATTAATGTGTGCATATTGATTTAATATAGAATAGGTAGTAAATATATTGGATTTAGATTTTGGATTAGTTTCCAAATTCTAAAAATTTAACCTTTGTAGTCTCAGACAGTTGCATCAACCTCAAAATATTGCATCAATGTAGGTGTTGGATTTAGATGTAAATGTTCAATACATAATAACTATTAGATCTAGAAGTGAATACCTAAGTTCTTCTAAGTTTTTTTTCTACCTTCATTTTGTTGCATTAAGATTTGAATCATGGACTATCACTCTTGTTGAATCATAAAAACCTATATCTTCATCTTCATAGTGACCTTGAGAAAATTAGGTTAGTAGACTTATGATGTTAAGATAAATCCAAAGATCCCTTTGTCAACCTACATATCCACTACTCTAAAGAGGGATTTAGACTAATGTAATTCTCACTTAATATGTTGGCTTGTGTGTGTACAAGGGTGTAATATGTGGAAATCAAGTACATACAGTGACCTATCTTGTAACTTGGTAAATATGAATCATGGGATGCTATCTCAATACTTAAAACCTATAGAGGGTATATTCCTATGATTGGTATATAAATAGAAAATAAAATGGCATATTTTCTTAGTTAAATGTTTGATTGAATATTTCTTGTTAATTTCCTAGTTAGATGTGAAATTGTTAGGTGAGTTATGAATGAGGGTTGGTATTTTATTTATACCAATCCTTTCAAGAAATATACTACACTAAAACACTTATGTTGACCATAAGGATACATTACAATTTCAAACTTTATGACTTTAGGGAAATTGACACATGCATTGTTATAGGAAAATTGCATTGACATAGGCATTTGATAGGGATGCAAGTGGTCGTGAAGCTAAAAAATAGGTACAAGTCTAAAACATGAAAAGATAGAAGATACACATGTTTTTAATATTTAAATCATGATATAAGGTCAGATTCATAAACATAATATTGGTGGGACTAAAAGATAAGTAGTTAGGCATTAGGATAGCAGATGTGATCCTTTTGATAGTGGGAAGGTCTTAGGAACTAATAAGAAAAACTAAGGTCAATATTTACCAAGTTAAAAGACTAAGGTGTTATATAATTCATATTTAATATCTACAATAACATATCCACTGAGGGAAGTGAAACTACATCATTGTTATTATGAAACACCTAATACATTACACCACTCTAACATAGAACACTATGTTGCTTTATTATTATGGCTTACTCATGGCTCTTGTTCTCTCAAATTATTCATCTACATATTTAAATGCATCTTCTTACTCTTTAAATGCACAAAATTTCATATTTTGAGGTAATCATTCTCTTACATGCTTTGGTTTATCACAAACACTAATATATGATGTGATAATATTTTTTTTACTATTGATATGATAATGTGATAACGATATGAATTTTGCATCCAAATAATTATTAGAGTTACTTCCTTATACTTTGTAAATTGTTACACATTTCCATAAATTTTTATTTTGAATTTAGTCACAAGTCCTTTTATTTAGATTAACAAATTCAAAAAAATTATTTTATTGGTATTGTCCTCTAATTTACAATTATTTTTTTTTAGTTAACTTTATAATCCATATTAAGAATTCTAGGAACTAAAATAGTTAACTCACAAGCCTTCATGTAAAATTCTTGTCTTGTTTTCCTCAAGTAATCTCTTAGTGAAGTAGATAACTATTAACATCATCATATTTTCAATCCTATTTTATAGGGAGGTATATTAGAAGATTCTTCATAATAATAATTATTGATTGAAAATAATTCTCCATAATAATATGGTTATAACAACTACCATATATAGGAACACATCTAAGTTTGAGAGCTATTATAACATCTTTGATGTGTGGAAATTAAATACAAACTAATAAGATAAAGGTTCATATTTATTTCTAAACAAAATTGTCCATTATCAATATAAAATTACTATCTTTACAAACTGTCAAAATTTATACCATCCCAGTCCAATGATTATCATGGATATGTGCCATCATTCATAAGGTAATCATTGTGCTAGTGATTATTTAACTACTTCCTCAATATGGAAGATCGATGAA
The DNA here is from genome assembly GCA_037957365.1 of Torreya grandis. Classification (NCBI taxonomy): domain Eukaryota; kingdom Viridiplantae; phylum Streptophyta; class Pinopsida; order Cupressales; family Taxaceae; genus Torreya; species Torreya grandis. The sequence continues at coordinate 395,323 of JARHVA010008900.1, read as the reverse complement.
GATATTAATATCTACAAATCTCAAAATACAAAAATATAATTATTTAAAATTTTCAAAATTATACTAAAATCAAAGAAACAATACCACATGTTCCATATGGGTTATTTCATCTTTCATGTTGTTGTTTCTTTATATTCCTATAAATCATTCTTTATTGTCATTGATCGAATTGATTTTTTGTGACAATCAAGTAGTGTTTTGTCTATACCATAATAAAATTCATTTACACATCAACAAACTTTATGATTGTATAAGAAGCCCAACATGATAATCTATATTTTCAACATAGGTATCCCCCTTAGACATGACTTTTTCATTTTAGGTTTAGGGGTGTTTAGAATTTATTATCTCCATGTATGCCTTTTGATTGAGTAAAACTAATGGTGATCCACTTGAAGAAATCAGCCAAACTTTCAATAAAATTTACATTTTAGGAGTTTGTGTGTATTCTTTCCCTTCTACTTGTTAAATAAACTATGTATTTTATTAATTATTACAAAACCAATAGATTGTTTTGTTTAGATAGCCCCAAAAACCATATGTAATGGTAAAAATAACATAAAATACCATCACCTTGATAAATTTTTTTAACAAATTGAGAAGATATTCAATTTTAAAACCACCATAAAATTTTACTTGTTTGACATTTTAGAATGGTCTAAAATAATTATAAGGACTATAAGCATTATCCATATAAATGTAGTTAATATATAAAAAATATCTCTAACCATAACTTCCAAGTTTTTCTTTCCCTTGTCTTTTGTTTTTTGATGATACTATTCTTTATAGATCACCTTTAGTTAGTTAATTATTTCAATTACTCAATTCTTAAGTATTATTTAACAGTTGCATGATAGCTTATTAATGTTCATAAATCACAAATTTTCTTTTTCAATTCAAACACTTAAGGAAAATCTTCATCAGTGATAAGGTTTTCCATAGACTTGGATTATACCTAGAAAGTATTTGGAAATCCCTCTTTTTAGAGGAGAAAAAGTGTTACACTTTGGGAGAACATCTTGGACATATTCTCCAATAATTTATAAGGATTAAAAATTAAGTGGTTAACAATGAAAATATAGCTGCAATTAGTTCAATAAGTCCTTCAAGTCCTTCTAATCCATGATATGCTATCCTTGGAATATTGACATTTAATACAAGAAAAAAATAAAAAGCATTTAAGGATGCTTCTTATAGCAAGGCACTAAGGGAATTAGGATTCGTCTTGTAGCATGGGATAAGGTATAAATGAAAAATATTTGAGGAGGTGAATGGATTAATAATATTATTCATGTGAACAAGGTTTTATAGAACAAGGTGGTTTGGTGATTATATAAAGACATAAAGAGATCATGGAGATTATGAAAACCATAATAATACTTATGGACCATGGTAGAAAAAAAAATCAATCTGCTCTTTGAAGTTTCATTTTTTTTCTAAAAGAAATTTATTTGTATAAACTTGATATGGAACATTAGGATTGGAAGGAGATAAATTTTTTGGGAAGAACCTTGGCTTTTATCTGTACCTGTGGATGATTTAAGTAACATTATGTATCTAAAAAGTATCCTGTATTGGATAAAAAATGTTGACAGTGGTGTCAAAATCTAAAATTAGAAATAAATGGATGGGGCCATGGAGAGGAAGATGGAATTGAATTTATAACATCTTTTATAAAACTAGAATCCCTTATAGAATTGGTAGGGGTGCCCTGATCTAGGAGTGATCCAATATATGTGTCTTTTAAATTAAAGTGGTATATGCTCAAATTATTATGGATAAACAAAATCAAGCCTTTGATAATTGACCCTATTTAAAGAGACATTTTTGTCCTAAAAATTCTACCCTAAAGCCAAATTCCTCTCATAAGAGATATCATCTTAGGCTATGATAAATTAAGGAAATGTGGCTATTTATGGACTTCACTATGAATTATTTTTCAATTGCATTTATAAGATACTAGCCACCTTCTCATCCACCATAACCTGATCAAATAACTTGGATATAATTTATTTTACCCTTTTATCCTTTATAAAGGACTACATTCCCACAAATGTAAGTGCTACTTTATGTTATTGGGCACTTCCCTAGAGGCCCATGTACCTATGCTAGAGTGGTTGTAGTATTGATCTAGTTACCTCTCAGGTTCTTTTATTATCTTTGGGTAATTAACTATTGTAATTAAAAACATAATAAAAAATAATGTTGATTTGTGTATGAGAGTCACAATAAAAATAAAAAATATATAGAAAATACAACAAAAATATTTAGAAAAATAAAAATCTAACTAAATTTTTGCTAGTCCTAATTCTTCTAGTTAGAATGAACTAATTGTTGATCTCGATGAAAAAAATATGATGATTTGTTCATGTAGTTATTAAGTGTATCATATTATGGTTAATTTTGATTACTTTTCCCATAACGTTCACATTTTTTAGGTTTTTCTATCAATGTACCCAAGTCATGCCCAAAATAAAATGGTAAACCCCCATACCTAAACCATGTACTTTAACCCATACAAAAACTTGGGAAACTAAAAGTATGTTAAAATCATGGTTAATTCCTCTCTTAATGACTTCTCAAACCTTTCATGATAGGGTTAGAAATGTATATCAAGGTTCATATAAAATCAAGACTACTATCAATGAAGTCAAGATCACCATGAAAGAGAAATAATCCCATGAACCATAATAGGTTCAAGATGTAACAGAGGGACAAATTCAAATGGGAGGATATAGAAGAGAGTAGACAAGATGAACTTTAAGTTGTGTAGCAATTTAAAATGTCAACAAAGTAGCTAAAAGCATTGAGATAAAATTTGAGGGTGACTTGACTATTACCTTAGAGGTTGTCATATATTATTCTACCATTTATAAAGCTAAATTTGAAGCCTTGTATAGAAGATTAAAATTATAAAAAGAGAGATATAAAAAAATCATATAATATTCTCATATAATCACTGAAGTTATCAAAGAAGGAATATCAAAAAGTGGCACTAGAGGAGCATGCTAGAAAAATCTTATGCTTAGGTGACTAATTTGATTGTATATGTTTTAAACACATTTGTAGATAAATAAATGAGGTTGTTAATAAGATGACCAATGTGGGAATCACCCTTCAAGAGAAAATGAATACTCAATAAATCAACAAAGAGAATCGATGAAGAATATGGGTCAGGTTCTAGACAATTCTTAAGAAATCAACATATAAAATTAGTGAAGAAGATTTGTTTAGGGTCCAAACAATTCTTAATAGATAAAAACAAACATGCTATGGTATATGAATAATCTTAACTATTTTGTGCATTTATAAGGACAAGAAAGCATATTACTGAGAAACACATGTATAAAGGTATTGAAATTGCTTTACAGATTCAATGATTTTACCCATTTGCAAATCAAAGCTATCAAAAAAGGTAGTTTGACCACTCCATAAGCATTTTTTCAGAAAATATGAGCACATATCTTAGTGGGGAATAATAAAAATCTTGATAAGTGATTTAATTTTGATCTATTGTCCTAATAAGTACTTTGTTCTCAAATACTACAATCATTAATAAAGACTGCAAACTAGCACGTAAGACTCAAGGAAGATGTTCCTAAGGTATATAAAGTGCAATCATAATCACTAAAATAGATAAAATTATTACTACATATGTTGTAAAATAATTTATTAGGAATTAAAATTTAAATCAAAATCACCATTCTAGCTTTCCATAAAGATTTAACTATTCCAGAGGATTAACAACTTATGTCATCATTGGGCCCAAAGATTTGGCTAGACATGAGAAATGAGGAGTTTATAATCAGAAACCCAAATTCCATTCCTATTGGGCCCATTTAATGCTTCAAAATACTAACCATGAAGACATTTGAGGTAGGTGTTACACTTCTCTATGTGGACCATATGGAAAACATCCCAAAAATAATGAACCCAGGTTCACCCTATGTCTCACTTCAAGAAGTGTATCTTAATTAATCAAAATGTCTAAAAAGATGGAAATTTTTTAATGATGAAAAATAGATGAGTTTTTAAAAGTTTTTGAATGTACCCTAACCCATCTAGGTTCAAATCTTAAAAGGCACTTGTTGATTACATCAGTTTGACTAACAATCGATTGTGTATATTTGACTAGCTCTAGAAAAGGTTTGGTTGCATCTGTTTGACAGGTAGTGCCTACATTTATTTCAAACTATTTGATGGATGTTGCACAGGTTAGATGTAAGGCCATATAATCTTGTATTTGACCTGATCAAAAAACAACTCTTATCATTGAAGTTTTTTTACAATAGAATGACTCCTCTTGTAGGTCATAGGATCATGTCTCTCATATCCTATAGGGGTAAAAATGTACTCAAAATTTCTATAATTTATAGGGAATGGAACTCTTTCCATCATTATACATGTTCATAATTTTGGTATTATAGTAAGAGATCCACTAACACACCCATTTAAGGGAACCCTCATTCAAAAACCATATAAAGGTGCAAAGGTAATCCAATGTCTATTGTGAAAAATTATGGATGTAAGTCTGTTTAGTATAACTATGATAATTATTATCAAACATAATACTAAGCTATCATAAATATTTACCAGAGTCATAATCAAATATGGATTCTAGAGAGAAATTTTCAAAATCCAAATCAGGAAATTAATTGAACTCATAAAATGGTTTTATTATGTCTGTCAATTTATGTCTATGGTTTTAGGAACTCCCAAAATAACTTTATCTTGGATAACTATGAATTTTATTTTAGTCTTGAACTCAAGATGATTATTATGGTAACTTTGAATAGGATCATTTTGTTTCCTACCCATGTCAATAGAGGCATAAGTTGGAGTGGGATGGGACTTTTATTCATAGTTCCATATGGATAAGGGATATATACAATCTTTTTTCTTTGGATCCAATAAATCTTTGTCATTATGTGTATGATTTATTAAATTTTATTTTATATAATATGCATCTATATAGTCTTTTAATGGCTGGGAATGATAATACTTAATTTCTTTTGCAAGAGGAAGGATCCTCTAGACATAAGTATTTTCCGATGTTGAAAGCTACTAAAAATAATTTATTGATTGCCTTATAATTTTTACTCTAATATAATATAAATTTATTTTAATGAACTAAAAATAGAATAAATGTTACTTTCAACACTCAATATACTAATCAAATTCCTTAAATAAGTTCAATTTGTAAACAACCTTTGTTAGAACATGCAACTTATAACCTTTCTAATCTAAAATGCTTGAAATGTCTAATATCAAAATAAGTGGCAAACCAAATGCCTATCCCTTTAGCTAATTTTTACAATTTAAA
>JARHVA010008900.1:277500-385000 GCA_037957365.1 Torreya grandis | reverse complement strand
TAATTTTGAAATAGGAAAGGCCTAAAACTCTCAAAAAATTAATGGAAAAGAGTTCATGTGTCACTTCTTCATTAGAATTATGTGGTGCAGAAAAAGTTAATTATTTAACTTTTCTTAAAGATGCATGGTGAGTCCATTGTAAAATATTGTCATAACATTCGTTATAGAGATCCATTCCAAATGGAAAGACATCAAGGCAAAACTGAAGACTGTTAAGCTCACCTAAATGAGAGAGGATGAGATTATGAATTATGGACATGAATTCTTTAGATATAAACAAATTTAATAACATCCTCTCAATATCTATAGAAACCTTCCTTATCCTAATTACCAATTGAGTTTATTGAATGATCCAAGATCATAGTGATTTCATAAATTCAGTAGAGAAGTGAAGGTTACATGGGTAATTATAGAGTAGTCTCTATCTCTTGGAGAGAAGAGAAGTGTCAACAAATTATTTTAAGGGGAATTTTTAGAGCACATAACACAGAATTTTATCAAGCAAACCATTCAATCCATCCATGGTATTGCAAGCTAAATGTTAGGGTTTATTCAAGCAAAGCATTCAATCCATCCATAATATTGCAAGAGATAGATGTTAGGGTTCATTAAGTGTGCCATAGAGTAGGGGTTAAAGGTGTCGATACTTATTTATCCCAATATTATCAGATCCATTTTTAGTAGTAGCATGTCCATTTTTAGTAGTAACTCACATGAGAAAAGATATATTATAAACATGTATTAAAGTGTTTACATGTTTAGTAAGATTGTAGTTTGTTCTAATTATATCATGCATTCATATGGTGTTCACCATTTTTAGAAATGGTATGCATGTTATATAAAGATATTTTTAATCACCATCCTCCATTTAATTGGAGTAATCTATAATTCTTTTACACGGGCTGATTAAATCCATTATTTTAATTTTTTAAAGAGTTTCATTTTAATTCTTCACTTTATTTGTTGTGGCAATTTGTTATCTTCACTGATAAACATAAATTTCATGATCTAGATTGTAAAGTAAGAGAAATCAGTTACATTTGGAGGTCAGTGAAGTTAGATACCAAGGATTGAGATGATATATGTTTAATTATGGATTATGAAAAGGACCAATAATTTCATCATTGATTACCATGAAATGGTCCATGTTAGGTGTGGATCCTAATTATCTTCTAGGATCATAGGTTAAAATTTTGATTTTATTTTAGCTGGGTTTGGATCCCATTATTTTGTATCCCTAATGGCCCAGGGGGTTGCAAGGGGAGGAACCCCCCTTATTGGGTCTTGGGAGGTTTAGGGGCCACACGACCTAGAGAATTTTTTTATTAAAATTACCTTTTTAAATTATAATTTCATAGTCAATATAAGACATTAATTAAAGGTTTCTAAATCTGATGGTAGAGGTTATGTTTAGGCATTTTTACCCTAAAATTTATTGATATATGTTTGAGATGTAAAAAAGAATGGATTATTTTACACAGAGATAAGGTAAAAAAGATTAAAAGGTGTAATAGGGTTTTTTATAGGATTTTGTTTCTCCCTTGTATTACTGGAAATAATATACTGGACAAGTTTGGTGGATGTAGCCCATCTTGGGTGAACCACATTAAATCTGGTGTCTCCTGTTATGTGCATGTTTTATGTTTATTTTCTAAATGTTTAATTAATTCATTTCATAGTTTCTCTTATATGTGATTTGGGGGTATATAATTTATCCTAACAATCCATAAAAAATATAATGATGGCCTTACGGGGGGAAATTAGTTTTGTGTTTGTCCCCACAACTTGGATTAGCTAAACTAAATGACCTTTTATATTGGAGAGTAGCTAACCCATCACCCATAGACCAATATTAGAAAAACTAAATGGTATTTTATATTGAAGAGTAGCTAACCCACCACCCATATACCAAGATTAAGAGGATTGAGACAAATTGATGGAGATTCCAAAGAGAAATGTCAATTCATTAATTGTCTCCATTCATGTGTGAAATTATTGTACCTATAATGTGCATGACACCTCCCACAATTAAAATCGATATAATAGAGGTGACCAAAATGGTAGTTTGGGGAATCCCTTGTAAAATTTGATGTCTCAAAGTGATAACTAACAAGTATGATAGGGAGTTGAATAATGGGGTATAGAACCTCTCAATTCTCTATACAAAGAGTGGTATCTCCTTTGGATCTTATAATCAACATGATACTTGAAAATAAAATGCTCCATCAAATTTTATAGAACAAAGATGACATGTCGCTTCATGAAATATATCAATATGTTTAAAGTTTTAATTGGTCTAAATATACCATATTTTGGCCAAGGTAAATCCTAAGGCCATGTAAACAATGATGTTGGACACAATGGATACAAATAGAAAATCCATAAACAATATTTTAAAAATGTACATAAAATAGAATATATTGGGGCTAAGAGATTACAAGGGAGAGGGAAGGTGACCAAAATATTTTTCCAATGTATGTCCTCTCTATAAATTGTATCAATCTCATCCTTAGTGTAAATAAGGTGAGGAAGGGTAGCCAAAGAGTACCTAAATGGAATAAATTTAGTTAATGGAAATGTCAATGGGTTAGAGAAGAAGAATAGTATTGGAATACGAACATCACTACATTCAAGGAGACTCACTAAGGTAACATATTAATGTATTATATTATCTCATTAATCCTTAGGGATCCAAGTTTTTGAAAATATAAATTGATCATAAAGACATTGTCAAGACAAAGAAGATAGTAAACAAATTCAGCATGGAGAGTGCACTACAAACTAAACCATTTACAATGGATTATACATTGAAATATGATAGTATTTACCCCATAAATATAAATAAAATTTAGAGACCCAAAATCAGGTCCTTAAATATCTAACCCATTAATTAGAATGGGTTTAGTAAATATTTTAAAAAGATGCATCTTTGAATGGATATCCTTGAAATGTAGCTGAAATTATTAACAAACCAAAATGAAGAGGGACATCCCTTACAAAGTTCCAATTGGGAAGCACACTTTTCATTGAATATGGACCTATAAACTAAACTTACATGTAGGTATTAAATGGAAAGGATATTGTTAGTCATAGAAACGTGATTCATTTTGTATTAGTTTATATTTTTAAATTGAATTATTGAAAGTCGAGTATACCAATTTATCATGCACAAGTATGGTGATATATTTATAATGTTTAGAGTATAGATTTGATAACCCAATTTTTAAAAATAAAAAAATATTTTTGAAGTTTGGTATTATGTTTTGATTAATCTAATTTATAATTTTAATTAGGTTGTTTTATGTAGTTTAAGTGTTTTCAAGGTGTTATTCAAATGTGGGTTATTTGTAATGTGTTGTTACTAGTAATTGTATCCTCATATAACTCATATATTAAAACACTTCATCTTTGCATAAATTTTTATTTTTAGGAAAATACTAATGAAGTTTTCTCTTGTATCACCAACAAAGTGTGCATGAGACTAGGACTAGTTAATTATCTCAAACATCATTATAATCACTTTTGCCAAATGTAAGAAGAAAATGAATTCAAATAAGCACACTTATCCAATGATTTGTTCACCACTTAAACCATTTTGGATTTCAAGATAGGCATACAAATATATTAATAAATCCTCAAACATGTAATTAATTAAAATATATTTTTAGGAAGTACCTTCATGAAATGTGTATGTAACATGAAAGACCATATGCAACAAATTCTAGTTGTTTAAAAGAATACTTGAAAAAGCCATGATATATTGAAACATAATGTTAGTATATTTAAGATATATTGTCCCCAAATTTCAAAGCTTTTGAAATTTATAGGATCCTATTTGAATATTTTATAAACTGAGTTAAAAAAAAGAGAAAACTAGTGGAAAAGAGTGAATTTGAAAAATTAGATAGTTTTTCTATGAACTATCAAAGTTAAGCACTTGCTCAACAAGAATTAAACTCTGACACCTACCAATTAGGTATTAGGATCTAAGGGATTCCTTGTATTCATAAGACTTTGATGACTACAATGTACTCATTAGGGCGCAATAACTACCTTATAGTTGAAATGGCTCTCATTAATGAGGTTTATTTCCTACATGTCTGGGAGACTTTTTGACCCCTGCTATTTAATAAAACCTCTCCCCTCCATTTTTCATAATTAAAATATTTTGATTATAGATCTCAAAATTTGGTTCTTCTCAAGCATTGGTTCTTCTTGCTCATTTCTTAGTGAATTGGACTCAAATATTTTTGGTGTTTTCATATTTTCATCACGATAGGCATACCTAGGGCTTCATATGAATTTTGAAGGGTTTTTCTTTTAGGTTGAGAACTTTTATCCACTTATTTTTTTGGCTTACCTTAATGAATATTACAATTTGTTTTCTAATAGATTATCCTCATTATCAGGGCTCCCTCCTCACAAATCACAACTTTTCTTCTTGGATTTCTCCCTCTACCTTGTAGATATATTTCATTACCAAAGTTCTTGTCCTGATCAAGCACCCCTCAAATCTCAATGTCAAAATTTGTTGCCTAATATATAGACATCAAACCTTGATGTTGGAACTTTTACCTACTCTATAATCCTCAAACATTTATCCCTAAACTTTATTCCTTTTCCATAATCCATCATCTCAAATGTTAGACTTTCGTGACTACTCTGTATTCCTCCATCTCCAATGTCAGAACTCATCAATTGCTCAACATTCCTACAAACTCAAAACACCAAAATTATTTGACTACTTAGTAGCTACCTAATTATGTCTCCCCTCCCTCTTCTTTCTATTCTTGTTTTCCCTATTTTGACCTCTAATCTACTTCTAAGATCTCTAGTCTCCCATTCCCATCTCACACAGTAGATGTCAGGAACACAAAAAAATGGAAAAGAGAAGTTAGGGAAGATAAGATATTAGTTTTAGGGAGACATTCCCCTTTCAAAGATTGACTCTAATAGTGACTACATGATCAACATAGACATGGGGCATATGGATATGAGCAATTTTTGGAACAAAGTCAACATGTGTTTCAAAAATGATTGAACACAAAGATTTATGTCAGTGGGCTACCTTAGGCCACCAATTTTATAATTTATGTGGTGTCTAAAATTGGTCATGACGTTGGATAGTCACTATGATCAAGAGATAAGGGAATTTAGGTCCCCTGGGGAAGAAACCATCTTGTGAATTAAGATTGAATACATAAAGGATATGTTTTGAATCCTAGACCATGATATCTTCATGGAGATATCACTAGAATTGGTATGATAATTTCACAAGGAGAACATAGATGATTGTGTTAGAACCCTAAAAAGGCATTGGATTACAAATCTTAAAGTGATCATTCATCAAGATTTCAAGCTATAAATTTGGGATATTATGACTCTCCTCAATAGAGTGGTGGTGAATCCCATGGCTAAGGATTAATCATAATGGATTTTTTGAAACATCTAAATGATAAATGTCAATAATAAGTATGTAAATTGGTTAAATTAATTAGTAATTCAATTCATAATAAAATGTGTGAGGTGGTCACCACTCAAAATTTATACATGATGTCATGCACAAAGGAGGTTTTATAGTGGGTTAACCATAGTAGGATTCATGCCCACTTCTCTCATATATGAATACTACCGTAAACTAACTTTGAAAAAAAGTGCTCATTATTTCTAGAGGGTCAACTATGCTTTTCTCCACCATGTCATTCAGATGTTTAAGGAGTCATACACCATGCATTTCTCTATCATGACCACCACATAAATAAAAAGATGGAGAGGTTGGCTCTAAAAACTCCCCACCTTTTTTTTACATCAAAATTTATGGGTGTGAGATGACCCCTTACATGCTTCCTAAACACATTAATGATAAATGGGCACTCATATAACTAATATAATATCTAATGGAGATGTATAAGTTCCTTTTCACCAAACACAAATATGGCAGGGCTTGTTTCCCATGACCATTGGTATGTGTAATATCATAACATTACATAAAGCCAATTTAGTGGAATCATATATGGTAAAAGTCACTCTCAAATATTTTCCTAGTAGGCCTTATTTTGATGTTAGGGGGATGGTCAAAGTCATATTAAGTGAAACATATGGACATGTTCCTTATTATGAGGATTTATGGATGGATTTTAGTAATGAAATGGAGGTCAAACTCTTAGATTATACCCACTTCATGATAGATCAAGTAATCAAATATAACATTTCCAAAATTATTGAGGATCTAGATGTTGAAGATGATGGTGAGGTTATGGATCATAACTACTATTTTTAAGCTATCAAAACATCACCTCTTTATAGAATAGATTGGAGTCGATAATAAATTACATCTCTAGAAGATCACACTCAAGGAATCCTTAAGATGACCCTTGTATGGATTGCAAGCAAAGGGGTAGATGTGCATAATTTCATACTTCTTCCTACTTTAAGATCTGAAGATATACCTCCAACTAAAATAACAAGGTAAAAAGAAGGGAAAGACCAAAAAACATCTTTAAGTGTTAAAAAAAACACTATTTCCATTGAGAAAGTATAAGATCCTCCTCTAGAGCCATAAAAAGGCCTATTATGTTCAAAATTAATAAGTCAACTAGTAGCAGGAGACACCGGGGATATCAAAGGTTCTAAGTGAGCCCTCAAAAGGAATTGTTCACTTATAAGGGTCAATCAAAAATACAACATTGTATTTTGTAATGTTAGATTGATCTTTGGTGACCCTTAAGGATCTCTCCTCAATAGTAGTAGATCCTCTAGTTTCCATAAAGTCGTAGGAAGTTAATCCATAAGCTACAATAAAAAAGGTGACTGAGACCCTCCTAGAGAAGGAGACACCTTTTATAGAAGTAGAAGTAGGAGATTTATTTTCTAAAATGGTATAACTCCCACTATCATCATGGAAAAAGAGCCAAAATAGTAGAATAAGTAGAATGTGAATAAGCTTAATCTCCTCCATATGTAGAAATAAAAGTTGAGATTGTTATGGATAAATCCCTAATGGCCTCAGAGAAGGCTTAGGATCGAGGTGAATCTTCATCCTTAAAATAGGATCCTTAGACAAAAATATCTCAATGGCTAATAGAGGTTATAAAGAAAGGAAATAAGATAACTCAACCATTAGTAATTTATTTTAGTTCTCTCACTACACCAACCCCCTTGGGTGTTTGAGAAACCTAAGAAGGTTTCTCAAATCATCAGAGATAATCAAGGGGAAAGTTACATTAAAGTTATAGTTTTAGTTCTAGATAAATCTAAAGAATAAATCATAATGACAAATTACCAAATCTCATGAGTCCACCTAGGAAATTCCACCCATGAAGGGATAAAAGAGAATGTATAAATGGCACAGGATCCTTGATCAATAAATACGATCAGGACAAAGATATAAAAGATTAGTTGAAGGAGAGGGTGGATGAAATCACATTAGTGATCCATAATTTAATACACCTTTATCATCCTCAACTTCAAGATCATGTACTATATGCCAAAACTATGAGGATGACTGAAGCAATAGGCCACATGGGAAGGGTCACTAAGGAGTAGATGAAGAAATTCCTAGAGCTAGGAACCAAGACAATGTTAAGCATGAAATATACTGAGAGGGAGGGTGAATTAGTATATTATATATCTTTTTATTTAATCTAATTTATTTTATTTAACCACTTAATAACACACTCAAAATATACAATAAAATTGAAATAATAATTTGCACCACACAAGAGAGAGAGAGAGAGAGACACCAGATTTTTACGTGGAAACCCAATGTGGGAGAAACCATGGAAAAAAATCTCAATTATATGAATGAGCACCAAATCAAAATACAAAGTTCATAAGCACCAACTTGTAAGAGCACCAACCCCTTTGTTGAGCACAAACACAACAACTATTTGTGAGCACCAACCCATAGGAGTACTAACCCATTACAAATATTTGTGAGTACCAACCCACAAGAGAACCAAACCCTCTTGTGTATAAATCAAAACTATCTCTCAATGTTCCTTACTCAACAAATGATAGAAATCTAAAATATCTCCTACTTTTCTCTCTTCAAAAAAAAATACAAACCATGCACTCTCTTGCATATTACAAATGGCTTCTCAAGCCTTTATTTATAGCTTTCTAAATGACCTTTGGAATTCACCCTTTGTGACCCTTCAATCCTGATGGAAAATGTCACCAAACTTGCATGATCCTTCAGATCCTTGCATTTGAAAAGTCATATGGTGACTTGTCATATGTAAAAGCATCCTTTCCTCTTTTGTCTTTATCTTGGTGACTTTTTTTATTCATCAAAGTGTCCCTTTATGGAAAAATGTGCCATACCTCTTTTATCTTCATATGGTGACTCTTGGAATTCCTCAAGATGATTCTTCATGAGAAAATTCATCCCATTCCTCTTTCATCTTTTACCCCATGACTCTTTGACTTCTCCATGGGCCCTCTTTTGACTTATATGCAACTAAAAATATATTCATTAATATTAAATAAATATTAATGTTGATGTAGTGGATTGCACCCTTGATAGGATGCTGAGCTGTTGTCTTCCATGGATCACAATGGAAACTCCTCTCTTGCATGTGGGTTTGGAAAAACTAAGATGAGAGTCTCTAGATAAGGACTAGCTCCCTTTGATGCATCTGAGTTATTCTAGTAAGCTTTTGATACACACACACACACACACACACACACACACACACACACACACACACACATAATGAGGGGTTGAAAAGAGAGGATGATTACTAAAAAATAGAACCTAGCATAAGAGGGTGATGCACCAAACAAGTTTGATCTACTCATACTCACACTCTGAACCATAAGAACACATACAAACACTTTATTTGGTAAAAGGACCAGACTGCAGGGAGCTTGATAGGGAGGCTTTAATGGAAACACACAAAAAAATAACTTATCATAGGTGCTGTAGGAAAATCACACTATCTAGTAACCTCCTTCTACCTCTACACTCTAGATACAGTTCTCCTTGTCACCTACAAGGATGGTGCTTTGTATATACCAAGTGTGTTGGTATCAAGCCTATGAAAGCATTAAGAAAGAAATGACTGAACACAAGTTTAACATCAGACACACTCAGAGATATATCCAACCAGAATAGAGGTAAAAAATACATATTTTATTAATTCCAGGTGAAAATTAGTAGGGCTTCACCTTACAACATGAGAGATATCTTTCTCAAAATGAGAAGCTTTTAGTATATAGAGGAAGAAAGAGGCCTTTTGGCACCCTTTTACAAATGGGCCATGTGCATTTTGAGCATTGGGAAGAGGAATATGCTTGATGGATAATGTTGTGTCAGCTCCTATTTTGATTTTAGGTGTTTAAGATATATTAAACATCATATGTGAAATTATGGGCCATGCCATTTGTCTACAAACAAGACCACTCCTTCAAGGCATTCATGCAGTTTGTATGCTCATCAATGTAAAGTAAAAAAAAATGGGTCACATCGTTCACTGTTCATGCCTCTTGATGACCAATTGGTAGATACTATATCAACTATTGGAGTAATTCCTTGAGTCGACACCTTCCTTTGCCACTTAGACTATTTTGTCCATTTATGGACTTGACCCTTTTGCCTCTTCCTGACTTTGTCTTTTCTGGCTCCTTCATCCTTCGAGGGCTATTTTCTACTAATTCTTTGGCTCTTTAAACTCCCTCCTTGATGAATTCTTCCTTTTGGATTTAAGCCTTTGAATTGCTTTGAGTTCATGCCTTCTATTTAAATATCAATGGCTATTTAATTGGCATAAAGTTGATGTTCATGCACCCATCACCATTTGGTTGATTCCTTCAGCCTTTTCTTTGATCCCTTTGTAAGTGTTCCTTACCCTCCACAAGGGCATTTCTCCTTCAAACTTTGGGATACTCCCTTGAACCTTCTGATTGAACAAACCGATTTAACCAACAATTGGTTCAATGGTTTAAGGGCTCAATATTGTGTTCTGCTCATTCATTTGACTGCTTGAACCAACCACTTTGAATGAATTGATTGAACCCTTTGATTAAACTGACTAATTGAACCAAGTGCTTGAACCAACAATGGTTCAATAGTTCAATAGTTCAACGGTTCAATATTTCTAAGTTCAAATCAATTTAACCAAGTGCTTAAACCAATCACTTGAACCAACTGCTTGAACCAATCGCTTGAACCAACAATGGTTCAATAGTTTAATGGTTCAACGATTTAATATTTCCAAGTTCAAAGTGATTGAACCAAGTGCTTGAACCAATCACTTGAACCAACCACTTAAACCAATCACTTGAACCAATAATGGTTCAATAGTTCAATGGTTCAATATTTCCAAATTCAAAGTGATTAAACCTAATGCTTGAACCAAGCTGATGAACCAAGCTGATGAACCAAACCAATGAACCAAGCCATTTAACCAAGCCTATGAACCAAGCCATTGAACCAAGATAATGAACCAAGCTGTTAAACCAAACCTTTAAACCAAGCCATTGAACCAAGCTGATGAACCAAGTTGTTCAACCAAGCTGATGAACCAAACCTTTGAACCAAGCCGTTGAACCAAGCTGATGAGCCAAGCCATTAAACCAAGTTGATGAACCAATCTATTGAACCAAGCTATTAAACCAAGCTGATGAACCAAGCTGATGAACCAAGCTATTAAACCAAGCCAATGAACCAATAATGGTTCAACAGTTCAACAGTTCAAATTTCTTATAAAGTTCATGGCATTGGACCTGATGTTGAACCATTTAACTAGTTCCTTCTTTTGCCAAAAGACTTGTGCAAAAAATCAAATTTGAAAATGGCTCATAACAACAAGGGAATGAGACTAATTTTGTCCTACAGGCCCAAAATGGTTAACAAATTAGTGATTCCTAAGGGAAGCATGCCTGCTATGCTTAGATACTAGTAGCCTCAAAGTCCATTGGGCATGGAGTTAGAACATAGCTTGAAAAGTTAGAAACCACCTTGAGATATCTAAGAATCAATCATGAAGTTCTTACCCCAAAAGGAAATTAAACACACACAAGATTAAGAAAACTACTAACATGTGTAAAAGCACTTAGGGAAAAAAGGGAAAAACAAAGAAAATATATGCATGATGAGAGGAGGGCTTAGTGATAATGCTTAAGATGTATCCCATTTACTAGGATATAAAATTCTTCACCATCTAACTTAGAGAGTTGGAATGCATTGTGATGCTTGCACTGAGTGATGATGCATGGACCATTCCATATGGCATCGAACTTTGCATGCTTTCTAGGATTAGCTCAGTCCACATCCCATTTCAAGATGATGTCTCCTTTAGAGAAATTTTTTGATGAAGATCTCTTGTCAAAGTGTTTATTTATCTGCTATTGGTGACTGGTCATAGAAGCCATAGCCTGGTCCCTTGTCTCTTGAAGATCCATCAACTCACATAGCCTAACCTCTATGCTATTGCCTCCTTCTAACTGTAGCTAGTGAGCAATGTCCAAGGTTGGCAAATTAAGTGAAATAAGAATCCTAGCTTCCCTTCCATACATGAGCATGTATGGTGAATTACCAATTGCTCTCTTTGGAGTGACCCTATCTACCCACAGGGCTATTTTCAACTTGCCATGCCAAGTTCTTTGATTATCCTCCATTATCCTTTTGATAATCCTGATCAGATTCTTATTGGTGGACTCAGCCAGCCCATTCCCCTATGGGTAGTAATTTGATGAAGTGCTAAGATAGATACCATATCTCGATTCCCATTCACTTGTTTTAGTTCACAAAAAAGATAAAGCATTATATGAGATGATGGTAGTTGGAACCCCAAACCTTACCACCAGATCCTCATAAAAATCTAGGATTGCACTTTCATTAGCTTCTTTCAAAGTGACAACCTCTACCCATCTTATGAAGTAGTCTGTGACAGTCAGGACCCACTTGTGTCTAGTGTTAGAGGGAGGGTTAATCATTCCTATAAAGTCAAGGCCCCATTGCATGAGTGGCTACTCTACCTGAATAGGTTGTAAAGGCATGACAACCATCCATTACTTCCCATCAAAGAGCACACACTTATGTCACTTTCATACCCAAGCATGGGTGTATCTAAATAGAGTAGGCTATAAGTAACCAGATCTCATTATTCTTATAGCTATAGGCCTAGGAGCAAAGTGACCACTAGCTAGCCCATCATGGAACTCAGACAGTACCCTATCGACCTGACTTAGGTCTATACACCTTAAAATAACTCCTGAGAGATTCCTTCTAAAAAGCACTCTATCAATCAGGACATAAGGGAGAGATTGGAGTCTGAAGTATCTCCTCTTGGTCTTATCAAGGCCCTATAGGAACTCACCAATGAGGAGGAAATGCCTCAAGTTTGATGTCCAATCCTTCATAATGGTTGGTTCTTCTACTATAGTTGCATCATGAATTCACAAACTATCATCCTTTTACTCTTTAAATTTTGTAACAAGGTGTTCACATAGGCCTCTCCCTCATACCAGCTTGGTGATCTTGATATCCATGTTGTATTCCATTACCTTAGTGATCCACCCCACTCTCTTTTCATTTAGGTCACGATTGGTCAATAAATCCTTGATGTTGAGATGTGGAACCATGAGGTTAATTTTGCTGTTGGATAGCATATGCCTAAATTTCTTCAAACTCTAGATGACTACAAGGACTTGCTTCTCCACATATGTATACTTGATCTTAAAACCCTCTAGGCCTTGGCTAAAAAAGGCAAGTGGTTATTCAAGGTCATCATTATTCACTTGGGTAAGCATGGAGGAGATTACCTCTTCATTTTTGAAGGTGTAGGGGTTGAAATCCTTGGTGAAGTCAGGATTAATCAAGGTAGGAGCCTGGGTGATAGCCTTCTTGATCTCTTCAAATCTATCCATTCTTTACATTATCCACGTGAACTTCTCGTCCTTTTTCAGCATAGAAGTCAATGGCTTGACTACTTCTACAAAATTCAAAATAAATCTCTGGATGAAATTTATTTTGCCAAAGAAGCTCTGCAAGCCCTTCTTGTGTTTAGGCAAGGACAACTCTAGGATGGAGTGAACTCTCTCTGGATCAATGGTCAAGCCTTCCTTGGAAACAACATGGCTAAGGAGTTTACCCTCATGTATAGCGAACACACATTTCTTTGGGTTGAGAGAGATATTGAACTCTCTACACCTCTCAAAGATTTGTCTGAGGTGTTTCATGTGTTGGCCCACCTCTTTAGATAATACTATCACATCGTCAAGATACACCAGCATAGTGTTCTTTATCAGGCCTCAAAAGGCCATGTCCATGGCTCACTGAAAGGTGGCACCAACATTGGATAGTTTAAGTGGCATTTTACTATAAGAAAACATCCCCCATTTGGTAGTGAAGGTTGTCTTGTACTGGTCACAGTCTTGCACCAAAATCTAATTATATCTTGAATACCCATCCAGGAGGGAGAAATGCTCATTGATTGTCACCATTTAAAGGATCTACTCCATGCTTGGGAGAGGATAATGATCTTTCAAAGAGACTCTATTGAGGTCTCTAAAATCTACACATAATTTGATCTCCCCATTCTTTTTCCATATAGGAACAAGATTGGCAACGAAGAAGAGTGTTTGATTGGAAATATTATCCTAGACTCAATCAAGTTGGTGAGTTCCTTTCGCATGAGAGGTTCAATATTTGGGTTAATAGGCCTTTGCTTCTACTTGATCGGCTTGGTGTCTTCTTCTATTTCAATGGTATGTTGGGCCAAACTTGGGTTGAAACCCTTCAAATCGCTATACTCCCAAGTGAAGACATTAGCAAACTCTTGGCACAATAAGGTGAAGGCTTGCCTTTCATGGTCTGTGCACACCTTCCCAAGTGGAAGTAGCTTATCTTTAAATATTTCAAGCTTCTCATAGTTCTCCTCCTTAGTTGTGATGCTTGCCTTATCACTTTTTAATTGGTCATCTTCATTGAAGATACTCTTGAGAGTGACCAAGCCTTTGGGAAGTTTATTGTTCTTCAGCTTAACAAATTGGCTGCCATACTGCTGTTGTAACTTAGCCTTGTTTTTAGCAGCAAACTAAACATATTCTTGTAAGAAGAGTGCTAATTTCTAGTCACTATCAAACACCTACCAATTAGTGATGTTATCAGGAATAGAGGGTTGGATTACTACCTTCAAGTGGTGTGAACTGTAGTCTCAGCCTATTTCCCTAGGGATATCAAACTAGGCACTAACTGCTGCCAGCATATCCGCTTGCTTGTTATGCTCTCTAGGAATGGAGGTAACATTGAAAGTAAGGAAATTATCCACTAAGTCCCATAACCTATGTTTATAAGACTCAAGTAAAGAATTCTTTATCAAAATTTGGCTCCTTACCTGATTCACAATCAACTTACTATTACTAAAAACCTATAGCTCTTTGATTCCTCTTTTCCTCATCCACTCCAAACCATGGATAAGGGATTCATACTCTACAACATTACTTGTGCAAAAAAACTAAAACCTAAAATCCATAAAGTATTTCTCCTTTAAAGGAGAAACTAGAACAACTCCACCACCAACTCCCAACTTACTTCTTGAGCCATCAAAGAATAGCTGCCATAAACCTGAGCTTTATTGGCTTGATTTCATTAGATTCAATATAAAAGTACCCTCTTTGTGCATGAAATAAATCCCAAGGCATGTCTCTTCTATGAATTTTTAAGGATCATGCTCAAAGTTGTCACTTCCCCATTCATCTAAGAGCAAGTCAGCAACTCCTTCAAGGGTAGAGGATGGAGATTGATCTACTGGGAATTCTTCCTGGTCAATAATGGCATAGCTAAAATTTGTCACCTTGAGTGAGTATAGTTCTAGATGACCTTTGTGAAGTGGCTCTAATTCAATCTTAACCTTATCCCATACTTGGTTCTAAAAACTAGATAAGACCAGTTTGCTGCTAAGTAGTCGCCTATCTTGGATGTGAAATCCCTGGATAAGTAAATAGAAAAATAAGGAAGGACATCCACCACTACCACATCATGGGGAACTAAGAAGGTTGATTAGGCATGTATCATCAATCTCAAACCTTTCACCACCCCAAGCATCTTTGATGGTGTTCCATCCAGCTGCAAGACTCCCTTAGTCATTTCTTCTTTTTTTAGCCCCAGCTTATCAGCTATGCATTTGGGCATTACTGATGTACTTAATTCACTATCAATGATGAAATTTTACACCAAGAAATCTCCTATGACCAATGATAAATAAAAAATGGGAACCTTTTCCTCTTTCGTGACTTGGCCTGATGTGGAAGGCTACTAATTCATCATCAAAATGTTATCAACTTTTGCTAGGATAACTTGTTCATTCAACACATGCAATTATTTTTGCAGCATGTCCTTTTGTCCTTGTATTAATAATGAATCCCACAAGGAGATGTTCATGTGTAGTTTATTCATTTGGTCTACCATGTTGACTCAAGGGTTGCCTTCTTTCAAATTTTCTTTGGGATTACTTATAGCTTGAAGTGCAGGTTGAGGAGCTGAAGGTGCAACTAGAGGTCTGAAGTTTGGAACCTTTTGGTTTACATGTGAAGAAGAAGATGGTGTTGACATTTGAGTAGCTTCTTGAGCCTCTTCCATTGCTCTCCTTTTGGACCTTGTGTTGGCTATGACATAGTCACCCTGATTGTCTAACACTATCCATGTAATTGACTGCATAAAACTCACCTTCTAGGTGATTCATGAGAGTAGAATCAGGCTGAGTCTAACTATTGCCCATGCTGGGTTACATTGAAGCTTCAAAGCTTGGGAATTGGGCAGCAACCTAATTGTCTTGTGCATTTGTGTAGTGACTTGGAATTTCATTTGTATAAATAGCTTGATCTTGACCATATCCCATGGTTGAGCAACTGGGTTGTTCTTGTACCAGATTATTTTGAGTGGGTGCTAGAGCCTTAGATGATAAAGGGGCGCCTGGATTATAGCCTTGAAAAGGTCTGGCCTATGAAAACTGACCCTACCCTTGGTTGTAATTCTAGAAAGGGGGTCTATTTGCTTTCCCATACTATTGATATCCTTGATTTGGTCGATTACCTTGAGCTTGCTGCCTTTTAAGAGTCACTAGTTCATTTTTTACACTTTTTAACAGGCTTTTAACTTCATGAAGGTCATTGGATGAAGTAGCAACTAGCTTCTCTATTCCAGGTAGAAGAGCCAAGGTGGGTGCAGTAATTTGGATTGGAGGCAACAATTTAGGGAAGAATAGCATATGAGGCCTAAGATTTATTTTTCCAGCCTGCACCAGGCAATTCTCAGCTACTATAGCTATGTCATAGACAGTAGGTAGCACATGTCCTCCCATGGACTGTATTATAACAACAATGTCACTTTTCAATGCTTTTAAATAATAGAGGAAATCATAACTCAGAGTTGGCCTTACCAAAATTGGGATTCTATCCCACATCTTCTGAAACTAAGTATTGAAATCTTGCATGAATTCATGTGGAGCTCTTTTCATAGTGGTCATCTACTTGGCAAGTGAAAGGTGGTCACTCTTCTCCCCAAATCTATTCATTAAGAGGGTGCCCAATTCATTCCAAGAATTGACTCAATTCATGGGCAAAGCCCCATACCAATCCAGAACCTTGCCCTTGAAAGATGATGCCAACAATTTGATCATAATGTTTTCCTCAGTGACATTGTGAATATTGTAAAGGTTAGCAATATTTTTGATGTGTTTGATAGTAGTAATGGGCCCTTCTCCATTAAATGGAGGCCACTTTTAAGGACTACTTTTGGAATTGGGACATAATGTAGGATATTCAAAGGACTCTAACCATGAAAGGCCACAAAAGGTAAAGCCATAGCTATGGCATGATTCAACCGGGTCCTTCTTGCTTGGGTGTATCTTATGGCAGGTCTGGGAAGGTGATATACTGAATAAGGATGAGTTTTTTCAAACCTCAATCACTTTGTTGAGATCAAGGGCAATTCCACAAATTCAAAAGGGACACCCTTAGCAGTAGAATGTGTGGTGATTTTAGGCATAGGAGGTTAGACTGGTCTTTAACTGGAGGGACTAATGTTCCCCAGTGGAGTCACCAGATGCTGAAAATAGTTTATTTTGTTGTAACAAGACCAACATCAATCCTGCAACTTTACTGAGTGTTAAAACTTGGTTCCACTGGGTGTGCCAAAAATTGTTTATGTAGTGGATTGCACCATTGACAGGAGGCTAAGCTCTTGTCTTCCACACATCATAATGGAAACTCCTCTCTTGCCTGTGGGTCTTGCAAAACTAAGAGGAGAGTCTCTAGATAAGGGTTGGCTCCCTTTGATTCATCTGAGTTATTCCAATAAGTTACTAATATATATATATATATATATATATATATATATATATACATATATATATATATACATACATACATATATATATATATATACATACATATATATATATATATACATATATATATATATATATATATATATATATATATATGCATGCACGCACACACACACACACACACACACACACACACATATATATATAATGGGGGGGTTGAAAAGAGAGAAGGATTACTAAAAATTAAAACCTAACCTAAGAGGGTGATGCACCAAACAAGTTTGATCTACTCATACTCACACTCTAAACCATAAGAACACATACATACACTTTAACTGGTTAAAGGACCATGCTGCAAGGAGCTTGACAGGAAGGCTTTAATGGAAACACACAAAAAAGGAACTTACCATAGGTTCTATAGGAAAAGCACACTATCTAGTAACCTCCTACTACCTCTGTGCTCCAAATATAGCTCTTCTTGTCACCTATAGGGATGGTGCTTTGTATATACCAGGTGTGTTTGTATCAATCCTGTGAAAGCATTAAGAAAGAAATGACTGAACACAAGTTTAACACTCAGACACACTCAGAGATATATCCAACCAGAATAGAGGTAAAAAATGCATATTTTATTGATTCCAGGTGAAAATTAGTAGGGCTTCACCTTACAACATGAGAGATATCTTTCATAAAATGCTAATTTTTTAATATATAGAGGAAGAAAGAGGCCTTTTGGTGCTCTTTCACAAACGACCCATGTGCATTCTGAGCATTGGGAAGAGGAAGCCACTTGATAGATAATGTTGTGTCAGCTCCTATTTTGATTTTAGACATTTAAGATATATCAAATGTCATATGTGAAATTATGGGCCACATCCTTTGTCTACAAATAAGACTGCTCCTTTAATGCATTCACACAATTTGTCTTCTCATCAATGCAAAGTGAAGAAAAATGGGTCATGTTGTTCACTGTTCGTGTCTCTTGATGACCAATTGGTAGATATTGTGTCAACCACTGGAGTAACTCCTTGACTCAACACCTTCCTTTGCCACTTAGACTATTTTGTCCATTTTTGCACTTGGCTCTTTTACCTCTTCCTGGCTTTGTCTTTTCTGTCTCCTTCATCCTTTGGGGGCTATCTTCTAATAATTCTTTAGCTCTTTAGAATCCCTTATCGATGATTTATTCCTTTTAGCTTTAAGCCTTTAAATTCCTTCAGGTTCACACCTTTTATTTAAATATCAACAGCGATTTCATTGCCATAAAGTTGACATTCACGTGCCCATCACCATTTGGTCGATTCCTTCAGTCTTTTCTTTGATCACTTTGCAAGTTTTCCCTACCCTCCACAAGGGCACCTATCCTTTAGACTTTGGGAGACTCCCTTGAACCTTCTGATTGAACTGAGCGATTGAACCAATAATTGGTTCAATAGTTCAATGGTTCAATACTGTGTTCTGCTCATTCATTTGACTGCTTAAACCAACTGCTTCAAACCAACTGATTGAACCCTTTGATTAAACTGACTGATTGAACCAACAATGGTTCAATAGTTTAATGGTTCAATAGTTCAATATTTCTAAGTTCAAAGTGATTGAACCAAAGACTTGAACCAATCACTTGAACCAACTATTTTAACCAATCGCTTGAACTAACAATGGTTCAATAGTTCAATGGTTCAACGGTTCAATATTTCCAAGTTCAAAGCAATTGAACCAAGTGCTTGAACCAATCTCTTGAACCAATAATGGTTCAACATTTCAATAGTTCAATGGTTCAATATTTCCAAGTTTAAAGTGATTGAACCAAGTGCTTGAACCAAGTGATCGAACCAAGCTGATGAACCAAGCTGATGAACCAAGCTATTGAACCAAGATGATGAACCAAGCCATTAAACCAAGCTGATGAACCAAGCCATTTAACCAAACCTTTAAACCAAGCCATTGAACCAAGCCAATGAACCAAGCTGATGAACTAAGCCATTGAACCAAGCCAATGAACCAAGCTAATGAACTAAGCCATTAAACCAAGTTGATGAACCAAGACATTAAACCAAGTTGATGAACCAAGCTGATGAACCAAGCCAATGAACCAAGACATTGAACCAAGTCGTTGAACCAAGCTGATGAACCAAGCTGATGAACCAAGCCAATGAACCAAGCCATTGAACCAAGCCATTGAACTAAGCTAATGAACCAAGCTGATGAACCAAGCCATTGAACCAAGCTGATGAACTAACAGTGGTTCAATAGTTCAATGGTTCAAAGTTATTTGAAAGCTCATGGCATTAGACCCTGACATTGAACCATTGAACTAGTTCCTCTTTTTTTTGAAAGACTTGTGCAAAAAATCAAATTTGAAAATGGCTCAGAACAATAAGGGAAGGAGACCAATTTTAGCCTACAGGGCCAAAATGGTTAACAATTAACAAACATTAGCCAAGATATGAACACCATTAAATGCAATGGGGCCTTTATCACCAATAATGCTAGACCTTTGACATTAATGATAGTATTTCCAACAATCTTCCCCTTTGTCATTGATGGAAACCTCAAACTAAAACTACCACATCCTAAAACTTGCACATACTACCATCTAAAAAACATATAATAACTCCCCCTTACTATAACAACCTATACCTATTCCCTATACTTATTTTTGCACCTACCTGTTAATCTCCCCCTTTGACATCAATGGCAAAGGGCCTACCTAGAGCTAACACTTAACTCCCTCTCAACTAATGTTGAACCTCAATGGTAGGAAGGAAAATAAATTACTCCCAACTTCTCTCATAGATACTCAAATGTGTATTTTGGTAGTTCCTTTATGAAAATATCTACATTCTGCTCTATAGTACTAATATACTCCATCTTAACCTGTTGATCTATAACCTGATCTCTCAAAAAGTGATATCTAATGGGAATATGTTTTGTTCTTGAATGCATCACTGGATTATTTGAAATATTAATAACACTTATGTTATCACAAAAAATATAAATAGGTTCATCATACTTTACCTTGATATCTTCAAAAGTTTTCTTCATCCAAAGTACTTGAGTAAAACATAATATAGCTGTAATATATTCTACTTCAGCTATAAAAAGTGATACTAAATTCTATTTCTTGATTAGCCATGATACTAAGCTATCACCAAGGAAGATAGATCCTCCACTTTTACTCTTTATATCATCCAAGCACCTTGCCCAATCTAAATCTATATAAGCAACCAAAGTGAAATCTCTCCCTATGGGATACCACAATTTGTAATCCAATGTCCCCTTGATATATCTAAATATTCTCTTTACCAACTGAATATGACTATCTTCTGGAGATGATTGATATCTTACAACCATACCTACTAAATTCATGATGTCTAGCCTTGATGCTGTCAAATATAAAAGACTACAAATCATAGATCTATACAAATATTGATCTATAATAGGTGAATCTTCATCCTTGCTCACCTTATTTCTTGTACACATTGCTGTGCCAACTGGTGCACAATCCTCAAAACCAAATTTATTCAATATTTCCTTGGCATATTTACTTTGAGATATGAAAATTCCTTTATCTGACTAAAATATTTTCAATCCTAATAAAAATTAAAATTCTCCAAGCATAGACATCTCAAAATATTTTTGCATATTATCAGAAAATTCTTTTGTCATCTTTTAAATATTTCCTCCAAAAATGATATCATCAACATATAACACAACAATTAATTGATTCTCACCTTCTATTTTTATGTAGAGATTATTATTACTAAATCCTCTCTTGAAACCTTGATCCTACAAGTACTTATCAAGTCTTGCATACCAAGCTCTGGGAGCTTGTTTCAAAACATACAATGTTTTCTTCAATCTACATACATGACTACTAATATTTGAGAGAACAAATCCCTCAGGATGCTCAATGTAGACCTCTTCTTCTAGATTCTCATTCAAGAAGGTAGATTTGACATCCATCTAAAACACTTTGAAATTTTTAAACATTGCATATGAAAGAAACATTATAATAGCTTCTAACCTTGCCACTAGTGCAAAATTTTCTTCAAAATCTATTCCCTCAATTTAAGCATATCCTTTGCATACTAATCTTTCTTTATTTTGGTCACTTGTCCATTTTCATTCAACTTATGTCTATAAACCCATTTTATTGCTATCACATTGTGAACTTTTGGTCTAGGCACTAATTCCCAAGTATTATTCTTTTCTATCTGATTCAATTTTTCATCCATAGCCTTAACCCAATGCTTATCATGTCTAGCTTCTAAAAAAATTCTAGGTTGAATTTTAGATAACAAAGAAAAATTAACTTGCTTAGATTCACTTACCATCATTCTTCTAGTGTGAAATCCTTCATTTATGTCCCCAATTATGTCACTTTCATTATGATTTCTCTGAACATATTTGGATGGGGTTTTGGTGTCCTTTTTATCCTTCTTTTCATCTTCATCCGATTCATTAAAATATTCCTCTTCAATGATTTCAAGAATGTCTACTGGATCACTGATTCTTTGTGTTCCATCTTCTTCTATCCTGACACTTATACTTTCAACAATTTTCTTGGTTATTTTTTTATAACATTTATAAGCTTTACTTTTGCAAGAATAACTAAAAAATATACCTTCATCTGCTCTAGATTCAAACAAGTTTTTCATTAGTTCTCTTTATGAAATATCTGCTACCAAAAACTCTAAAATAATCAACTGTTATTAGTTTATCTTTCCATAGCTCATAAGGAGTCTTGTCACTATTAACTCTCAATAATGATCTATTCTAAATATGCATTGTTATAGAAACTACCCTTCTCCAATAGTTATCTACTATCTTAGATTCATTTAGCATTGTCCTCACCATCTCCTGAATTATTTTATTTTTCTGTTCAACTACTCCATTTTGCTATGGAGTTCTGGCTACTGAATAGTATCTCTTTATTCCATGGTCTTCACAAAACTCAATAAATTGATCTGACATGAATTCTCCTCCTTGATCTGATCTTAGACACTTAATCTTCAAACTAGTTTTATTCTCAACTAATGTTTTGAATGCTTTGAAATGTCTGAAAGCTTCTGATTTTTTCTTTAAAAATATTACCCAAGTCATAATGAAATATCATCAATAAACAACATGAAATATTTCTCACCTTGAGTACTTTGAGTTCTCATAGGTCCACATAGATCAGTGTGAATAAGCTCTAGCATCTGGGTGGTCAAGTACTCTTTTATTTTGAACCACCTTCTAGCCTACTTCCCATGTTGACAAGGTTCACAAAGTGTGTCAGATGGCTTTGTAATCTTTGGAAGATTTTTAACTGCTTGATTTTTATTGATGTTGATAGGATTATCAAAATTTATATACCCCATTCTCTTGTATCATAGCCAAGTTTCTTCAATCTAAATCAAACAACATCTTTGACCTTTGATGTCTGATAGAATATACAAATTATTGCCTATTCTCTGAGCATCTGCAACTAACACATTTGAATATTTTCTTCTAATTTCACAACATTCTACATAAAAATTTAGTGTGTGCCCCTAATCACACATTTAAATTACACTCAAAATATTATGCTTAAGACCTTCTACATATAAAATATTATCAGTTTTAGTTCTACCATTATCTAAACTTAGAGTACCTTTTCCAACAATTTTGGCAGTAGTATTGTCTTTGTTCACTATGACACCATTGATCTTCTTCAGGGTTATGAAATTTATATTATTTCCTATCATGTGCCTCAAACATCCAATATCAATGAAAAATGGATTTTCTTCAGTTATTACATGCAAAGCAGTCTACACCAACATAGATTTTTCAAGTAATTTCTTTTGCCATGAACCTGTCTAAACTTTCTTCTTGATGAAAGGAGACTTGAAACTCTAGTCCTTCTTGACTGAATCAAAAACACTTATATAGTATAAAACTATGTGTCCAATGTTTTTGCACTTGTAACATATTATGACCTCTTTATTAAAGCTTGATAGAGGAGAAAAAGAGTTGTGGCTTCTGCTTGACTCTGTATGAATTTTCTTCTCCTTATTTCTAAAATTGTTAGCCCTTTTTTGATATTCTATTTTCTTATGACCATATCCATTACAGTAAAAATAATAACCATAAAAATAGGACCTATTTTTGTATCTTTGACCTGATTTCCTTTTGTAGCTCTTTTCCCTCCAGCTTTCTTTGTTTGAGATGTCCTCTATATTCTTAACTTCTTCCCTTTTTATTTCTTCTTTTGTTAGAGCTTCATCATAGCTCTTTCATTTTTCCTTGTCTGTGAAAGTAGTGACCTCTTCTTTCTCTTTTTAAAATATAATACCTATCTTATTTGACATTGATCTTTGATTTTATAATACCTTATTCAATATAGTAGTGTTATTCTCACATTTTGAATCATTGGCTGCTCTATCATTGATTGTTTTATTTATTTTCTCAAGATTTACTTTTAAAGAAGTAATTTAAATAACATATCTTTCACATTATTTACTTACTATTTTCAATTGTGCCATTAGATCTTCTTCATTATTCTTATCTTCTTCAAATTGTGCTTGTAGATCTTCAATTATTTCCTTTGGCTCCTTTTCATTTTTCTCGATCTAGAGCTTTAATATTCGATTCTTCTTTTCAAGAGATTTTAACTCTTCTAAGGCACAAATGAGTTCTATTTATAGATTCACTTAGACTTCATCCTATTCTTCTTCTTGATTATCTATACTTTTACTTGTAGAGGCATCTTCATGTATGGCTATGAATAGAATCCTTCTTCTTTTGGGTCACTGACTCCACTATCTTTAACTG
Source organism: Torreya grandis (assembly GCA_037957365.1). Taxonomy (NCBI): domain Eukaryota; kingdom Viridiplantae; phylum Streptophyta; class Pinopsida; order Cupressales; family Taxaceae; genus Torreya; species Torreya grandis. The sequence continues at coordinate 360,908 of JARHVA010008900.1, read as the reverse complement.
AGCTAGGATCTTTAAAATACAAACTCTTCTTTTTGAATCACTTCTTGAATTTACCTTTGAAATTATTATTTTATGTAGTCTTTTCTTCTTAATTGTCATCATTACCCTTATTTGAGAATTTAGCTACAAAATGTCCAATCTTTCTATAATTGAAACATTTAAAAGGTAATTTTCCTTGATATTTATCTGTGCCTTTTTTTGGATTGTGAATGAATAGACCTTCATTGTTTTCTTCATCATCACTAGAATTATCACTTGATTCTTGAATCTTAGCCTTCTCTTTCTTTCACATCTTGAAAGTAGCTTCTCTCTTTGAGGGTTTATCTTGTTCAGTCCACATCATATATGTTGTAATAATACCATGAAGCTCATCCATCTTTAGCTTGGATAAATTCTTCATCTTTTGAATTGCTGAAACTTTTGCATCATATCTCAATAGTAGAGATCTCAAAAAAATTTGAACCATAGTTGATTCTTCTAAATTTTCTCCAAGACCTTGAATCTGATTAACTATTTGATCAACCTGTAAAAGATAACTTGCTATATTTTCTTCTTATTCCATCTTCAAACTCTCAAACTGTCTTCTAAAAGTTTAAATCTTAGCTTGTTAAACCTTTCCATCACTTTTATAAATATTCTCAAGTTTTACCCAAGTTTCATGAGAATATTTACATTGCATAAATTTAACAAATTCTAATTCATATAAACCACATAAAATAACATTTAAAGCTTTAGTATTATTTTCATTTGACTTCTATTTTACCAGAGTAGTTATAAGTGTCTGTGGATCTTCATATTCCTCTACCACTACTTGCCATATGTCGAATCCAAGGGCCATAAAATAAGTCTTCATCCTTATGATCTAAAAAACATAATTCATCCCATCAAACAAAGGTGCCTTATTTATAGAAAATCCTTCATGTGATCTAGCCATCGTGCTTTTCTGATCTTCCTTTAATCTATAAATTTTTTTCAAAAGGAACCTACTCTGATACGAATTGTTAGGCATAAAATATATTGAAAGGGGGGGGGGGTGAATATTATACATATATTTACTTAATCTTATTTCTTTTATTTAACCACTTAATCACACATTAAAAATATACAATAAAATGAAGAAGAGAGAGAGAGAGACCAAATTTTTATTTGGAAACCCAAAGTGGGAAAAACCATGGAGAACAATTTCAAGTATATGAATGAACACCAACTTAAAATACAAAGTTCACAAGCACCAACTTGCAGGATCACCAACCACTTTTCTGAGAACCGACACAATAACTATTTGTGAGCACCAACCCACATGAGTACTAACTCCTTGAAAATATTTGTGAGAACCAACCCATAGGATCACCAACCCATCTTGTATAAAACACAACTATCTCTCAATGTTTCTTACTCAACAAATGACATAACTCTACAATATATCTTGCTTTTCTCTCTTCAAAAACAAATACAAACCATGCACTCTATTGCATATTACAAAGGTCTTATCAAGCCTTTATTTATATCTTTCTAAATGAACTTTGGCATTTACCCTTTGATAGCCTTCAATCCTCATGAAAAATGGTGCCAAAATTGCTTGACCCTTCATATCCTTACATTTGAAAAGTCATATGGTGACCCTTCATAAGCAAAATCATCCTTTCCTCTTTTCTCTTTATCTTGGTGACTTTTTGTATTCCTCAAAGTTTCCCTTCATGGAAAAATGTGCCATGCCTATTTTTTCTTCACATGGTGACTCTTGGAATTCCTCAAGATGACTCTTCATGAGAAAAGGCATCCCATTTATTTTTCATCTTTTACCATGTGACTCTTTAACTTCTCCATGGGACCTCTTTTGACTTATATGCAACCAAAAATATATTAACTAATATTAACTAAATATTAACACACATTAGCCAAGATATGAATAACATTAAATGCAATGGTGCCTTTATCATCAATAATGCTAAAACTTTGACATCAATGACAATATTTCCAATAGACAATAGTATCAATGACTGAAATTTACAACATGCTCGAGGAAGAAAATAAATATGCCTATAAAGTAGAGTTTACATACAAAGAGGTTTTGGGTAAGCTAAAATAATGGTTACCCTAGTTAGAATCCCTAATTATAATAGATAAATATATCTTGGTCATTGAAGGGATCATAATAGAGGAATAATGAGGAGATATGGCCAAATTTTGAGGCTTAGAAAAAGTTAGAATTAACATAATATAAGAGTCCTTGCACAAATTCATAGAATCCAAAATCTTGGGTATAAATCATACTTGTGACATTGAGGAAATAATCGTGAAGCTTCCAATTCCATTCCTGAGAGAGGAAAAGGTAAACCCTATAGATGACTTGAAGGAAATGTTCATACAATTGCTTTAATAATAAGTCAATACATCATCCTTGTTTAGTTTTAAATCAATCCAAATTCTCATCTAATATCATAATGCCTTTGATAGGATAGATAAGGATCTAAAATAATTTATAAGGCTTCCTCAACAAATGATAAACTTTCAATTATAATTTGAGATCCTATATTAACATTTTGATAGTCTTGATTATGAGAAGACGGAGAATATTATATATAAACTAGGGAAATATGAAGAGAAGAAATAAATAAAGTATCTTAAGGTTTACATAGTTGATGATGAAGATGAAAAACAAGATCAAGTGATGGTGGAGTCACCTTAAATTGAAATCAAATGGTGTGTTTTGATGTAACCTTCTTTGCCAGTCTAAAACTACATTTTGGTTCAAGGGTTTTTGTAGTTTTTGCATGTAGTTTGAATAGGTCAACATCACCCCAAGATGTGAAACTACTTTCTATTTTTATAATTTTATTCCCCAAATCTAGGAAAAATATTTCCTCTAAATAAAAGGCTTGCATACATATCTTAGGGTTGCTAATTGTTGTATTGTTTAGGGACAAGTAAATAAGACTTTGTAAGAAAAGAGGAAAAGAAGAACTTTGTGTCTTTGCATGAATCAATAAAACACACATGTTATAGGACTTTAAACCTATATCATGTGATTAATGAGTGTTCCTATGTTCATTTATTCACATTATTGATTTTATTTCCTTGTCTATGATCAAAGTTGTTTCTAATTGAGAAGAGATACATAGGCAAAAAAAATTGCTTGCCTATACATGTTCTTTTCTTTATCTCCTTAGTGAATTACTTTTCATTATCTCTTATCTCCTTCTTAATATATTTATTTTCTTAATATATTCCAAAAACCCAAAAGAATTTAGCATGTAAATTTTTAAATATGTTATGTTTATTTTATATTACTAATAAAAGTATTCTTGCCTGCAAATAGAGGAGGGACTTTGCCCCACTACAATATTAACTATGGCACATGCATTGAGGTGCTTGACATTTTTTATATCCAAAAGTTTTTGGCACCCATCATGGGGCACATCTTGTGTTAAATTGTTCAACCCATAAAATATTAATAAGAGGTAAGTCATCTTTCCATTGTAGTAGAACGACACTTTACTAAAACTAGGAGACCCAAGAGAACATTTATCCCTTTCTTTGAACTGTAATAACATATTAACTTTTGATCAAACCTAGAGCAAAAGGAAAGGGCCAAAAAATACATGAGTTTACCTATGATTCCAAGAGATTAATGACCCAAATAAGGAGGTACCTTGGTAATATTATCACTTATTCTCTTCAAAACATTCATACCTCAAAAGTTGGAGTTATGAAAGATGTTGATGCCATGGGGAAATGCCATTGGGCCATTATCTCTTGGTTAGCTACATGAACTCCCATGAGGATCAAGAATTTTTTTTGAAGATATTTGGTGATGGAAAACAACACTATGATGAACACATTTCTATGTTTTTTATTACATGTGTGATTCTAGGTGTCAAACATGAAGGCATAGTAGTGAGGATATTTATTGAGACTCTTACCAAAGGAGTGGCCACATGGTTTTATCACCTTGATCTAGGTTCTATTACCAACTAGTAAATAATGAATAATAATTTTGGGTCACTTCAATCTAGCTGAAGATGTCCATGGGTTGTTTACATAGTTGAATCATATGAAGAAAGAGGTTCATAAGCCCATGGATGACTTCATTGTTAAATTTAACTATCTATTGAAATAGATCCCTCAAATATCCAAGCCCATGGGAAAAAACCAAAAAATAGTTTCCATCATTGCTCAACTACCTAAGGTAGGTTTTATTTTGTGAAGAAAAATATTACCTAACTTGGATCAAACTCAATAGTTTTTAACCTATATATATAGATGATATGGTAATGGAAGGAAATTTGAGAAGAGATTCTATGAAATCTAGAGGTAAAACATCTAATCATGAGTCTAATGAATAGTTGATCTAGAATATCACAAATGACATCATCACCTTGAAGAAGTAGCTTCCCTAGAAGGAAGTACCCTCATTCTATCAAGAGGCCCCAACGAGGAACTATGTTCACAACAATAAATGATCAAGGTTACCATCTCTTCAACCTAAGTTATCAATTGAAGTTCTTCCTATCAATTATGTGTTAAATAAATATGAGTTATATATTTATGATGGGGATGAACTATAAATAGAAGACCCAAGTTTCCAAGAATATGAAACTAATGAACCTAGTGGTGACTACAATAATTCTTTCTTAGAGTATGAGTGTGAAGATGATGACTATGAATAGGTAGTAGGAGATATGAATGGTTAGCCCTATGTAATATTTACAAGATCCCAAGGCATTAAAGATGATTCCCAAGAAGGAAATAGGTTAACCAAACAAAAAAAGGTGAGAAGGTTGAGAGTAAAATAGATCCCAAGAATCCATCTACTCCAACTATTCTTCATAGAGGATCTCCCCTACATCAAAAATAAAGGAAAAATAACTAGAAGCTAAGGAAACTACACAATCTTACACTCAAAGTCCAAAAAACATAAACACCAATGTTGGTTTAAAAATTAATATAGATTCAACACCTCCAAATGTTGAATCTATGTCTTCTTTTCACATACCCTCATTTGACATAGTAGACCATATCAACAATACCAATATCCATATGTCATAGGTAGAATAACTAAGGTCTAACCCCAATCAACTAAACTGACTATATCATTTCATCATAGGTGGTTTGAATAGTCCAAGTAAAATAAACTATAATTAAATCTTAGTTTTACCCATTCAAATGTCAAATCTTATACCAATACCATAGTAGCATCCACTTCCACCTATGGTAAGCACAAACCTTTATACATATCCCTTTTCTTGAAGGGTTGTAAGCTAAATAACTATATTATCAATAGTGGAGACTCAAACAACATCATGCTAGCCAAGGTCACTCATGATTTAAGTTTCTCATGTACATATACTTTTAGATGGTGTTTCTCCATGGATACAAAACAAATTCTATTAGTCATCTATATTAAGGATGCAAAAGTTCCCTTGGCTTCTTTCCCATAAAAAGTGGTTAAGATGACAATTCTTATGGTGAACATACTAACTGCATATGGTATGTTAGGAATTTTTTTTTTAATAAGTTAGGTGGTAATATTTAAATGGACTTATCACATGCTACATTCTCAATTAATGGAACTAAACACAAGCTAGCACCCGATCACAAATCTAAACTCACAATTTGTAACTTAGAGGATCCAAGAGTGGATATTTTATATGAAGATGTATGTTTAGGTAAATACATGTTAATGTCTGAGTCTGAGATAAATATTATTGAACTAGTAGGAATTAATTCTAATGATGTATGTGTATGTAATAAATTAGGATAGATCTACAACTTATCCTACTTAGTGAATTCCAAGATCAGAGAAGGTAATGTTACCAAAAACTCCTAACATAGATATTTATATTAGGACATGATCAATTTGGATCCACTAAACATACCTAAGGGATCCCTTATCAAAAAACATCAATAGAGAGGGTTCCAAAACCTGTAGTCAAGTAATACCACAAAATAATCATACATAGGCCTACAATACATTAAAATAAAATTGATATAGTGCTCACCAAAGCTTGTGGCACAAAATGGGGATAGTTAAAACTTGAAAACAATAACAAGTAAAGAAAACTCTAATTAGGCAAATATAGAGGTAAACTAAGCAAGGAGTACAACATTCAACCTATTACTTTGTGCAATATCTATATACCAAATGAAAAATTAAAATTTAGGAATACTTACCTTTAGATGAACATGTCATGCCTCAATATCTCCCTTGGACAATGGTGCTTTGAAAAATGTTTTTGTGGATTTATAAGGATCACACTATATGTTGAGCATGGAATAGGGCATAATAAAATTAAAATGAATATTAGATAGTGTAGACAATATTTTTTGATTATGTATCACCTTATTCTTGCACACTTAGAAAACTCAAAACCTAGTCATTCCTCTTAGTTTTACACATGCTTCTATAATCCTTTAATATACTCTTTCTTGTGATCCTTGGCCTATCTATTAGTTAGACTTGTCTTATATTGATGACACATACATCTTATCTTTCCTAGAATGTTTAAAATGTACCTATCTTACACCTATGCAAGTTATGAGCATGTACCTTCCCTCCTTCCTAGACACTAACATCCAAGATATATAGTAGCATTGACATTATTGTTTTGACTTGATTTAAGAGTATAATTCCCTAAATTTATCTAATTTACAAATATAATGTATTATAATTTTCTCCCTAAGTGATTTAATGTGAGTTATCTCCTGATAGGATCAATATAAATATAATACCAAACCTCATCCACTCCTCACCTATAAATCAAACTAAAAGAGTACTCAACTTACCAAAATATTTCCTATTCTACCCTATTTTGATATTATTAAAAGTAACATCCCAACTATAGGTACTAAATGAGAAATCATAAGGTCATATTGTCCAAGTTACAATCTAGTCACTATTGTAATTAATTTACGCACATTGCATGATTCACATACAAGCTGACATGTAAGGGAGAAATATATGAGTATAAGGCCCTCTTTTAGTATTGGCTATGTAGGCAGTGCCCTTCGATAATGGGTTCATCAAGGGTTAGATTGACAGTATGTTCCCACTAACCCATTTTCTCCCAAGGTCACATTAAAGATGGAAAGCTTGGGTTTTTCCATTTCAATAGGAGTGATAGTCCATGACCTAGATTTAAATAAACCAAAGTGAAGATGAATCTAAATACATAAACATATAAGTGGTTGCATTATATTTAAATATACATTCCATAGATGATACTAGCATCGAACCTAGACTCTAGAGTTGATGTAACCATCCTAGACTAACGTAACTATCTCAAGAGCCAAAGGCACCAGGTCTAAGGTCTGATAATTTTTATAGAATCTACTTCCTACCTAATTTATGACTATACAAGATACAAATCTACATTGGCATCAAAACCAGCTAAGTGCATCACTTTTTTACTATTTCTATATCTAGCATAGTTTTACTTTTCAATAATAATCTATCTCATGTTCATAAATTCAACATATGGTACATCTAAGTTTAGCACATTATTTATCCTGTTGTAGATCTAATATTCACCTTTTTACCCTTAATTTATATATCCTTAACCCTATCTACCCATGTAAGGATTCCATAATCCAAATTAGGGATAAATATTTGGTGAACCTAAACTTTAAACATCAAACCCTAGGCCAACTAGGGTTTTCTTATTTATTTTCTTATTGTTGATCCCTGAGTGATAAATCTTGAAATCATGTTTGCCATTGACATTTATGTAAATTATTTCATGGTTTAATACCTTATAATCTATATGGTTTGATAAATTAGTGTCTTGGTTAAAGTCATTAAATCCATATGGACTACAAAACATACATTTTTTGCATGCTACTTCTTATTCTAATGTTTACAATGAAATTACTTCTCTTGGCCATAAGAAGGGTGATAACTATCATCCATCTAACTAGGTTCATATTATCACCTCTTAAAAGGGTAAGGGGGATCATATTATTTTTCAAAAAGAGGGCAACCATAAAACCCTTACAACATCCCTTGATGGTACACATATGAATGTTTAATCTAAAATACCTAAGATTTGTACTTGTGAAACCTTAAAAAATCCACTAACAAATATGATCAAGATACTACATGAGTTAAAAAAGAAAAATCAATATTTAGAATCAAAGATAAATTTATTATAAAATTAGATTATTCCATTATAAAATCCTAAGCATATTATATTATCTAAGGCACCAAAGAGATAATTTACAATTCTACTTGAGTCCCTAGCTTCATTATACATGCAGTTATTAGAGTGCCAACTTATATCTCTCCTTCATCCTATTAATGTTTAAATGATTCAACCTCTACCCAAAGTATATGATGAAAATTATTATTTTTAGTATCACCAAGCCCCTAGGCATTCTATGAATAAAGTCTTTTCCTTGAAACACAATATTGAAGATCTTATCGATGACCAAAATATTACATTTGAGGATCCTCCAAATAAATTAACTTAAAAACAAATAAAAAGGCACACACATAATTGGGATATAATAATTACCTTATACACGGGTGACACTTATTTTTGGAATAACCATATTGATCGTACACATACAAAAACCACTTGCAATATAAAGCATTTTTAACAACTTAATTTTAACTTACAAGACTTTCAAAAGAAGGTCACTTGGAAAGACTCCTTGGGAAGCATAATAATTCCACTTACTTGTGGTCCTAAATTAATTCAAACATGGGTTTGGGTTATTCCTACCACATCTCCATATGAATTTACACTCATAACTCTTTGTCTATGCCAAATAGAAGCAAAAATTAACCAAAATTAGCAAGGTATTTCCTTTTCTCATGTAGGAAAATTAATACATATTTCAAATGATAGCATTACATATTATATTATCAAAAACATGAGGAGGATCATTTTATGTACCCTTTCAACATATCAAATCATGATGCAAAAAATGTAAAAGATACAACTTAAGGTTGAAGGTTCATAATAGGAGCAAATATATATGACCATCTATTGGATGGCATCATAGGATGATATTTCCTCATCTTCACAAAATATAAAAATAACAAAAACATAAACATTAAAAAATAAAAAAAAACATTTGGCACCTACATATTCTATTGGCTCATTGCAATATATGTGTTATTTCCATGTTGAGGGATAACATATCATTTACTCCTACATACACAAATATAGACATACACATATACATGATACACTGATGGCTATTTGGATTTCCCTCTAGTCATGTTACCAGGATGTTGGGGGAATTTGTATTCTATGATCTTGATAAACATGTTATATGATTCGATGATAATTCTACACTATCATGTTTGAGTGTATATATGTATTTACACATAAATATTATCTATTATTATACATTACACAGTGTATTTCATATGTTGTGTACTTGATAGTTTTTTCTAACATATTTTATCCATGGGTCACTATGACATGTTTATGTTGGTTGCTTATGTTTTTCCTTTACACACTTTCATGAGTGTTTTTATTTTCTATTGTATTATTTGTTTGAGGATTTAAATATGCTCTGTTGCATGCAATACCTATGCCTATGTTTGCCTTCTTAGACATTTGAATATGTCATTACCTTCTTGGAAATTTGAATGTCATTAATTATTGTATGGAAATTTTAATATGTCATTCCTTGCTTTGTGTAATTGACTGAGTCATGTCCATTTGATTTTGTATAATTTCAACATGCCCTATGGTTTCCTTAGACCATTGCTTTTTGACTTGCTTTTGAGTGTTGTTTGTGTGTGTGTGCTTGTTTGATTGTTGATCTTGTATTGTTACTATTTAGACATTACAATGATATTTATCATGAATATTAATCCTACATGTGATCAAATTATTTCTATGTGTTTTAATGATACACTTACCTAGACATATTCCTTATTTATGCTACATGGTTACATTCATAGATTTTATACCTATCTTAACCTTTTGAGGTGAGGTAACTTCTAGGTACTTTTTATCCCTCAACTCAAAAGTGGGGAGGGAATATTCTTGGGGGAATGCTTTGGAAACATGTTCTCCACACTTTGCATAGTTCTCAGATTCAATGGGGGCATGCCATATGGACATGGCTCCCATACATTCACAATTTCCAAATTATAGTGGGGGCATGATTTAGAAGCATGTACTCCACATTTATTCAATTCATATTAGATGGTCAAAATTGGTTACATGGGTATTAAATATCCCAAATTACATATCATATTAATAAGCATAAGTTATTTTCTAACATGGATAAATTTTAATTTTCAATGCCTGATATATAATATATAGCATACATTCTTGACACACATGGAGTTTTATGTGAACCCAACAAAGAACTATTTTATTCAAGAATAGCCTACAAAAAATAATATCAAAGGTATTCACAACTTCATGGGATTAGGAAATTTTGACATGAGATTTTTAATTTGTTTTTCCTAAGTCACTTAGCTTCTATGATAAGGTAATAAAGGTGGTATGAAAGAAACTTTTACCTTATCACCCACATAACAGAAAGCATTCAAAGAACTAAAATTAAAAAATGCTTTTACCCATTGCTCATGTTGTCTGATATTCAATAATCATATGAGATAAATATGATTACATTTTAATATGTATGTGAAGAAATATTTTTACTCAATTTGGTCAACCATTCACTTACCAGAGTGAAAAATTAATTGTTTTAGTAAGTAAAATGAAAATCAAGTAAGTAATCTAGTACAATGCAAGTGTGTCACTTGAATGATATTAAGTACTAAAATTAAGCTTCATTTACTATATAATTATCATTAGATTGCCTCCATGAGTATACATTACTGTAATTCCATTTTTCATCATGTATCTTTTTGATATTTATGGCAAGGAAATGAGAATAACTTATTATTTCTCCCCTACTATTCCCTTACTTTATGATTATTACAAAGTAATATAAATATCTAATATTAAATTATTTTGAAAAAAATTAGGGATATCAATATTGTGGCACATATATTAGATTTTTCACATGTGACACATTTATTAATGATTCCACTATATTTTTTTGTAAATTTTGTGTAACTAGTGATAGATAGCCTCAACCTAACTGCACCATTATGTTTGGCCTAGAAAAAATATTTTTGGAAATAAATAGGGTCCAAAATCCATAGTATGACTAAGATATTAGTAAATTTTTATCAACTTCTCCAAGAAGGAATAAAAAAACATCCATATGGAATCAAATAAATAATAAAACTAAGCTATAAATCCTCTTGAGATGATTAAATAGATGTCAAACTAAAGGTCAACCATTAATAGTTAACATCTAATATACATTATAGAATACCACCACCTTTGAGTACAATTTTTATGTATTATTTATGAAAGTCATCTTAATATGAATTAAATCATATCAATAAAAATGCGTAAAAATAATAATCAAAATGAATTATATAAATTAAAAAAATATAATCAAAGTAAATAGTTTATTATTACTTATGTTAATATTAATATTTAATAATTTTTTATTTTATTTTTTACTAGAGATAACAAGGTTACAACCCTAGACCATAAAAGATAAAATAAAAAAATCAGGCCCCAAAAAACATCCACAATGGGTCCAAAGTGAATGGTTAAGAAAAAATAGAAAATAATAGGCTACACAAGTAGTGAGAGGATAGCTAAATAGTTGGAATTCATCAACTAGATGAGATGAAGTAATTATCCACCATCAAAAATTAGTCATCAACTTAAATCATGTAATATAATAGAACTAAACACTAATAAAATTTATATATCAAGAATCGACAACCAATATCTTCATAAAATTAAAAAACCCATCATCCAAAGTAAATTTGTACTTCTACGACCATACCTAAATTGAAACCTTATACATAAAGATGTGTGGTTTGGAATTTATGAAAATATCATCACAACATATAGATAAAGGACCAAGGAAGGTAATATAACTATTTATATTATAATAGTATCCATCCATTTTTTATCTTTCCATGAAGCTTCATCAGGTCTGAGTGGGAGTTGGTCAAGTAATTTTCACATACCCCAAAAACCCCATAGGAAATATCTACAATTATATGAATTAAAAAGACAAGAACCATCTTTAGAAATTTAGTCAATGACAATTATATTCTTAAGATCCCTACCAATCTCATTATCATTTGCAAATCCATGTCTAAGTTAGGAATCCTTTGTAATTCACTTAGGTCCATTATTGGCATCCTTCATACAACAAGGTTGAGGGAAAAATATACAATCTGAAGGGATATTTGAGCCTAGTCACTCTGCTACGAAGGAGTGCCCTTTGGTAATTTTCCAAAGACTTTATATAATCATATTCTAATGATCCAAACCATAAAGAACCATTAAGTGAAGGAAAAATTCCAAGTTTGTGTGTTTTTCATGTAGAGTATATGTCCCCTCTACATTTGAGAGTGTATTAACACAACTAAGGGATTAAGAAACCTTAAAAATATTTCAATAGTTTAAAGATTCCTTATATTCAAGAATGAGTGAATTAAGAAAATTTGAAATGTCCTTGCCTTCTTCCTTGTCCATATCAATAGTCATTTCTTGCATCCTTTTCAACCAAACATGCATGTGAGGGTTTTGCATCTCTTAATCAATATAGCTTGCAAAATTTCCTACTATCGCTTCTCTAAATTATCATGTGGAGGCTTGTTTTTCCTTACCAACCCTTGTCTTAGAAGAAGGGCCTTATTTAATATTAATGGATTTCCTTCTATCTATACTGACCAAAATCACCTTATTAAAAATTCTCTCACCTACAATCTCATAGAGACCTATTTGGTTGAATGGAGAAAGCTGTGTCAATCATGCCAAGCATGAGTGTCATTCTTTACATTGATTTTGAATATTGTGCAATCACATCCATCATATGGATTTAAATCACCATGCATAAGGCCACCCAAAGTCAAGATTAAAGCTAAAGGTGATATGTTATTAGTGAAATATGGTACGAATCAAACATAGGTAACCCTTGTGAAATTTGTCACAAATAAACAAATGAGAGGCATCCCAAGATATAAGGGATTACAAATTATTTGGATAGGGGGTTACTAAAAGTATTGAATTTATTCATGGATTCCTCAAGTTTCACTCCCCTATTAGTAATCCAATCTTTCACTTGCTTACCATCTCATTTAGTGTGTTGGAAACCAATCCGATCAAAATAAGGAAGGAGATGGGTAATTCCATCCATTATATTTTTAATTATCCAAGTTTTGATAGTTCCTCCCAAATATTCATTAAGGATCACTTGAGAATCCCCCTCCATAATGAATTTTTTCTAACCCTTCATTTGGGCAATTTGAATTCCATTTAGAAGATCTCTAGCTCTAGATATATTATAAGAGTCAAATTCAATGTCCAAGGAGAAGATTAAAATTTGTTGGCCCTTACCATATATAAGAATGCCTCCAAAACCAACAAGACCATGGTTGTCTTTAGAGGCATCAAAATTAAACATAAGGTATCTAGGTGCTAGAGCCTTCCATAAGATTGGGTGACTCAATTTGAACCCTTAAATCTCATCATGCCCCTTATCATGGGTAATAAGTAAGAAATTTAATTTATTAATAAAAACTAAATATATATTTTTAGAATCATTATTTTTGTTAAAAAAATTATTATAATGAAAATTCAATTTAAAATAGTAAACTAATGTATAATTTATAAGTAAATACAAATAAGTTGAAATGACAGTTTACTCATGAGGTGGACTATTAAATGACAAGAGTTCAATTTTTTATTTTATAATTTTTGTAACTTACTAAAATTTATTCATAACTGGTGATAGACTAATGGTGATTAATATTTGAAAATTATGTAGAGTTCAAGAAAGTAATTTCCATATAAATTAAAACAACAGATAGCTAAAATGGAACTGTTAATCTATTTAGGCATATTTGAACACCCTCATACTCACCTATTTTATGACATATCAGACATATGGGGGGCCATTTTTTGGATAAATGGTGGGCTTATAGCTGGAGGATATGGAATGGTTTCAAAAGGGAGAGTGTAGGTAGAGATATCTTGTGGGAGAGTAACAAAGGCCCAATAAAATCTAGGTATACTAGATGGGTAAACAACATTAGAAAAGTAATGAAGGTGTGTAAGGGTATATGAGGGAGGTGGAGGGTTTGTATAGAGATAGGAGGTGAGAGATGAGTAAAGTAGAGTTTGGATGAGGGAAGGAGGTACTTGATGGGTGAAACAAGGGAAAGAGAAGAATAGAGGAGGGGGACCCTATGCTGAGGTAGAGGAGAGGCACATTGGTGAGATGTTGGATGGGGAAAAGAGTTGGAATGATAGTGATGCCTAGAGGTAGTGAGGACTAGTTTGTGATAGTAGAAATGGAAGAAGTTACACAAGGGATAAGAGTGTATAAGGTTATCCCTAACGATGAGATAAAGGCATATTTGGGTGGGATGAAAATAGGTTCTCTAAAATTCACTATATATTAGGGAATATTACAACATATTCTTTTTTATCATCAATAGGTTAACATAAAAAATGAACCCAAAAATGTTAAATATGTGAAATATATAATAGTTGACCGCCCCAACATACAAGGATTTAAATATTTTCTTTAAATGTTATGGCACATATATGATTGATGAAAATTTAAGCTGTCAAATTCTGTAAAGGACTATAATAAATTATATATATTGTCTTTGATGTTTTGTTTTTAAAATCACTCTAAAATTTAAAAAAAAATTAGGTGTATGCTTTTAAAAAATTGAATCTAAATTCATACAATTTATTAAACTTAGGGACATAGTCATTTAAATTATACAACACGTCTAAAAATCTCCCACTCATTAAATACTTTATATAAGAGGCCACAAATACATAATATAATAACAATGTTTAATTATTTATTATCTTATCAAAAATAATATAATTAATTTTATATATAATTCTTAATATATATTTATAAATACTCATATTATATCATAATAACTTTTTTTTAAAAATATAAATAAAATATAATTTATTCATTTATTAAAATTAAAATAACTAAAAAATTATTTATTTTAAAATTTAACATTATTAATATTAAAAAGTCATCTCTATTAAAAAAATATTAATATTTTATTTTATTAATAAACAAAATTTAATCACTCATTAATGAAAAGTAGAGAGGATAATGACCTTCAAAAAGTCCACATATCTCTATAGTCAATAGTTGAATATGAAACAAATTTGACCAAAATAAAAATTGTTATATGTTGTTTCAAGGTTACAATCTATTAGTTTAAGTACAAATATTTGAATTTTTTTTCTAGATTGTAATAATAAATGAACCAAAGACGTTTCCTCTTAAGGTCCAGCCATGATCATCTTAAAATAACAAAAAATGGTTAGAAGGAATAACTAACAGGGGAGATACATATATGATGATAGATCCTTTCATGATTTTAATGATGCACTTGGTCGATGCTTTCAAGATTTTTGAATGATGTGCATAATATAACATATATTCTAAATCCAAAATTTTCCTAATAACAATGATGAAAATTCCAAAAAATTTCTTAATAAGGATGACTAAGAGTTCTGGTAGGATGTTATTGATGTTGTGTCATTGTAAGCGTTATACAAATTTATTGTAAACTCATTTTGACTATGGTAAAATGATAGTAAGTGTTATGTTGAATCTCCTTTTATCAATTATAATTTTAAAAAGTAATATAATTTTTTTTATCTTGATCGTTGATATATCAAAAGTTTAGTAAGAGGTGGTTTATCTAATCTGTTGTTCATATTTAGTATAGGAGATTTCAAAAAACAAAAAAATCTCTTAAGTGTTATGTTAAATTTTCCCTCTTCAACTATAATTCTAAGAATTAATATGAATTTATTTTGTCTCAACCATTTTTTATATTAAAATTTCAATAAGAGATGGTCTCTCTAATCTATTGTTGGTATTTGGTGTAGGAGATTTCAAATAAAATAGAACTCTATTTTTATGTTTAGTGTTTCTTATTTTATTTAATTTTTTTAAATTAGGAATTAACCTTTGAACATCACCTTGTGTATTTAGGCATTCCTCAATTTAATTATCAATTAAGGAGTCAATTTGATACCATCAAACATTTATTTTGGTTGTGCAACAAAGTTCAATTGACTTGGACATGGATCTATGATTTTTTTAAACTATTTTTCGAAAGCCTTTTATTTGGAAGAATATTCTCTTTGGGGACTGCCATATATTTCATGAAAAATTCATACAGATTTAATATACTTTATAAGTGAATAAAAGAAATAATGTAAACAATAGTTAAGAGTCTTTACCTGATAGAGATGACTTATCAGATGTTGGTTGGGGCAAACCTGAGGACGAAGATCCTCTCCCTATTACTTATATCTTTTTAATGGCTTATTAATTTCTTCATATTTTTATAATATTTTTTTGAACTTGTAGTCAATCATATTAAATAATTATATTAAGATTATTTGTATTTCCCCAAGCCTTATTATAAGCCTAACATGATAGGCTTTAGGGCATAATTCCATGTTGCTTGCCTTTTTTTCAATAATCATTATTATTTTTCTAAAGTAATATACCTCTATTTCATCAATAATAATATCCAAGAGAATGTTACAAATATGAAATATTATTGATGAGATCTATTTATGTTAAGAGATTGTTTTATTTATATAAATTTTATTTGAAAGTTATTTGGATTAATTCAAAAGGGTTTATTACATTAAATATTTTTAATTATTTTTAATTTTATTTATGTTTCTATGAGGATTTAAATTGAATTATTAAATATATGAAGAAGATGTTACCATCTCATTTAAAGATCCATATGGCTTAGTTTTGGGTTTACTCTCATAGATTTTGAATGAAAATTAAAGCATAAAAGAATATGGAATCTGATAAGATAAATGTATATAGAAATTATGTTTCTAAAATATGAAAGTGAGGAATATCTTATACTTAAGTGACCTTTTTACTTTGAGATTCATGAAAATACCATTATTTTAAAAATATTCCTATAGATCCTAAAAACCTTCATTTTCTATTAGAACTAAAGATGTTTAGTTCTGTTTATCTATATTGAAGAACTTTAACATTTACAAAAAACACTCAAATTAAAATCTTCACATACTGATGATTCCAAAAATAATAGTTTGTACTTGTAAAAAATAAATTACCAAAATTAGAAAAAAAAACATATACCTAAATGACATTCAAGTTCAAAATCTATTACCTTCTAATACCAAAATAACATATATTCAATAAATTTTTCTCATATTTCTTTATTTTATATCTTTTAAAAATAAATTTGACACTATATATTAAATTCATGTATTGTTATCTATAATCATATTGGTCATTTTTAACATCTAATATAAATATTAATATCTAAATTATTTTATTATGAAGATGGTAATTCACATAAATGACGCTTTTATGTTTGCAATTTAAAGTAAAAAAACTTCTAAAGTGCGAATACAAAATGAGATATTAAATTTCAATCATAATATAATGAGAATATACTAGGATGGTAGAGAGGAGGGGCTATTTTATTTAATAACATGAAATTAGTCTGAAATGGAAATAATACAAGCATGAGCAATAATATCTCACAACCTCCTCAAGCATCCTATAAGCCTACCCTTTCTTAAAATGAAAAATAAATCATTTAACTTTTCAACTTCTCCAAATTTTTATTAATAATCTTAAATGTATAAAATATATAAAAATAAATAAAATATTTATTTAAAATAAAATATAATTGTAATAGTGAAATGATCCATGAATTTTTTTTTAAAATGCTTGATTCATTAAAAAACATAAAAAAAATTAAGGATTTTATTAAGAATCAATTTTTAGTGAGTGTCGTGGTTAAGAGATAACGTTGATTCAAATATAGAATATATTTTTATAAAATAAATATTCCCTTCATCCTTCAATAAAAAAATATAAAATTATATATACCAATGTAGATGTATAACTTTACATTTTATTTTAGTCATTAACATTTACAATGTTTAGTTATATTAAAGGCTTAAATTTCATGGGCGGTTTGATCTATCATGAATTCTTTTATAATTAATTATAAAAAAAAATATTATAATCACTTTATAATTTTTATTTCAATGTAGTATTAAAATAAAATAATAGAAAATGTAGACACATAAGTTAATATTTAAGTTAAAATAGTGCATTTATAACCCCTCTTTTAACACAGTTAGCTCATGACTTATCTAAGGACCTTTTGACCACTTTTGACCACCTTGAACGTGGAAGACTCACTATTTTAAATTGATTAATAACCTCATAATGTACATATATATTATGCCAATAGTCCAATCCATCACTAAGGTTGTATTAAACCCTCAAAATAGTTATTTGTCCTCATTGGATAACAACACCCCATTGGACAGGAGTGCCCTTCTCTATTATATGATTCCCTATAGTCATCTTCCCATCAAATAATGGTTATTTTTTAAAATTTAAATTTATGAAAATTTTGTCCTATGACTCTAATAATCCTCATTTGAAATAATTCTAAATATATCACTATAAATCCACATTTCAAACCATTTTGCACACATGAAGCTTCCACAGTAAAAATCACAAAATTATAATTCTACATTTAGAATAAATAACCTATTTATTCTAATTCAGATTACATATAGTCTTATTAGCCCTGAGCTAAAGTCTAGATACACCTCAAACGTCACAAGTCACGATTGAAACACTTAACCACACTATAATTGCACTGGAATTTATCATATTGCAAAAGTTATTCACACACCATCGTAGCATTAGATAACCACATGGATTTTGATCCCTCTTTAGAGTAATGGTACATAGGCACTACTCAACACATGGGGTGTTGAGATCATTCCCAACTTCAACTATTGAAGCATTTATATTCCATTGATTTGCATTGGTATTCACATGACAATGAATAAGGGTTTTAAAGAGAAAAAAATTATACAATGCTCTTTGTAGTTGATATAATATCTCACACATGATACAAAACATGTAAATGAAGGGGAATAAAACCCAAAATTATTATATCTCAACTATTTACTAGACAAGGTTGGCCACTCACTAGACAAGAGCACCTTGCTCTCCTATCCACATTAAGGCATTATTATCCTAGGATCCTACAGGCTCTAGATCTATTTTAAAACTTAGGAAACCTAGTCACCCTACCACTTAGAGTCCCATAACCCTCCCATAGCTCTATTTTCCAACTAAGTTCATGTTTTCTCTTGCACTTTCCATAAACATAATATTTTTAGAAATAGTAAGATTCAAATAAGTGAATGCTTAAATTCTTTTAATATTATTTATTCATGATTTTGCACATTAGTTTGTATAATTAGGAGTATCTACATCTCTAGGCTTTCCCAAATTTGATAAAATAGATAAATACTTGTTTTTATCAAATGATTTTGTTTTTAATCACAATATATTTCATCTATCACTTTTATTTCAAAATTAGTAGTGATGTTATAAAATGTTAATTATGGATTTCAAAAGAAATAAGGATATTTTATCTTATTTATTTATTCTTTTAATTCTAGAGACAACATGTAAGTTATAGTAGAGGCTCACAAATCTTTGATAAGACTAATGTTTGGGGAATAGAGTCTCAATAGCATGATAATATGACACCCATTTGAGCCAATTACTGAGTCATTCCCTTTAGGGCCCGAAGGGCTTCTAGCACATTTACGCATGGTTTTAGCTATGGTACCCATGTCTCTCTTCACTTTGATGTTAGTGATCTTGTATTTTGGAACATTTTAAAAAGTGTGCCTCATAATTATTTTCCATCTCATGGCACTCATGCTTGGTAAAATTTTCATAAATCTAGTTAGAGATCTCACCCATTTAGATGTGGTTCACCAAATAATTCAACTCATTATGTGTATCCTATAAGAAATGTGATAATCCCATATATTGATCCTAAACATGAAAATAATACTTTCTTTTCTCTTGAAGCTTCTAAACCTACCATTGTTCTAACTAATGTTACTTCCTAAAGTTATAAACATGTTAGTAGCCTTTCATCCTTGCATGTGGTAAATAACTTCATGAATAAAATCAAATTAGAAGCTGATGATGAACATGTTGTAGTGACACAAATAAAGATGCCTGAAACTCCTTTTGGATACATTTATTATTATACTTAGCAAAGAATTCCTTTGATTAATTTAGATTTAGATGGTGAAAAGTAAACTTATTCCTTTTTATTGTTTTAGAGCTTGATGTTTTTAGATATTTTTAGTTTTGGTTTGAATATTTTCAATGTGATTTAAAATAATTTTATTATGGTAGATATCTTTAAGAAACAACATTTCATAGCACTTGCAATAAAATTAACATGTAGTAAAAAAGTTAAAGCTAATTGATGAACTTGGTTTGATGTTGGGTTTTTATTCTTTAATAACATTTCAAGCACTGAATTATATCCCCCAATGAGCTATAATTTTGGACCTTCATGCAATGCTATGGTCATATGCACTCACCCAAAGCATGCAACAAGAGACTAGTTCTTGTGGGTTATGTTTCACAATAACATATTAGTCATATTATTGAGTTCAAACTTACATGTAATTAGAAGTTACATAGAAAATGAGATACACTAATTTGGTCCTTGTATAATTAAACTCAATAATTATAATTATGCAAATAAATGCTATGGAGTTCAAAGACTGTTACGTAAATTATAAAAGTAAAATTTGTATATATTTCATAATGAGTTACAACTACAAGTTACTCAATGCAAAGCTACCAACAATTGCATAACTATCAATTAACATCAAAGATAATTACAATATAAACAATAATATATTATATTTTAGTAAAATGATATCCAGTCTCCATCATCTTCCAATGATTTCATATAGGATTATTTATACTTTTTTTCCCTAACCAAGTAGTTACATAATAAATGACATGATTGATGGGCCAATAGACTCTCTATAGAATGAGAGTCCTGGTAGTCTATCAACTATTTTATCCTAAGGACTTAGGCCTTTGCACCCCCTATATACTTGTTCTATCCTAGATCCTTGCTACCATATGTCTACCTCTTTGTGATTGAGTGCAAAACTCCTGATGGATAAAGTTTGGATGGTCTTTGAGAATTGCTCCTCAATTATCTCCTACTTCCCATGCATTCCCCATGTATTTTACTATTATTATGAGTCTTATGCTCTCAATTTCCTCATAGTTATATACCATCTTTGACTGGGTATTTTTCATTGGTGCTTCTATGCTCTTATATTTTTTCACCTCATTGGTTCCACACCATGGTCCTTCTATGCTAGGCTAGTTTCATGATAGTCTTTTTTATGTTATGCTCTTTTCATGTCATGTTGATTTCACACCAAAATACTTAGTCAAAATTTGGGGTCTAACATCACCTCATACTATGATCTTAGTCCATCCTAAACTAAATCTTGATTACTACCTCTACCAAAAATATAGGCCCAAGTTGTTCAATCTACTTTTTGACATTGTTCCAATGTCATAATGTGTCCAACAACTTTGTCATTATTTTTTCTATGGCCACCTTTATTTTCTTCATCTTCTTAGGTTGGTAAAAATTATCATTGACCTTCTTGACCAATTCATCCAAAGATATGCTAGCATCCTTTTGAACTTCTTCTAATATCGAGACCTCACTAACAACCTATCCTCAGAGAGCTATAAAACTAGCATTTAGTTGTTGATGCATGTTTATTTTCTCTTCCATAGATTTAACATCTTTGAATAATTTTGTGCACTCAATGTAATCCCTTATTAAGAGGGTAATATCTACTAATTTCTACCTCTATGATTCTTATACATGGATCTGAGCCTCTAAGATTTTATTAGGTTGCACTAATCTCCCAAAAATCCTATCCAAGATGGAGATAACTTCCCCAACTCTTTCGAGAGCATGCTTACAAACTTATATTTCCTCAATAAACTACTCTACTAATACTAGTGCCTCATTCCTTAGTAAACTTTTTTATTTACAACACTTTAAAAGGAGATTCACTAGGGTCTCCAGTTTTATTCATGGCATACCCTTCTAGAGGCAATTCATTCCCTAATGCTAGCTCTTAGCCCAAAATTGATTTATAAAAATTTAAAGTTTTTACCTTGTCCTTTGTGGCCTCCTTTATTTTTTGTTTCAATACATCTACTTCTTCTATGAGTGACTTCTAGGGGACAAACTCTTTTTCATACATATCTACTAACTGGTCATGTTTCTTCTCTATGTCACATTTGTTAGAGTCTAAAAGTATGTTTTAGTGTGCAAATTTAAAATCCATCTTCAAAAATGTAGTGTTGTCTTACAAAGAGGTGATGTTTTTGGGATCAACCCATAGTGGGGTTAGAAGTGCTGGAGCTTGATAATCTAAGAGGAGGCTGTCTAGAGGGAGCTCAAAATAACACTCCTCATTATACATGTCCAAGAGAAAGGATATTTTTTGCCTCATTTCAATAGTAGTATCTCAGGGAAGAAAATGTGGCCTTGATTAAAGAATCATGTTGGGGATGCCCATTTGATACTAAGCACATATATTGGTAGATCCATAAATTAAAGGTGGTTATACCTTCTAACTAGTAGGCTCCTTTTCTTTGTTTAGGTCACACTCTAGAATATAAACCTCTATATTGGTAGCTAAAGAAGTACTATTGATAGCCATTATAATAATCTACTAAGTATCATCAGCATCCCCTCTTCACTAAATGAACCATTAATGTCCAATGATGATTCTTCAAAGGTGTTCTCCTCTCATGTTGGGGAGAGTGTCTTCTCAGAATCAAAGTCCTTGACCTCTTCATTTTGGCTTACAGGTTCTTCCTGCACTAGTTCTTTCCCTGGTGCACTTTTTGGAACAACCCTTTATAGTGAAACCCTTGGTGTTGATGCCTATGAAGTTGTTTTTGGAGTTGAATATAAGGTTGGAGTAATGTGCAAAGGTGAAGGTAGGGGTGGAGGAACCTAAGGTGGTGAAGTGGGGAAGGTCTAGGTGGAGAAGGTCTAAAAGAGGAGAAGGTATAGGTGAAAAAGGTCTAAGAGGAGAAGGTCTTAGTGGAAAAGGTATAAGAGGTGGATCTTGGGAAATCCTCTACCATTTTGGAGGATCTTACTATGAAATTTTGCTAGCATCATGCCCAAACAACTTCTTCTTCACCACTTGTGGTGCTGGTGGAAATTTCTCTTGAGTTTACTCTGTGGCCTTTGAAGTTTTCTTTTTGGGCTATAACATATAAAATAAATTATGCACCTATTCTCCCACCAATATTTATATTTGACCTTAATATCAGTCTAGTTAGTCTCCCACTTCTCTTGGTATGCCTTATTTCTAGGATAGACATACATCTTCCGAAGAGTGTGAATCTCCAAGTCGGTATAGTCTACTTCTAACGTAAGAGGCTATGCATCAAAAATATGATTTATGGAGTTGATAAAGTACCCCATCAAAAAGGCATAGGGTAGCTTAAACCATGTAGAGAGTTCTCTAAATGGGACTATCTTGATGTGCACCAAAGAGAAGTGTTGCCTTATAATAAATTGAGTATGTTCTCCAACTTAGGTAGGCAAGTATTTCGGAATGTGCCATTCATTCCCAAAGGCTTCCTTCATTCCATCAAACCATTATTTCATCTTAATTTTTAAGGTGAGGGTGATGTGATAAAGGAACATGAACACCTTATAGTCCTCAATAGGGGACTTATGTTTAGGCAAGTATGCCCACTTTAGTGTTCCTGAGGTGTAGTCAAGTACATTGATCTCATCAAACACCATTAATGAAAAAACACCCCAATGATAACCTATGGCTAGGTATTTGATGGGTTTTCTCAACATCATTAATAATTTTGTGGGAAAAATACATATCCTAATTATAATTCAATCCCTCTATCACTTGGTGGGTGATTTAGAGGTAGGCCATATCCACCTCTTTCTAATGATTGGTATTATTGATATTGGTCATTATGATGCGCGCCATCACCCAGAGGGAAGGATCTTGTAGGTTATTGATATGCATGGCATGGTCCTACTTTGGATACATTAATATCATTTCTATTTTTTCACTCTCCTATGATTCCTCCAAGTTAAATGTTACATCCATTCTAGAACACTGTATCCCTAACACCTTACTTATCCTCTCAAGCATAATTTTCATGTTGTGCCTAATAAAGTAGAGGTAGTCCTCATGGATGGGTGAGAGTAGAAACTTAATTACTTTCATGGATTTTACAAAGTATGGAAGGCTAAACAATTGAAACAAACTTAAAACATCTAAAGCATTAAAAATCTTGAGGTCATACACCAATTAGTTTTTGGTATTTTGGCATTCATCCTGGTAGTCATTTTTCAACTCAACCTCATTCCCAAGTTAATGGTGATTATAGTTGAAAATGGTGTATTTGTTATATCATGCACATCACCATCTCTAGGTACTATATTTGTTATATCATTCATGGTGAGGGTGGAGATAATTTTTCCTTCTTCACTTAGTGTGCCATCCTAACCTCTTCTCCTTCTATGAGTTGTGCCTATTCTTTAGGTGTATCTTCCCTGATAAATACTACTTCCCCCCCAGTTACTTATTTTTATTTGAGAATATCAATATTGGATCAGATATTAAATCCTTTTTCTTATGCCACATCACCCTTTGAGGAGCCTGAAGGTTGAGGCACGGTCATCTAATGTTCTCAAAATAATACATGATTATTGGGTGGATAACTTCAAATTTTCTTGATTCACTACCATCTAATGATGGATTTCTACCTCTATAACCTACAACTATCAATTATTTATGTCATGGTCATGTTTTGGAGTCAACTCTATCCTTGATTACTTAGCTTGACATTTGGCTCAATAGCTAATTATAGAATTTTGACATTATTTACTTTCTCTAGAATCACTCCAGCTTAATTTATTCTTTAGTTATATAAACTCAAATGGAATCAAAGGTTAAAATTAAAAATGAGCTTCCTTGTCCTTTTATAGGTTGAGGGGGTAACCTGCATTTACTACCCCCTTTCTTTTTATCCATTACTTCTTATTATTAATGATCTTATAACAGCCACCATTCTTAAACCATTACTTCTCATCATAAATGCATTTAATGATATTATATTTTCATGACATTAGCACATTTATCACAGCCACTATTTATTTCACATTAATAACACGTCTTGTCCCACAATTTTCTTTAGAGTTGAAGATAGTTGTGTCTTGCAATTTATTTAGAGTGGAAGATAGTTGTTTTATTTATTTCAAATTATCAAACTATTTGGTAGGAATATCTTATCTTAAGGATATTTATCTTATGTACCTTAAGTAACTTGTGTGTGCATCTTTAAACATGAATATATATATCTTTTTATACCTTTTACCCCACACTAAAACTATGTCATGGTCCTCCATGAAATTACAAGTACAAAATTTTGAAATGCTCTATATTAAATAAATGTTGCATGCAATAAAGGCAATGATTTTATTGAAAATAATAATTCCTAAACTAATGGTATAAGATTTATTGTTATAAAATTAAAACTATTTAGAGGTGAAATATAATCATAGCCTACTTCTATTGTAATGCCCAGGAAGAAATTGGCCATCCAACATTTTTAATTGACAAGCATCAATAGTTTGAATGCTATAAATTATAAAAGGACCATCCCAGAGAATTTAAAGTTTTATAAAATGGGGCACGATCTTGGGTTTTTAGAGTAAGACTTTCATCCCAACGGTAAATGTTTTATGCTTGATTTGTCAGTCATACCATGATTTTTATTTACATTTATCCACATCTTGACTCAGATGACCAAGGAAATAGGCTTCATCTAGCTACAAAAAAGTATCCAAGAATGATTTCAAGTATGTCTCTTTATCTAATTAATCAATGTGCATAATACAAAGAGATGGTACCAAAAATTCAACTAGTAGTACTACCTCTTTACCATATACCAAATTGAATAGTGTGTTCTTATTTAGGTGCTTATAATTTTTTTGGTAAGCCCAAAGTATTATAGATACTCTATCATCCTAGTCATTTTGGCAAATATTATAAATTTTCATGAGTGTTGTGCCTAAAATTTTACTTAATGTATCAACAGTTCCATTGGCTTGGGGGTGATACATTATTATTTTATGATGAACAATCATGAACTCATCAAGTAAGATTCAAATAGTTTCATTAATGAAATGGGTATTGTGATCACTAGTAAAATTTAGTGGGCATCCAAACCAAGTTATGATATGTTCCCAAATGAAGCATGTAGTAGTAGAAGTACAATCCCTTGTTGGTAAAATTTTAGCCCAACATGTGAGATAATTAGTTGTTATATGATATAATGATACCCTACTCATCATTAAATTAGATTGATGGGGCCAATAAAATTAATTACCCATTTGTCAAATGGTTCTTGTGATAGAATTAGAGGTAGAGGCATGACATCCAAGTGATTTGGTTTTCCTATGCACTAAAAAATGTCACATTGCCTAACATATATCTTGGCATCTTAAAAAAGGGTAGGCCACCATAATATAGCCAAAATAACCTTATGTATAATAGCCTCTCTAGCATAGTGTCGACCTTCAATGCCCTCATGAACTTCTTGGAGTACTTCGGAATGCTCATGTTTCATGACATAGCATCAAAGAATTTAATCTAAGCCAATATTGTAGAGATCCCCTTTGATGAGATAAAAAGGGGTAGCATGGATCATAAGTTATTTTTTGGCCTAAAGAGTTAGATAATTAGGCACTGAGCTAGTAGTTATAAAAGCTACAATATCTTCCAACTCCTTAGGTACAAAAAAAACATAAAATAGTTAAACATTAGGTAAATCATCTTCAATAGCACTTGGTGGTTCTCTAGAATAAATTTGAGAGTGATGATCAAGTTCATAATTAGTTTTTCCTAGTTTAACAATGACAAGGAATTTAAATTCTTGAAACAACACCATCCAGTGGTAAATACATCCATGCATCATAGGTTTATTTACTATATAATTTAAAGCTTCATGATCTATATGGAATACAAAAGGAGTTATCAACAAGTATTATCAAAAAATTTATAGAGCATAAAATCATTGATAAGGCTTTGCGCTCTATCATGGTGTAATTCTTCTCAATTGGAGTAAGTTTTCTACTAGAAAAATAAATTGGGTGATCAAGGTGACCTTTACTTGGTTGTGTAAGGATTGCCCTAACTGCCATTCTAGAAGCATCAACATGGACAGGAAATTGTTTTGTCTAATCAGTGAACTAAAGTATTGGAGTGGTAAACATATTGTATTTTAAGGCCTCAAAGGATTATTGGTAGGAGTAAGTCCAAATGAAGTAATAATTATGTTTTAAGAGTTCCTCTAAAGGCACGATAATCTTTGCATATCCACAAATGAATTTCATATAATAACTTATATGTCCTAGAAAGGTGCAAACTTCATGCTGAGACTTTGGCACTGGGAGGCAAAGAATGAAAGATACTTTTTTCAGGTCTACCAAAAGTACATCCTTGAAAATAATGTGTCCTAGAATAACACTAAAAGTTGTAGCAAAAAGACACTTCTTTAGATTCAGTGATATTTGTAAGACTCAAAAGTGCTCAAGTATGAGACATAGATTAGAGTAATGGTCCTTGATCAATCCATAGACTATCTAGTCATCTAAGTAGACTTGAATAAATTCATGGATGAAATATTTGAAGGCCTAAATAGTTATACATGAAAAAAAGTAGGTGTGTTATTCAACCCAAAAGGCATGATAGTATATGTGAAGGATCCCCATTCAGTGTTAAACATAGTTTTAGGTTGATCCTCCTCGGTGATCTGGACTTGATGATACCTTGAGAATCCATCTATGAAAATGTATATTTCACACCCAAAAACATCTTCAAGGATTTCATCTATGAATAGTGTTGGGAAGGGATCAATAATGCAAGATGCATTAAGTATCTGGTAATCAACACAAATTATAATGCATCCATATTTATTTATACTTATCACCATGGGATTGACCCACTCATATTCATAAATTGGGGAGATCATTCTGGTGCATAAAATAATTTCAATTTCTTCTTTTATGGATGCCCATAGATTTAGATTCATTTTATATGGCCTTTTCTTGATTGGTTGAGCATCATCAACTAGTTTGATATGCATTTTGCCTAGAGATGGATGAACACCTTTCATCTCACTGTAGCTTCTTGAGAAGACATCTTGGTATTATTTTAATATCTTGAATATATTTTAAACTTTTGTGTCAGTCCAATAATTACCTATAGTATCTATTTTAGCTCTTTCTCTATATTAATGTTGTGTTGGATAATTTGAATTAGTTCAGAGTAAGGGTTATTGGGCCCAATATCATGAAAATTTTATGAAACATACTCTGTAGGGACCTCTAAATTATTTTCCAATGGGTTAGGTGGGTCGAACCCTTCACTTTCATCTACTTGGAATACTATTTTGTATTTCTCATATATTTCTTCACGTCAATCCTCATAAAAAATTGGTTTTAGCATAAGAGCAAGATGGTCAGATGGTTCATTGAAGAGTATGAGACCTTCTTCTAGGACATCATGGATATATCATAGCTAATCTTCAATGGGACTAGGGTCACCAACCACTTCTTCATGCATATCCTAGAGAGTGAGGTGAAAATCAATTCTTGGAGAGGAATAAGATAATGTTGATTTCAAGTTTTATTTTAATAGATGCAAAAAATGGGTACCCAAATGTAGTTATTCATGAAAATACCATGCTCTCATCTAGGTTTGTAAAGTTCAATAAAAAGCATGTACCCATAGCTACTCTATAAAAAAAATACTCTTCATCTCTCCACATAGATTCACAAGTCTCTATATGGGGTTTAGGTGCTCGTACTCCATTATAGTTGATTATTCCCCTAACTCAATTTTCATGATGAAACTGATGATGTA
Organism: Torreya grandis; assembly: GCA_037957365.1. Lineage (NCBI taxonomy): Eukaryota > Viridiplantae > Streptophyta > Pinopsida > Cupressales > Taxaceae > Torreya > Torreya grandis. The sequence goes on along the minus strand of JARHVA010008900.1, from coordinate 331,962 downwards.
AATAAGGTCACACTTGATCCCAATGGAGAAGTTGATCATTATGGGTTCACCACCACCTTATAGCTGTACCATCAAAGAAGTTAACCAATGATCATATATAATCATTATTAGAGTTATAAAATTCTTCAAGGCACTAGACAAAGTCACAAAATTCCATTTTTCCATGAAACTAAAGAGCTTCATCAAGTATTTTTAATGGTGCATCCATCATTAGTCCCCTCATGACTTGGTTGTTAGGAAGTCAAAAAAAATTGTGGCATTTATGATACTTGTGTAGACTATTTTCATGACTATTATTGGCACTACACACTCTTCTAGTAAGGTCATAATCACTATGGGCCTAAAAATTAAAAGCATTGATTATAGTATCTTAAAAGGACTAATGTCCATCCACTAGAGGATGCCATTAGGATTAGGATCATGTTTCTCACCATCTCTATTCATGACATTGTAAATGTGGTTAATATATTCTTCCTCATTAATAGGTTCTATGTATGGAAGACCATGTACTTGATCTAATGAAATAATAACACATTGATCAATATTCTCAAAATTGATGTAGTGCTTTTAAAACTTAAGTCTGCATTGTTTCCATAACACCAAGGTCACCCCAATAGTTCTAGAAAATCATCTACCTCTACTAACTCAAGAAACTCAAAATTAGCTTTGAAAGGTAATCGAAGGATATCCACCATTGCATTCTTGAGGACACTAATCAGTAAAAATAAGTTTTATTAGCCATAAAAAATATGTATGATGATGGTTTTAATGCTGAACTAGCCATTTTGCATCATGCATCTTTGGTGAGGGTATTAACCTCAATGCTAGTGTCAACTAAGATGTCCTGAATCACCCAACCATCGATGATAACATTTACTAATATTTCTTTATCCTCTTAAGGGCTAAGAGGAATCGGGTGCAATGTTATTGAGCATGATTTAATCAATGATCCTTAGTTTGATGAGTTAGGTCAAGTGTCAGTTGGGGTTTGTACCTAATTCACAAGCCAAGTACTCAATTTTGGGATAATTTATTCATCCAACATGCACTTACAAAGCTCTTGAAAACCATCTCACACCATGTTTTAAGGATCTATTGCCTTATGTATATAATCATGTTGCATTAATTCTTGGTCTTTAAGAAATTAAATGTCTCCTTGTAGTTTTTGTACCAACATCATAGTGTCTTAGAGTACATCTTTATGTTGTTAGGCATCAGAGTAATTCCTTGCTTGAGGCTTTTCATGATGCACTTTCTTAATAGGGGTAGATGTATACTAAGATCATCCACCACTATGCATAGTGACATTCACTTGTTGAGTTATTGGGGTGCTTGAGTATGGGTGCCAGTGTGGTTTATTAATGTGAATCATACCTACACCCTTTTCATTTCTCTACTCAGTGATGGTCCTGTATAGGTCAAAGCATTCTTCTAATCGATGCTTCTTTTTATAAAAAGAACATGTTGGATAAACTAGACAATCTATTTCATCATGGTCCAAGGATACACACTTATAGCATGTTCTTGGTGGGAAATTATGATCTCCTCATCATTACCCTCTACCTCAAACATGATATCCACCATTATCTTGATTATTATAAATAATGTTTTGGTTCATATCGTGCGTGTGTGATTCATGGATATCACTAATTAGCCAACAATAATTTATGTCATGGGTGTAAGCATCCCATATTTTATAATATTTAGACACATTTTAACGTTTATCTCTTTACAAGAGTGGATATGAGTGTAAATCATGCTCGTCATGTTAAATTTCACATGACTACTTTAGTACAATGCAAATGTTTATGCATAGGCAGTTGGCTTAGTTATGACCTTGAAACTCACAATCAATACACCAAAGATAATTATGAGTATCATACACATTATTTGTAATTATTTTTTCAAGTTAAAATTCCATTGAAGTTATTTTGGATTCCATGAAGGGATTAATCCTAGTGTCAATATATCAACAACTTCAGCACAGAGGGTGGCTTCTAGAGCTTTATATATGCTAGTGAAGATTTTTTTGGATAATGTTCATCAGAAGGGAAGAAAAAATACTCCCATGAACCATTGTGCATACTAAGTATCATTTATTTCAAATTATAGCTTTGATAGAAGTGTTTTGAACTATACATCATATTCCCTTACACTTTTAGTAGGCTCATGATTTATATCTTTCAGTGTGACAATATTTTGTTGCTTAGATTTGGGAATATCAAATTCCTAAAAGAATGTTGTTTTGAGTTGATTATAGTCAATTACCACTTTTTGAGGGTCAAACTTATTATACCACTTATGTGCTCTTTCCAAAAGTGTAGTTGTGAATTTTGTATCCTTTCACTCAGAATAAGTGATGCCTCACACCCTCCAAATAAGTTCATTCTTATGAACATGTTATATAGCATTCTCTATGCCTCAATATTTAGGTAGGTGAATCATCATTTCATAATATAATATATGCAACTAAGTTGCTTATGATAGTGGTTATTGAGAACCCCCAGATCCTATCCCTTGAGGAGGAGTGTAGATTCACAAATTTAGGGGACAAAAAGGTGACACAATGAAAAATAAAAAGCATTTTATGTAAAGGGCATATGCATTTTTTTTAAAAACTAATGAAAAATACACAAGGGGTTGGTCCTAACCCTAAAGGGCATACACCATTTTCAAAGGGCATGCATCCTTTGCAATGGGTGTGCATTCTTTGTAAAGGGTGTACACCCTTTGCAAGCCATGTTTTTTTTCACAATCACACTTTTGAAAGCCATGTATTTTTTTCTATTTTAAAATTAGAGGTATTGATTTTAAAATAATACATTTATTAAAATAAATGCATTTTTTAAATCCATGTATTTTTTTTTAAATTTAGTTTACTAAATATAACAAATTAGGGCCACTCAACATCTTGTGAAATTGATTACAGACCTATAGGATTTACCACTTAGAAGATATTTTTTAAAATTCCATTTTAGCCAATAATTATTTTTGAGAATTTAAAGATCAAAAAACAAAATGAGAAATGAGGTTAAAAATCATTTTACATATGTAATATATCTAGATACCATTGAGGATTACATGTCTATTTTACCTACTTAAGTATTCCCTATCTACTTTATCTACTTGAGTATGATCTACTTGATTAAATAACCAATCCATGGATTGATTTCAAGGAATATGCCCTACCTAAATACATAATCCATATCTTGATATTTATGATTCCCTATTGGTGTCAAATTAAGTTTTCTACTTACTCAACTTGGTCTACTTTAAGTCCTTTAGAAACTTTCTTATAATTAGGTCTCTTCCTAACCATATATTATCTCTTGGTATATCACAAAAGGTCTTATAAGTATTGGTATTTAAATAATAATGAACTTATTCTTTAGTATTATCTCTTGACTTCTTAGCCTCTATATTTAGATCAAAAGACACTTTCAATGACATAAAATAGGGTACTTATCCTAAGATAGTAATCTACCTTCAATCAAAACCCTTCTTTGACTCCTAAAGCACTCAATTGTAGATCCTCACTTCTTTGAGAAATACTATAAGGGTTTCACCAATTATTTGACTCAAGCTTCTTAGTGCATGAAGAACTTCAACTCAAAACTTATATGACAACAATTCTACCATTTATAGGCTTATTAGGCCAAATTCTACCTCTTAAGGACTTAATACAAAGAGGTCTACAACTACATTTTTTTTTGGACTCATTCAATTCAAAAAATCAATGAAAATATTAAGACAATTATACAAGACTCATATGTGTCTTTACACAATCTCAACATACCAATTAGATCACCAAAGTGCCCAAAATTTTGACTAAGTCCTAAACACTACTATAACATTGTGTATAGGCATGTTTAGTCTTGAAAAGGTGCTATTAATCTAAGATCATCAAAGAATTCTTATATTTAGCTTTATTAAGATGTTTCGAAACTGTCTATGAGGATAAGAATCTAATTTCCTTTATTTCTTTATTAATAATTAAAATTTAATGGAAACTCTACTCTTTAGGTTCGGATGGTCTAATCTACTTACTTGGATGGATATTGACTTTGTTTAACTATCAAATGCTTTGAATTACTTTAATGATAAGTATTCCATAGTGTTTACATAATAACATTAGACCTTCATAATAAGTTTATTCTCAATTAACAAAGTTGGAGATGTATTATACTTGGAGTTTGCTATCTTTTCCTTGAAATCTTCTTAAATACCTTGTTCTCAACATAGAAAAAGAAATTTAATTAATGGGTCTATTAATATGCATAAAAAAATATCATGTAGCATTCATCCTATATCATATATATATTAATTATATAGTCATTCATACATTACATATGTCACATACACGGTACTACATGTAGGTATTTGATCACTCATACATGACATCTTCATGTGGTCATGATATGGTAACTCATATTGGACATGAATGCAGCTAATAACCCTAGTGCACTCCATTTCCACCTAAACCATTAACCTTAAACCCCTAACCCTTAACCCTAAACACTAAACCTTAAACACTAAACATTAAAACCTAAATTCTAAACCCTAAGCCCTAAGCCATAAACCCTAAACCATGAACACTAAATAATATAACTAGATGGTAGACCCTAAGCCATAAACCCTAAACAATGAACACTAAATAATATAGCTAGACCCTAGACCCTAAGCCCTAAACCTTGAACCATTAACCCTAATACATTAGCCCTAAACCAAAAAAAATAATTCATAGACCCTAAACTATTGACCCTAAACATATAAACTTAAAACATTAAACCCTACACTTTATACCCTAGACCCTAAACCCTAAAACCAAAATTTAATCCCTTAACCCTAAACCCCAAACCATAAACCTAAAATCCTAAACCCTAAAACCTAAATGTAAGCCCTTAACCCTAAATCACAAGACTAAAACCTTAAACCATAAGTCATAGACCTTAAACATTAAATCCTAAACCAAAAATTCTAAACCCAAATCATAAACTCAAAACCTTAAACACTAAACCTAAATCCCTAAACCTAACACACCAAACCCCAAACCATAAACATTAAACCCCAAGTCCTAAACCCTAAGCCCTAATCCCCAAAAACTAAATCCTAAAACCTAAATACTAAACACTAAGTTCTAAACCCCAGACACTCAACCAAAAGCCTAAAACCAAAACTTGAACCATACACCCTAAACCCTAAGTGTGAAACCATAAACCCAAAACCCTAACCCTAAACACCAAGCCACAAACCATAAAATTTAAAATCTTGATCCCTTGAGCCATTAACCATAAATCCTAAACCTTTAATCATAAAATATAAATAATAATGCCTATAACCTAATCCCTAATCCGTAACACTGAAACTTTAACCCTAAACGCTAGTCCATATACACTAAACCCTAAGCTATGAATATTGAACCATCAACCATTAACCTTGAAGCCTAAATTTATAAATCTTAAACCATAATCTTGATTTATCACTTATATATAGAAAGGAGAGGGGGCATTGATTAATCCATATCTTGAAAGGATAAGGGTCACTCTAACCTATATAAAGGAGTGACTAAGGACATTCATGTAAAAGTATTGAAGATGGATTCAAGATGGATTATTAAATAATTTGTGGGTTTTTTAATCAATGGGTCTATCAATATGCATAAATGTCTATCATGTATTATTCAACCTATCACATACATATAACTGATAAAATCATTCATACATTACATCTACCCCATACCTAGAACCACATTTAGGTATGTTATCACTCATACATGACATATTCCTATATTTTTAATACAATCATTAATTCTAGACATAAATTTAGCTAATCACCCTAGTACACTCCATTTACACCTAAACCAATAAGCCCAAAACCCAAACCCTAAACACCATTAACCTTTAACATTGAACCCTAAACCCTAAACACTCTAAAACTTGAACAATTAACCCTAATAAATTATCCCTAAACCCAAAACAATAATACCTAAACCCCAAAACCTAGACCTTAAACATAAAACCTTAAAACTTTAAACCCTAGACTTTATACCCTAGACCCTAAGACTTAAAACCTAAACTTTAAGCCCTTAACCTTAAATCATAAACCATAATCCTAAAATACCAAACCCTAAACACTAAACCATAAAACCTAATATTTAATTTCCCACTCCCCTATTGGGAACACTTATAGGTGTGTATGTAAGAGGTTTTTATGTGAATGTATAATATTTGATTATGTACATGGTAGACTAGTTTCACAACCAATACTATACCTCCACCATTGATTCTATACATATCTTCCATGTCTCTAAACTTAATGAAGTTATCAGACCAATTCAAACACTTATATTATAACCCTACAAGACACAAAACAACACACCACACACTTGTGCTTCATGAGAACTTATGGAACACAAAAAAAAACCAACTCAAATATGAGATCATTACACTATGAAGGGGGATGGAAATAGGATCCAACATGCATTAGATGTGTCCTTAATCATCAATATTCCTCTAAATAAGTGTTTTCATTATCTATAGTTATTATCACCCTTTTTGAAACATTTTTTCACATTTGGCACTAAGTTGATCCACAGTTTGTCAATCCAATCCATACAGGGAAGGTTATGACACTTGTCAATGGTCCTCAAGTCTCTAGATCTATGAGGTAGACCTTATAAGGCCTCCAAATTGGATTTACCACCTTATTACTTAGTGATCACTCTCTATTCACTATGTCAATTTAGATTGGCTAAAGTGAAAGTGATTATATAAGTACTTGTGTTCTTTGCTAAGGAAAGAAATGGATATGAGGCTAGGTCTCATTCTATCTCTGAAAGTGATCCTCATCCTTTGAGAATCTTCTATACCTACAAGACATAAAAATTATCAATAAAATCCATTATCTACCATGTCATTACATATAAGCTACAAGTTAACTTGATAGGAAGGAGACCTAGGGGGTCTTCTACAAGTCCAAGATCATTTCCCAATCAAACTAGCCCTCCAAGATGTCTTTTCTTCCACTTCTTCCCAATAAATTAATTAACAAGGGTTTTAGATGGTTTTAGGTAGTTTTAACCCTTAAAGATAGTTCATAAAATTATGTCATACAAACCCTAAATAAATTCCACTAGATCCTTGCATAGTACCCTCTCCAACTTATCCTAGATCCTTAGACTCCCATGCTAGGTATATGTACTGATATGAGCTTCTAAAGTTGGCATCTTGAGATCTTCAAGGCATTATGTTAACCATATCATGTTTTTGAGCCAATAATTGATCTCTCTATAGTCTTATCTACAAACTAAAAGTTATCACACACCTTATGTATCCCCATGGATGTCTTTCAATGCTCTACAAGGTTCACTTGGTGTTAAAAGGGAGGCTACATCTAGTTAGGGATTTTAGGCCTAATTAAGGCTTAGTAGGCCTAGTCTATATATAGATACTCATCAGAACCTATGAGTATTTTCTATGATTTTGATGACTCCCATGTGCTTTCTCATGTTAAAAATAGCCTCCTACATCTCTTTTCAAGGTTATAATAGTCTCTAACTCATTTCCTTACCCTTTTCATACTAAGCTTACAAGAATTTTCCTCTTGGGAGTGCCCTCTGTATGAGATAAAATATAGGTCACTTACCTTATTTTCCTAGATAAAATTATGATATTAGGGTCTTTGGAAAGTTATGGGTACCCTTTGTACAAGTTTTTAGGTCTGGTTCACACTCCTAACACCTCTAAACCTCATAAAATCCAATGCAAACGTTTTTAGTACTTATTATGTGCAATGTTTATGTGTCAACTATAGGTTAAGGCTTGATCTCAGTTTCCACCCCTAATTTTTTGGCCTAAGTATCTCATTATGTTGGTATAACCATGGTTAAAGTGTTATAATCAAGTCTAGCATCCATTCTTTCTTGCCAACTCCTCAAAGTGTACTCTTTCTTGACCTAGGCTTAAATTATAGTCAGTTCTGACTATGTGCCTACTCAAAAAAGGTATATATGTAGGTGTACTTTCTATCTTATACCATTATACACCATGTTCCACATATTATATAGATAATAACCCTAATACACTCCATTTACACCTAAACCATTAAACCCAAACCCTTAACCCTAAACACTAAACCTTAAACCCTAAACATTGAAACATAAACCCTAACCCATAAACCATGAACCATGAAAATTAAATAATATACCTAAACCCTATACCCTAATCCATATATTAAAAGTATATGGATCATTTTAACACACACACACACACACACAGAGAGATATAAAGGAATGACTAGGGACATTCATATAAAAGGATTGAAGGTGGATTCAAGATTAATTCTTAATAATTTGTGGGGTTTTTAATCAATGGGTCTATCAATATACATAAATGGCTAGCCTATAGCATTCAAATTATAAAATACATATAATAATGATATAGTCATTCAAACATTACATTTACCCCATAGCTAGTACTACATGTAGGTATGTTGTCACTCATACATGACATATTCGTATATTTTCATATAGTCACTCATAATAGACATGAGTGTAGATAATAACTCTATTACACTCCATTTACACCTAAACCATTAACCCTAAAACCTAAACCCCAGACCCTAAAAACCATAAAAATTAAATTTTGAACCCTAAACCTAAACCCTATACACCATAAACCTTAAACACTTAACCCTAATACATTATCCCTAAACCCAAAACAATAATATCTAAACCACAAAACCTAGACCCTAAACATATAAACTTAAAACCTTAAACCCTATTCTTTATATCCTAGACCCTAAGCCATAAAACCTAAACTTTAAGCCCTTAACCCTAAATCCTAAACCATAAGACTAAAATACTAAATCCTAAACACTAAACCATAAAAATTTAACCTTATAGGTCATTAATATTAAAAATTAAACCTTAAACATATAATTCAAAATCATGACCCTTAAACCCTAAACATTGAACCCCAAAACCTAAACCCAAAACATTGACCTCTAAAATTTTAACACTAAACCCTAATCTTGAAACCTTAATCACTAAACCATAAACCTTGAAATTTGAACCCTAAACCACAAACCCAAAACCATTGATCCAAGCATTGGTAGTTCATCTCAACCCCCTCTCCACTTTCCTATCATAATTCCTACATAAGGACAAATATTTCAATGTAAGGAGAAAACATGACATAACAAAGTCAGTGGCACAAATGCTATAATTTATACTCATGACCCACATCATTATTTGAGCATAAATCACAAACATGAGAAGATTCAAAATGATCTGGCCCTTTCGCTCAATGATTTATAAATAATTGTGTCTAGAAGAAGGATTTCACCTCACACAAAGCAAGCACAAGAGGTAGTATTTTTATCTATCATCATTTTTCATCATCCCTCATCATTCAAAATATTTTTTTTCCATGCAAGTGTAAAGAGGATATAATATTATTTTCACCATGTAAATAATTCAATAATCTTCCTAGAGTAATCCATCATGACCGTATCTAATCTACTAGACATGAATGGGAATAATCACCCTATTACACTCCAATTTGAACAAAAGGAATTGAAACACCATTCAAGATTCATTTAAAAAAGATATTTTTTGGTCTACAAAAAATTATACTGACTAATGGATTAGAACACACCTTACTAGATGAGGGAGTGACTAGGGATGATGATAGACTGATCAAGTATGATGAGTGACAATGAAGGAATTTTTATGGACATTGAGGGATGATGATAGATGAGGATGGGTTTATTAGGTATGATTAAGGATGATGAGGGTTGATGAGGGAGTGATTAGGGATGATGAGGGTTCTAATGAAATATGATGAAGGATTTACTAGGTATGATAAGAAGTGATGATGGTTAATGAGGGAACTATTAAGGATGACGAGGGATGATGAGAGTGTGACTAGGGATGATTCTCAATATGATGAGAGAGTTATTAGGTATGATTAGGTTTGGTTAGCTTTGATGACCTGGAGTGTTTAGGGATGATGAGGGAGTGATTAGGGATGATGAGGGTTGATGAGGGAGTGATTAGCAAAAATGAAGGATGATGATAGCCAATGAGGGAGTGTTTAGGGATAATGAGGAACAATGAGAACTAGTTACTAAATGAATAGGGATGATAAAAATGAATATGAGAGCTGATGAGGGAGTGATTAGGGATGATGAGGATAAATAAGGGAGTGTCCTATGTGAATTTATAGTTTTATAATATGAATTTGTTCTACATGATTTTGGAATAATGCATGGATTGACCATCTATCTAACATTTTATTTTAGAGTGTGGTATCTTTTTAGAATGAATTTGAATGGTGTATTGATTTATTATATTTAAAATGGAGTCTATTATGGTGATTAGCTAAATTCATGTCAGTATAAGTTATCATATCATGATTATAGGTATATGTCATGTATGAGTGAATGCATACATATATGTAATAGGTATGTGATAGATGTCATGTATAAATGACCATATCATGACTATATGTATGTTATAAGTTACATGATACAAGATAGTAATTTATCCATATTGATAGAAAAACTAATTGAAAAACCCAAAAATTATTTTATAATCCACCTTCAAGCTTGAGTAATGTGTAATGTCTAAAAATAAGTCATCTAATCAAAGTAAAGTCACCCTTGTACATTGAGGTAGTTAGAGTAAATAAGTTGGTGTAACCAACTCAAAACACCTACATTGTAAATAAGAAGAGAGATTAATTTGAAAGGTTGAATGGCATAGAGAAGAGTGAGTGAGAGAGGAAAGGAAGATCTAACCAAAGAAAAATGAGGAAAAGAGAATGTTTTAAGAACCTCTCAAAGGTTGACAAAACCTTCAAGGTCCATTCTTGGACTTTATTGTAATGAATATTTCTGTAAATGAATCAAGAAAATAGTTTTTTTGTGTACATCATAGGTATTTTATGATATTTTTTTATATTTGATTGAATAATCCTTTGAGACTCTAGGAAATAAATATTTGGATAATGTTTATAGGATAGAGTTATGTAGTCAGGATTACAAGTATGGGAAGTGGAGTTCAGGTTATGTTTATGGATCATGGATGAAAAAATAAGGTTTGGATGTTGTTATTAAGTCTATATGTGAATCATATAACCCTTTATGTTATCCTTGGTGGCATATTAGTTTGTATATTTGATAGGAAACAACTCAGTATTGGAGGATTCTATGTGTTGCCTAGTTGATTGATAGAGTTGGCAAGTATGGTTTGTGAATGAACATTAAAATTTACAAGGCCTAAAAAACATGTGGCTATACTTAAATTAATATTTGGATTTATTTTTATGATCTATAATATAATGTAAAGGTTCATTAATAATGATAACTCTCAAATGTTGTAATTCTGCCTATACCCCTATTTTTATCTATCACAGACAATACCTGAGTCAAGGATAGATTAATGTAGTTTGGAAGTTTGATATGATTTAAATGGGATTAATAAATAAATTTTAATAATTATTAACTCTGTTAAAGGATCTTGAAACATCTAATTAGACTCGATGTATCTTTTAACCCCCTGCATTTCCTTGTACATGAAAACTGAGACAAGTAGACTATGGAACTTATGTTTTGTAAGAGAATAAGATATTTCAAGAAATAATTAGGCATGAGAAAAGAGTAACATAATTATTTATATGATAAAAAAGTTTCATATAGAGATAATAATTTGTTGTAAACCTTGAGTTAGTCAACATCAACCTTAGAATTAATACACGCTGATTGATGTTCCTAGAACCCTATCAATTTGGATTTGGAAGAGATAAAGAGTATGAAACAAGGTGAAAAAAAGGTTTGGAAGTATTAAAGAGATGTATAAATACCTATTAAATGTATTAAACTAATGTAAAGTGACCAAATACTTAGTAGATATCAAAATTAGTGACTGCCCTGTTGTGTACAATCATATTGTATGCATTATTTTACTATGTTTCCTAGTGTTTTACATATTTAATGATTTTAAAAGATAAATAAAGGGTATGGGTAGTTTAATAATATCAATACATACCCAACCATGGTAATTTAATAATTTTAAACTTTAATAAACTCAATTTACTGAATTTTAAGACCTCTTAGCCTTATGCAGATTAGGGTTTGGCTTGTAAAATGAGTTTCCACCATTATAAATTCTTGAAAATTTGTAATCTAGCATAAATTGAAGTTTCCTAAATAATGGAAGTGGTTTAAAGTTTTTACAGACCATACAAGTATGGATTTGTGTAGTGATGGTTAAAGAAGGCCTAATTAGGCCTAAAAGAGATTAGTTAAGGAATAGAGGAGTCAGTAGATGGTGAAATTGAATGAATTGAGTGTTGAAACTTCATGAGGAGTTGAAGGTTGATAAAATGAGATATGAAATGTGTTTGTATCTTTAGTAAATGAAAAATGACTTCTCAAATAAACAAATTTTTCTTAAGAAAAGGTTACAAGCCATGCAAGGAGCTAATAAGTTTATTGAAAAGAAATAAAGGGTAAGTTGTGATCCAAGATTTAAAAAAGGGGTTAGATCAGATGGTATATTACTATTTAATATATTTCATGATAAAATACTAAGTTATTGATTCCTCATTCTTGTTTTTGTCTTTTAGACCTAAGGGATGGAAACCTAGTACAAGCAAAAGAGAAAGCATCAAAGAAGACTGAATAAAATAGAATAAACATTGAATGTGACTATCACGAGGGATTAAAATATCATCAAGAAATGTTACAAATAGTTCTAAAAATTGGGTACTTGATTCCAAGAAACCTTAAGCTCAAATGACTAATTTAAAGAGTAAACTTGTACATGGAATATGAATACCAAACCCTGAAATGCATGTGACCAGTTAGATAGAGAACCAGAGAGAGATAGGATTGAAGACTTCTCCCTAATAGCTCTACATCATGTATTCAATAGGGTAGGGCATATGAAAGTATTTAAAGTAGGTAGGGCATACTCAATTAGGTGAAATATGGGTCATAATCAATGTTATAAATCTATTACATACTTAACATGATTTGTAACCTCATTTCTCATTATATCTTCTAATCCTAAAATTCTAAAAACTAAGTATTGGATGGAATGGAATTTGAAAAATTAACTTCGAAATGGTAACTCTTATAGCTCTATAATCAATTTTAGAAGATGGCGAGTGGCTCTAATTTGTTATATTTAATAAAATAAATTTAAAGTATAACTTTACATTTAATTTTATCTTACATTTAACATTTTTTTACTAAATATATGTTTGTAAAACATCAAACATGGCAAAAAATATTTTAGTCCAAAGTACACACACACACACACACACACACACACACACACACACACACACACACACACACACACACACACACACACACACACACACACACACACACACACACACACACACACACACACACACACACATCTTTCAACAACATAAAATTGAAAAATAATTACTTTCTGAAAAGGGCGTATGAACTTTGCAAAGGGTGTGCATTCTTTATAAAGCATGAACACCCTTTGAAAAGGGTGTATACCCTTTATAAATGATGCACACCCTTTGTAAAGGACGTACACCCTTTGCAAAGGGTGTGCATCCTTTATAAAGGATGTACACCCTTTTCAAAGGGTGTACACCGTTTAAACATTTTTTTTCAATTTCCCTTGAAATCAACCTTGGGTATAGGGTTGGAGAGGTATGAACCTACCTTGAAACTGATCATGAAGCAACCCACTTAGTTTCTACAAAAAATTAGTGTCTTTTTCATCTTTGTCGACACATCTGATTAGGAAAATTTTATTATTTAAAAAAATATATATGGGTTTGTAGAGGAGAATGTGTAGTTTTAGAATATATAATTTTTTTTAATGTTAGAATATTATTTATAATTATTAATTAATTTAAATATTACTTTTTTCATTTTCCCTCCAAATATACCTTGGGTACAAGCCTGGAGAGGTCTAAACCTAACTTGAAACTGATCATGGACTAGCCTACTTAGTTTATATGAAATTTTTGTGTCTTTTTCATCTTTGTCGACACATCTGATTAGGAAAATTTTATTAATTAAAAAATATATATATGGGTTTCTAGAGGAGAAAGTGTAGTTTTATAATATATAATTTTTTTTAATGTTAGAATATTATTTATAATTATTAATTAATTTATACATAGAATACCTCATTATGGACTATATACATATCGTCACAAATTCCATTTTAAATTTTTGAATATTAATCAAAAGTTTATAAAATTTATATCTCAACAATCTACACATTGTCAACTATTCTTTTAAAAAAATGATTTTCATGAAGTTAAGGTTAAAAAGTTATGTTCACACACTTATAGTTTCAATTTTTTATTTGTCTCAACTTGTAAACTTATTTAAAAATTATATTATATTATATATATATATATATATATATATATATATATAATAAAAAATTAATAAAAAATATTCCCAATAATATTCGACATTTCACCTATCTATATATGAAATTTTATATAAAAATTCAATCATTTACTCAAAAAAAGTGTGTTTGTACACATGCATTATCCTTATATTTTTACAAAAAATTACCAACCTATTGTCATAAATGCATCTATTTTTCACACTTTTATCAAATGGTTATTAGAAAAAATTATATATTTAGAAACTAAATTTAAAATTACACAATTCATGTTTTTATGTCATTGTCAAATTCCTTTTTGAAATGTCTCTAACATTCTCTCCAAGTTTAACTATTATTATTATTATTTTAAAAAGGTGTCACTTTATACCCCCCCCCCCACATTTTGTCCCCCATTATCCTACATCTACCTGGGAAGTCCACCACTTCTTCCCATACCACCTCTTATTCCACCTCTAGTGCATCTAGTTGCAATGTCCATGTCATAGGGTATGCTAGCTAGGTTATTAATAAGATTTAGGCATGTACTTTGTCCACTATAAATTCAAGGTCCATCAGGCATCCCAAGTTGAGCCATTAAATTCCCTTGAAAAGGGAAAGAAAGTGTTAATTTTATACTATTTATAATTAGCTCAACTACAATTTCCCTTATAGGATTAGTTTCTTATTAAACACTATCTATATCCCAATTATATATACATAATTCATCTGATTCAAAAGCATGATCATATACTATGGTTTGGGAACTTGGTTGGTTCAAACTTGGTTCTTTAATTTCTATTATCTGACTAATCTCTCCTTCATATGATAAAAGTGTCATGGGTCATGGTTTGAAATTGATGGAGTCCTCTTTGTGTGTTTATACTTCCTTACAAATCCTAAAAACACTTCTTCAGTTTTCCTAGTCCCTTCTTGCATCACTCCATCCTATGATCCTCTATTGAGATTGATCATACTTTTGCTTTTGTAATGCCTACTGATTAGATAATCATTTTGAACCTAAAATCCTTTACCAATAATTCTCTATTACCCTTACAATTGTGTGGCTCATGTAAGGATGGATTTAAATTTTCATTGGCAGAGTCTCAATCCCATAGTCAATGAATAATTTCTTAACTTCTAGTGAAAATGTCTCATATATCCACCACATGATTCTCTAAGGAACTAGAATGTAGCTTCTTTAGGACAAGAGTAAGTGGTTACAACATACTCTAGAATGTAGCTATTCAACACTCCTCTCCACCAGATATTAACAACTCATGTCCATGGTGTTTCTAGTCATTCTAGAACTCTTTGTCATTGTAATGCCCAAGATTGTCTTCTCCCAAAGTTTTGTGATTGACCTTGAACATAAGCATATATCTAAGCATGAAAATGAATAGGGATTTCAACAAAGAAAGTAACATATAATTCACTGTAAAGATTTTGTTCCACCCATTGACATGCAAAAAATCTTAATTCAATATAATGAAACACAAAATTATCTTTAACCCTAGTAATCCATTATTCAATACTTTCAAGGGTGATATGTTCAAGAATTTTATATTACTATGCAATATGTACTATATTTCCTAACAATGAAACTAAAATTTTGGGTTTTTACTCTTTAATAACATTTCAAGTGATGAAATGTAGCCCCAACGAGCTAGCACACTAGCCCTTCATGCAATACTATGGTCTTATGTGCCTACTTGAAGCGTGCAACAAGAGACTGAGTCCTATGGGTTATGTTGTGTAGTAAAATACTAGTCATATTCTTGAGTTCAAACTTATATCTAATTATAATTTACATAATAAAAATAAATACATTACTTTAATCCTTATATCATTAATCTCAACAATTATAATTACGCAGATAAATGCCATGGAGTTCAAAGACTGTTATGCAAATTCTAAAATTAAAAGTTGTATATATCTCATAATGAGTTACAACTACAAGTTACTCAATGAAAACCTACCAATAGATGCATAAAAATCAATTAACATCAAAGCTGATTGAAATATCTATAACTCTATATTATATTTTAGTAAAATGATATTCAATCTCCATCATCTTACAATGATTTAATACAGGGGTATTTTATACTTATTTTTCCCTAACCAAGTAGTTACATAATAAATGGTATGAGAGATGGGCCAACTAAATCTCTATGGACTGAGAGTCATGGCAGTCTATCAATTGTTTTATCATAAGGAATCAGGCATTTATGCCCCTATATACTTGATCTATGCTAGATCCTTGATGCTATGTGTCTATCTCTTTATGGACCGGTGCAAAAAACATGATTTATAAATTTTGGATGGTACTTGAGAATCATTCCTCAACTATATCTCACTTCGCATACACTCTCCACATATTTTTATATTGTTTTGAGTCCTCTACTCGTAGGTTCCTCATAGTTATATACCATCGTTGACTGGGTCTTCTTGTGCAAGTGCTTCCATACCTTTATCCTTTCACACCTCACTAGTTTTGTACCATGGTTCTTCTATGCCAGGCTAGTTCCACAGCATAGTATTTTATGTGTTATGTTCCGTTTGTGTCATACTAGTTTCATGCCAAAATACCAAAATACTTAGAAAAAATTTGGGGTCCAACATTTGATTATCTTCATAATGTGTTGGTTTTTAGTTTGATTATGGATTAGTTTTTGGTAAAATGATTATGTCAAGTAAATTTTAATATAACTAATTATTTTTTAATGTTGATATGATTGCTTTTATGATTTATCATTCTTAAAGAATAATAATCTATGATGTGGAGTACTATGAATAATATTTGAATGATTGATTATTATATTTATTCATATAAATTGATTGACTTTCGTGATGACTTGTGCAAATGACTAAGAAAGTTGTTAGTAAGTGAAGTGGGCCCACATCACTCTTATAAATATCATGTTGTGGTCTACTAAAAATAGAAGAAGTCTCAAGTCTTAATAAGTTCACTTTATGGCTTATTATTAAAATCCTAAAATATAAAGTGGTTAACTTTTAATAAATTATAATTAACTTTATTTTAAAGTTAATTAAAAGCTAGATAACACTTAGAAGTGTAACTAATTTCTAAAGTGAAGACTTAAAAAAGGACTTGAAGGATATCATTTGAAGATGAAGTCATACATGTACAAAGATCTCTCTTAAATTTACAACTTACACTCCTCTTCTATTGAAACTCTATGAGATTGAGCATTGATTATAGGAACACCAAACAACATATTTTATAATGGTAAAGTAATCCACTTGGGTATAATCCTGTATATTCAATTTTAATTATTAATTTATAAGCTAATTATATGATAATTTCTAATAAATTAATGAGTTTGATGGTTATAAAATAATATAACCATATGCATGATATTTTTTGTGTTTCACTTGATACCAATGAAAACTTCACTCTTCATGTGACAGATTATTCAGTTTTTAGTTTGCAACATTATTCTATCTTAGAATCATTTGTAATCAATTTGAAACATGATTTTCAAATAAAACATCTTTTCTCACATATATTTGAGTTGACACCTATTAGCTATTTACTTTCATATTTTTGTTCTATTAGTTTCTAACATTTTTCATCATTTGAGAGTCTTACTTAACTTAGTATTCTTCCTCTAGTATTTTTATGTTAGTTTTGCATCTCATGCCTCTAAATATTTATTTATTTAGATTAGTTGATTCACTATTTAGTTCTGTAAATTTTAGTTGTTTTCTAGTTTAATTTTTGTTCCTATTGTTGTTTTCTTTCCTTTATTTCTTGTGCTATGTTTTGTTCTTATGTGTTATTCTTACATTTTATTTGATGCTCTTTTGGTTTTAGAGTAATAAGGATAGTAAAACTAAAGGAATATATTTTGATAAAGAAGAGATCATTTGATCATCGATTAACCATCATATTATTTAATCCTTCAAGAGATTACCTCTTCCATAGGTTTTTTCTGTCAGATTGGATTAATAATACTTGATATAACTATGATATATATTATTGAATCAAGAATTATTTGGAAATAATATTTGTGATAGTTGTGATAGTTTCACTTAAATTATTTTTCATTTTAATAGATTTTATTTAGTTATTTGAAGGAAACTTCTTGATCCTTAGAAATTGTTCAAGTCTTAAATGTTTTAAAAATATTTACTTGACCTTTAAAATACCCTTTACACACCTTAGAAATAACTTTAAATCATAGGTCACTACAATTATAATAATATTATTCCACTTTAACCTTCATGATAGGAGAATAGGTAGATTAATTAATGTTACAAATCTAACAATCAATATAATTTATATAAGAAAGGTATGGAGAATATCTTGGTTGATGAACTATCAAAGAAGGATGAATCTATATAGGAAATGATGTGATCCATGTCCATATTATAGTTTAAATGGGTGGATCAGAGTGGGAGAATCATGTAGTTATAAATGATTTTATTTAAAATCTCCAACATGATCTAAGCATGAAAAATAATATTTTATGGAAATGTGACACTCTCTAGTACAAGTATTGGTTGTATATGTGCAAAAAGTTAACCCTTAAGTATACTTTTTTTACATAACTTCATGATTATATAATATGTGGGCATTTTAAATTCTTCAAATTTTATCATAGAGTCAAGAAGGATTTCTTTTGGGAAGGGATAAAATGGTAATTCCAAATATTTATGGTGGAATGTATGGTGTTTCAACAAAAGAAAAGACAAATAATAAACATCAGGTATTATTTTCAACCTCTATCTATTCATATCTAGAGGTGGGAGGATGTTTCCATATATTTCATCATAGGGTTGACAAAATCTGAAAGTATAATTATCATCATGGTTGTTGTGAATAAACTCACCAAATATCCTTGTTTTTAATGCATTATCACATTAGTTTTTAGAAATTAAAATAGCAACATGATATAGTTTAGAAGCTCCACGGGACCCAAAATATCATAGTAAGTGATCATGATCCTATCTTTACCAGTAGTTTTTTGATTGAATTATTGTCATGTTTTGGTACCCTGGTAGCTCTTATTTCATTGTATCATCCTCAATTTTATGAGAAAACTAAGATGTTAAATAAGTGATTTGAGGGTTATCTTTGTTGTTTTACTTTGAGTTTGGACGAATATAAAATATGGGTTAAATGGTTAAAATTAGTAGAATGGTCGTATAAAACTTCTTTGCATACCTCATCCAAAATATCTATATTTTTAATATTGTATGGGTATCATCCACCATATACCACCTAATCTTTGAGTGCCTAAAAAAAGTTTAGAGCATTCAAAGAACACATCCAAAACTAGATGAGGTACTCTCTAGTCTAAGAGAGAGCTTAAAAATAGTGCATAATTGCATGAATCAACAAGTTGACCAACACAATAATGAAAGAAATTTTGATGTCAAAGATTGGATTTTTATGTGTTTACAGCCATATAATAAAATTTAATTGAAATAAAATAATAAGGATAACATGATTTTGCCTAAGTTTCATGGCCCTTGTCAAGTCTTGTAGAAGATTGGAAGTGAAGTATACAAACTAGAATTACCTCACTCAGTAAAAATACATCTAGTATTTCATGTTTTCTACTTGAAAAAGGCCATTAAATAAAGAGTTCAATCTATAAAAATTTCCTAGAGCTTGATGAGGAGGGAAGAATCATTTTAGAAATTGCAAGAATAATTCAAATATGTTTTGAAATTGTTAGGAATATAGAATACATAGCAATATTAATGAATTAAAAGATAGAAATAAAATGTAGAAAACATAATACAATAGAGATATAGATTTAACATGGTTCACCCAATATGGACTACGTCCACATAGAAATAACTAGTCCTTATTATTTAGTCTAACAAATGAAGGGAAAAAACCTACAATACATCCACTATAATATCCTTTTCACTCACACACATTATGCCACCATGATTACAATTCCCTCATATCAAAGTAGGGTTATATGTTATGGTAAAAATGCATAAACATAGTTTCTACCATTAGATCTATGACCTAATAGTGAATTGTCCAAATTTTTTATGAAATTATAATATTTTACAATGCATTTTTGAAAAAAATTTACTTCGAGAGTGTTACCCTTGAATCCCCACTAGGGGGGATCCAAATATGGTCACCACCCTCCTTAGACCCCCATGAAAATTATAGTTGGGGGGGGGGGGGGCATTTTCTCTTGCCCCCCATACTTCCCCTGTTAAGAACTAGGCATTAAAATAATATCAAGGTCACCATCCAATAATCTCCCACTTGGAGACTGATTGTTGCAACTCCACTACTACAACTCTTCTTTGGAATTTTATTTAGACTTTGACCCTAACATGTTTCTCATCTTCCTTGTTATCCTTGAAGACATATTCAAGATGAATAACTCTCCAAATTATCTCTTATGACTACCTTTGTTAGCATATCTTTATGATTCTGACTTGTATGGATCTTTTCCAATTTTAGTTGAACATCCTCCAAAACTGAAGGAATGAAGTGATACCTGAGTTGTATATGTTTGGGTTTTTGAATATAATTTTGAGTTATTTTATAAATGAATAACACTTTGGCTATGACTATACAACCTAAAATCTTCCCACTTCTGATTTAACTCTTCCATGAACCATTAAATCTATATCATCTCCTTTCTTATTTATGTAGCTATAACATATTTTTCCTCTATAGTTGATAAAGAAACTATATTCTATAATTTTGAAATCCAACTAACTATTATGTCACAGACAATGAATACATAGCCTATGGTGCTCTTCCTGCCATCTAAATCTCTAGACATGTCTACATCAACATATCCTTATAAGGTAACATCTGACCCTTCATAGTATAATTGTTTATCAGTGGTCCTATTGTAGCATCAATTTACACCCTTGGAGAGGATTTTTCAAGCTCTATCTAAATGAGATACACTATGGGAACAACCCTAGATTATGGGTCACATATGGTGGGGTTGGACCTCTATAGAAGGCTGGATTCCTCTTGATAGATCACCTAAACTAATGTTTGCATAGAGAAAAGGGTTAGAAAGGGGAAAAGGAATACTAAGAATGGTAAAATTTTATGCACCAAATAAAAATGGGAAACTTACATAAGATTAAACACACATTAGATCTCTAAAATACAATGCTAGCTCACACAACCTCATAATCTAGCTGATTGCATAGGTGTTTCATGAACAAGGTTTGGGTAGAACACTAATCTAGACCTTTAATAGCTTGAAAACACCATAAAGGAGGTTAGAAAGGAAGACAATGGATGAGGAAGATTCTCCTTCACTATGCCATCATGCAGAACTCACTAAACACTAATATAAGGCAATATATAGGTAAAGAAATTCTTTTATTGCATTAAGAGGTAGTTTTTATAAATTCTTGACAAGGTTTAGCCTAGTCAAGAGAAGAATATCTTATAATATATTAGAAAATACCATACTCTTCAAGATCAAAGAGTCATTATGAGAATCCAAAATCTAAGAGAGTGAGATCACTTACAAAATGGGAAATAATGGGGTGATATAGGAGAAAGAGAGAGAGAAAAGATATCATGAGTACATAAATCAATAAATGAGGTCCAATCACTTGGATGGAGTCCCAACTACCTTTCTTGAATTCTCCACCACCTTTTTAGTCTATAGGATTAAGCCTTCCTCAACAAGGTATCCGGCATTTGTCCCAATAGCCTTTAAGTTTTTTCTCATTGGCTGAGAGATCCACTAAAAGCTAAGGGTCTATTTTGAAGATGATGAGTCATGATCTTGTTACGAATAAAAACCCTTAGGCACCCTAAAAATTTAATCAATGCTTCAACTAATTATCTAACCACAAGATTTATTTTATTTGATCTTTTACACTGCTTCCCACTTAGTTTCATTATGAGGACAAAATCTTCATATCTTCTATCTTAGCATTGCCATCTCCATATCTGCTTCGAGTGATAATAGGTACTTGGTTGTCAAAAACAAGACCATGTAAAAGGATGAGACATTTTCCCATAATCATAAATATCTACCCTTACTTTATAATCAAAATTTAGGTCTACTATAGATGAAAACCAATCCCATTTATTAGTTTTCCTATAGTCTTAATGTCAATGAAATGAAGTTTTCCAGGTGTTTGACCTCACTTCGACAATAAGTTACCACCTTTTTATATGTATTAGGTATAAAATAACTATTCTACCTCCATGAATTTCTAATGGTGATGTTTGATCCCTAAAATATCTATTTTGATTTAACCTAGATCACCTTTGAACTTAGATCCATGCATTTACTTTCCTGAGTTAAAAATAGCTTCATTGACCTCCATCGAAAGCTTTTTGGGCTTGGATTTATTCATTGGCCATCAACTTATTGATTTGGGACTATCAAATTTAGACACTATGCATCTCATGTTTGATTTATTCTCCATTTATTTCTTGACCTTACTCACATAATTGATCTTTCTCTATATGAATGAATGTGAGCCATAGATATTTTACTAGTTTAACATGATTAAGACACTTGTTACCAGTGTATTTAGTTTTAGGATTTGATAAAATTTTGACCCACCACTCACTATTGATCATTGATCACATGATTAAATGCACACTATAGATCTATTTGGGTCCATTGACTCAAGTTATCATCTGTGTGTCATTGATCTACTTTGGTACAATAGATCATGCGTTGTCGATCAACTTGGACTCACTATCTTGATTAGTCATTACATGCCATTATATATTCATTTAGGTACCCAAGATCTTTCCACTTTTCATCCATTCATTCATCATTAGAAAATTTAAATTTAAACTGCTATTTGCCACATCTTTAACTTGATGTCTATGTACATGTCCCACTCTACAAGTTCAAATTTAAATAGCTATATCTTAAGATAACAAGCTCATCAAGATACAAAATTTTAAGATAATGATTTAGGCACAAAGATTTTAATGTCCATGTGATGTTTTGGTCTGAGAGGATTTCCCAAGTGTATTTATTAAACATGCAACCAGATTGACTTGCCCATTTTTGTATGACATGTGATGGAAATCTAGCTCTTCAAATCTTGTGCAATTCATTTGATCATTTGGTCAATCAATAACTCTACTTAGCTGATATATATAGAAAAAAACTTGGTATGTGGGCCAATATTGGCCAACATCTTTGGTGACTCATAGGGAAGCATGCTTGTTATACTTGAGATCCCAGACTAATTGCTTTATTTGATCCATTGGGCATGGAGTCACAAGTCTTTACTCTTATCTAACATGAAATGATGCAAGGATGCCCCTTTGTAAAAATTCCTCTTGAAGCAATAGTAAAAATAATAAAACAAACAAAAAAAGTGCCCAATGCACTTTTGAAAAGGAAACACAGTAGGAAAATAAAGTGCACAAGATACTTAGGGGAAAATAAGAAAAATATTATAATATGTATAGGGATGTAACTTACAAGTATCTTCCTCCTAGTTAAAATATAAAATATTTATCATCACTCAATTTTAATGGACAAGGATGAAATACACCTTTATTTTGAGAGCTCATGATAGGTGAGCTAAAATACCTAATTGTTGACTCTTTTGGCATGCTCTCAAGAGGATGAATGGGACAAACATGTCTCTAATGTAGACATATTGGTATATTTCTTCAAGGATTGATCCAAAATTAACTATAGGAGCACCTACAACCTCCTCATATGATGGCTCCTTTGAACATGAATGTTGATTGTCTAGGCTTAGGCAAAACATCTCTAAGTCATCCCAAAAGGAAGCTTCCTCTTGGTCATCCAAGACAATGCCAAATTCAACATCATCCTTTATTTTATTACTTTTAAAGGATACATATGGTAGATAATCAACCCATCTAAGGTTCAAAATGTCATGTTCTTATGGATCTAGATCTGACCATTCTCCTTCATTCTTGAAGACATTAGTATTGCCTTTAATATATAATTCATTTTTAGACTAGTTAGATTCTTCAACTTGATTTACAAGTTTATTTTCATGCTATGAAAGAGTCATAGTCTAGTTTAGAATCTGTATTTGGTCCATGAATTCATGATACAATTATTTCCATACTTCATCCTGATCTTATTTTTTCTCTATTTCTTCCTCGCCTTCATCCTTATTAGCTGAATGGTTGATTGTTGTAACCACATCAATTTTTTCACTTTTCTCATCCTCATATTCAACCCCACCAAATGAATTCTATTATAAAAAATAAATATCTCATTTTCTCTCATCTATAAACTAAATATCCATTTCTTTAGATATGAAGGTATCAATGTCAAAGCCATGCCACAACAACTAGTCTAAACCTGATTTCTCCTTTTGGGAATGGAGTGGGTTACCTATCATGATCTCCTCATCATAGAGACTTGTGTTTTCTTCCTCAAGTTTACCTATTATTACAATCTCCTCCTCTATTATTTGAAAAATAGGCTCTTTATTCAAAAGGGAGATGGGGGGACGGTGAAGAAATTCACCTTGCTTGTAGCTTAGGAGAGTATCCTTCTAGCTAGGGAATTTTAAGGCTCTCTTTTGTGGCTCTTGGGGGAGGGAGATAGATTCAAGGAAATTTTGTATGGAAAGATCATTGATCTGAGCTAATATTTCTTTTTCTTGAATTGGTTCCTAGACTACTTTAGCTAGCACTTCCTCTCTCTTCTTTGTGCCCTCCTTGATTGAATTCCATGAGGGAAAATCATAAGGCTTGGCCACCTTATCCTTAAATTGAATGGGTGTGGAAGAGGGTGGTTTAAAAAGAGAGGGTATGATACAATCATGGTTATTGGCATAGGATAAGATCCAAGATGGGATGGCTTCATGTTCCTCAGCTGAATGGTTTCGAGTGACTTGTTTGGTTCTTAATGAGGATGAGACTTGATAAGGTGGACTACGGGGTTGGGTTTGAGCATAAATAGGAGTAAGAGAGGGAAAATGGGTTCTAGGGTTGGTTTATCTCATTTCTAAGAGTAACTTATAGTTATTTTATTTTCTAGCTTGATCTTGCCTAACTAGGAATTCTTCTTGAAACCTCAACTCCTGCTCCTGAACATAAGCTTGGTGTTCAATATTTTATTTTTACCTATTGTAATCTTCTTCCTTTTCAACCTCTCTTAATTATTTTTCAATATCAAGCCCTATCTCTCTGAGGATATTTTCTATTTGACTAGAGAGAGGCAAATTTTGGCAAGGTTGATACATTGAATCTTTAGGGCCACTTGGGGTGAATCCATGAACATTGCTAATTTCATATGAAGGATAATGAATGAAAGAACATGAATTTTGATCAAATGGGGAATGATACATAAAAATAATGGTGATTATACACTTTTATGTTTGTACCATCCATTTTTCATAGTGGAGTCACCATTGGTGTTTGCAAATGTCCCTCTATAAGTTGATTGCACTGAAAGGCAATATCAAGAATCTTTCAATGAGATGCACAACATAGTAAAGTCCCACCAAGCATACTAAAAATTGTTGTATCATAAATTTTCACCCTTATAAATGGTTTTTAAGGCTCTCTCCAATTGATCTACACTATGGGAACAATCCTAGGATGTGGGTCACCTATGGTGGGTTAGACCTCTAAAAAAGGATAGATTCCTCTTGATGGGTCACCTAAACTAATTTTTACATAGGAAAAAGGGTCAGAAAGGGGGAAAGGGATCCTAAAAAGGATAAAATGTGATACACCAAATAAAAATGGGAAACTCCCATAAGCTTTAACCCACACTATATCTTTAGAAGACAATGCTAGCTCACACAACCTCATAATTTAGTTGATTGTATAAGTGTTTCATAGACTAGGTTCAAGCAAAACACTAATTAAAACCTATAATAGATTGAAAACACCATAAAAGAGGTCAGAAAGGAGGACAATGGATGAGGAATATTCTCCTTCACTATGCCATCATGCACAACTCACTAAACACTGATCTAAGGCAAGAGATAGGTAAATAAAGTCTTTTATTGCATCAAGAGGTAGTTCTTACAAATTCTTGACAAGGTTTAGCTTAGTCAAGAGGATAATATCTTATAGTATATTAGAGACTCCCTTACTCTTCAAGATCAAAGATTCATTGTGAGAATCCAAAATTTGAGAGTGAGAGTGCTTAAAAAATGGGAAAGAATGGGGTGATATAGGAGAAAGTGAGAGAGAAGAGGAAGCATGAGTAAAAAAATCAATAAATGAGGACCAATCACTTGAATGGAGTCCCAACTACCTTTTTTGAATCCTATGCCACATTTTTAGTCAATAATATTAAGCCTTACTCAACATGCTATCCTACATTTGTCCCAATAGCCTTCAAGCTTTTTCTCATTGGTTGAGAAATCCATTAAAAGACAAGGGTATATTTTGAGGATGATGAGTCATGACTTGTTACGAATAAAAACTCTTAGGCACCCTAAAAATTTAATCAATGTTCCAACTACTTTTTTAACCACTAGATTTATTTTCTTTGATATTGTATGTTGCTTCCCACTTGGTTTCATTATGAGGACAAATCCCTCATATATTTGATCCTAACAAAGCCATCTCCATGTTTGTCTAGAGTGGTGGTAGGTACCTGATTGTCAAAAATAAGACCATGTAGAAGGATGAGACATTTTTCCATAATCACAAATTTATGCCCTTGCTCTGGAATATAAACCTAGGTCTACTATAAATTAAAAATAATCCCATTTATTGGTTTTCCTATAGTCTTAATGTCAATGAAATGAAGCTTTCTAGGTGTTTTACCTCACTTTGACAATAAGTTGCCACCCTTTTCTTTGTATTAGGTCTAAAATACCTATTTTACCTCCATGAATCTATAATGGTGATTTTACATCCCTAAAATATCCAATCTAGTTCAACTTAGATCATCTTCAAACTCAATTCCTATGCATTTTCTTGCCTAGGTCAAAAATAACTTCATTGACCTCCACCAGAAGATTCCTAGGCTTGTCCTTGTTAATTGGAAATTGACTTATTAATTCAAGAATATCAATTTTAGACAGTTGGGGACCTTGTGCTTGATTTGAGCTCCATTCAATTCCTTACCTTGCTCACACCATTGATCTTTCTTTGTACAAATGAATGTGAGACATATATCTTTTGCCAGTTTAACATGCTTAAGACACTTGTCACCTATAGATTTTCTTTTAGGATCCACTAACCTTTTGACCCACCACTCACTATTGATATTCAATCACATGATTAAATTTAAACCATAGATCTACTTGGGCCCACTAACTTGAGCTATCAACCACATGTCATTAATATACTTTGGTATGATAGATCGTGCACTATCAATCAAATTAGATGCACTACCTTTGTTAGTCACCACATGATGTAAGATCTCCATTCAGGTACCCAATATCTTGCCACTTGTTAGTCATGCAATCATCCTTAGAACATTTAAATTTAAAAAACTATTTTCCACATTTTTAACTTGATGTATGTGCACACCTACTCTACATGTTCAAATTTAAATACTTATATCTTAAAATAACGAGCCTATTAAGATACAAAATTTGTAGAGCATGATTTAGGCATGAAGAGATTCATGTCCATGTGATTTTTTGGTATGAGAGGCTTTCCCAAGTTCATTTATTAAACATGCAACCAGATTGACCTACCTAAGAATCCATTTGACTACATCCCAATGTTCTTTTCCTAGATTTTTCATAAACCTGCTGATAACTGCCACTACATCAGTAATGTATGGTGTAATGCACACCATAGCATACATTAAACTTACAACTACTGAAGCATAGGGCACTTTGGACATATAATTGATTTCTTCCTATGTTATAGTCCTTGATTAATTTAAAGTGCCCTCCTAAAGGTGTACTCACTAGTTTTTCAACTTGCATATTGAATCTAACTAATACCTTATTGATGTATTCTTCTTGAAACAATGTCAATTTTCTATTTTTTTGTATCTTGTTATTTTCATACCAAGGATTTCCTTTACAACACCCAAATCCTTCATTGAAAATAAATCTACTAGCTTTCTTTTGAGCTCATTTATATCATGCATGTTAGACCGTACAACAAGAATGTCATCTACATAAAATAACAAGATAATATAGCTTCCATTATCTAATCTCTTAAATTAAACACAGTGGTCAAAATGACATCTACTATAACCTTATTCTATCATAAACATGTCAAATTTCAAATTTCACTATCTTAGAGCTTATTTTAGACCATACAAACTCTTCTTCAACCTACATACCATTTTATCTTTACCTTTGAATTCATATCCTTATGTCTAATCCATATATATTTCCTCTTCCAAGTCACCATGAAGGAAAGTCATCTTCACATCTAACTATTCAAGGTTTAAATCTTCTACCACTACAAAACCTAAAATAGTTCTTATAGAAGTCATTTTAACTACTGGAGAAAATATTTCATCAAAATATATACCTTTCTTATGTGCAAACCTCTTTACAACAAGTTTGGCCTTGTAACTTTTTTTACCTCCATCTTCTTCAACCTATAAACCCATTTATTCTATAATATTCTTTTACTTGCAGGAAACTAAACCAAATCCCAAATTTGGTTATGTACCAAGGAATCCATCTCCTCTTTCATGCCTTGCTTCCACTTGTTTCTAGTTTATACATGCATTACTTCTTCATATCTTTCTATCTCATCACCATCAGTTAATAATAAATAATAAAGTGAAGGAGAGTATCATTTAGGGAGTCTAGTTACTTTGGTGGATATTCTAACTACACTTCTAGGAGTTTGAGGTTTTTATTGTATTTATTACACATTCTAATTTTCTATCAACTTTAGAATCTCATTTCCAGTGATTTCATCAAGTACTGTATATTCAGTATTTGGATTTTCTTATTTATTTCCTTACAATTGATCTTTGTACATGACCTTATCATTAAAGATCACTCCTCTACTCCTAATGATTTTGTGATTTCAAAATCCCATAAATGGTAACCAAAATCATTAATTCCATATCTAATAAAAGTAAATTTCTTGGATTTTGCTTCAAGCTTGGTTCTATTTTATTTATCAATATTGACTAATGATTCATAACCAAAATTATTTAAAAAGGAATAATCTACCCTTTTACCTATCCATGTTTATTCTAAAATGCCACCATCCAAAGGACTTGAAGGTCATTTGTTTATTAAGTAAACAATAGTGTCCACAACATTTCCCCAAAATTGTAAGGGCAACCCTACATGTAATCTCATGCTCCTTGCACGCTCCATGATTGTCCTATTCATCCTTTTTGACACACCATTTTTTTGTGCTATATTTGGAACCATTTTCTCTCTATGAATCCCATGGGATGAATAATAATTATCAAATTCATTGCTGCAGTATTCACCTCCATTGTCTGATGTGACACACTTCAAATTATTTCCTATCTCATTCTCAACCAAAGATTTCCATTTCTTAAAAGTATCAAAAACATCAAAAAAATTTCATATGCAATAAACCCAAGTTTCTCTAGTTGAATCATCAATAAAAGTAGCATAATAATAAGATCCACCAAGGGATGATACCTAAGCTAATTCCCATACATCTGTATGTACAAGCTCTAAATTTTCATCTTTATTTGTCTTCCCAACTTTGATAAATCTGACTCTCTTTTTTTTACATACACATAGTGCTCATAGAAATATAAATCCACCTTCAAATCTGGAAACAACTTCTTTGAGTGGATAAATTGCATCCCCTTCTCACTCATGTACTCAAGTTTGTGGTGACATAATTTTGTATCCACTTCTGTAAAAGCTAAATAAATAGAAGAGTAAACATTACCATTAGATAAATATAATGTACCTACCTTCTCTCATTTTTCTATTAACAATGATCTTTTAGTAACCTTCCATGAATTTTCTACAAATGTAACTATGCAACCCTCACTTTCCAACTACCCTTCTAAAATTAGATTTCTTATCAACTTGAGAACATAGCTCACATCTTTTAGTAACCATTTGTTTCCATTTTATAATTTTATATATATCTTACCCTTTCCTACAAGTTTATAAGGTTCACCATCACCCAAATGAACCTATCCAAAATCACCTTGAACATAGTCTTGATAATTTTTCTAATGGCATGTAACATGAAATGAAGCCCTAGAATTTAAAACCTAAGAATCATTAATGTTATCTAAAGAAAATATTAAATCATCTTTTAAGACATCACCTACTACATTTAATTCCTAATTTTTATCTTTTTGTCCATCTCCTTGTTTCCCTTTTCAAAATCAATAATCTTTCTCCAGCTATCCTTTCTTCACATAAATATAGCACACCAACATTCCTCTGGATTTGGATCTTCCCTTCTTAGAGTTCCCACAATTCCCTAGGTCCTTTTATCTATCCTTTTGTCTTCCCCTATTCTCCATAGTCAAATCATTACATGATGTCTCACCTATGCTTTTCCATCACATTTCCTCATTAAGAATAACACCAATAACATCATCAAACTTTAAAGTGTTTGAACTAGAGACATAATTACTCACAACCATGATCAAGCCATTCTATCTTTTTCGCAATGAGAATAGAATAAAAATATCCCTAACCTCATCATCAAAATTTACTCCTACAAAGCTTAACTAATTTGTGACTATGTTAAATTCATTTAAATGATTAGTAATAGACCCACCTTTTGACATTTTTTGATTAAAATGCTTCATAAAAAATACCTTGTTGGAGGATGAGGATTTTTCATACACTCTATCCAATGCCTTTATCACATCCACTATTGTCTTTTCTTTTAAAATAGTTAAGGCCACCAATGCTACGAAGCACAGTCATATTGTTCTTAGTGCCTTTCTATCAAGAACCTCCCAATATTCATCCTTCATAGTCATCAACTTCTTTGTTATTCCACTCAATGGTAGGAAAATATCCTTTTGATATAGATAGTCCTGAATTTTCATCTTCCATAGTTGGTATTTTTGGCCATTGAACTTCTCAACCTTAAACTTTCTTCTTTTGCTATTTCTCCCATTCAAACTAGAAACCCTCTTTTCCTACAAGTTTATCTACCAAATAAACCTTCGACTCTAATACCAATTGTTATGAATATATAACATAGAGAAATATTAATGAATTGAAGATAGAAATAAAATGTAAAAAACAAAATACAATAGAGATAGTTTAACATGGTTTACCCAATATGGGCTACATTCACACAAAAATAACCAATCCTTATTATTCAATCCAATAAATAAAAGGAAAAAACTTATAATACATCTACTACAATATCCTCTTCACTCACACGTAGTATTCCACCATGATTATAATTCCCTCATATCAAAGGAGGGTTACATATTAATACAAAAATGCAAAAACATAATTTCTACCATTAGATCTATGAACTTATAGTGAATACTCTCGATTTTCTATGAAATTACAATATTTTACAATGCATTTTTAAAAAAAAAATATTTTAAGATGTTTCCCATGAAATCCTACTAAGGGGGCTCCAAATATGGTCACTGCAACCCCTATACCCCCATGGTGACCCTAGTGGGGGGGGGGGGCATTTCCCCTCACCCCCCTTCCCCTCCCCTCCCCCCCCCCCCCCCACACACACACACTCACCTTGTTGGGAACTAGGCATTAAAATAAGATTAGGCTCCATCATTCACTAGAAATGTTCAGGATGAGGGTGATTAAAAAGTATCTTAGCAAGTGGAATAATATATCCAATGAATATGTGACATGAGATTATGAAGAATTCTTGTAAAAGCATCCAATGATCATAAACATTGAGGAAAAAGTTGGTTTGAATGGGAGAGGTGTGGTATGCCTTTAAATAATTTCATATATTAGAATATGCATGCTTGAAATGTAGTTATCATAACCTTTAATTAAGTAATATAATCATTTCTATAGATTTATATTGTTAGTAGGGTCATTATGGGGTGTTTTATAGCATAATTAAGGTATATATATGAAGTAGTGGTTAGTAGTTTATCATCATATTACAAATTATATTCTTATTGTAACATTTTTTAGGTGTTTTAATTTATTTTTTATTTTAAAAATATTTTTTAATGTGTTCTTAAAGGTGTAAAACTGGAAATATCATAATGTTAAATATGTACAATATTCAACTATTCTTCTTTTGATAGATTCTTAAATATCAAAACTATTATTTTTGGAAAACACTAAGAAAAGATCTAATTAGTTTACACAAATATTTTTGTTGACTATTCTAACTAACTACTAGTGAAAATCATGAGAAGAGGTGATGATATAGGTTGAAGATCAAAATCAAGAATAAGAATAGAATCTAGATAGGTCCACTACAAGTGGATGGTGATAAAGTGCATTCCAATCCATTGATTATGGACTTGTCCCAATTTATTATGATAGGATATTGACAATAAAATATATAGAAAGCATAATTATAGAAGTGATAGATCATAGGCATAAGCAAAATATATTTTTGAATGTGACCATCATAAGTGGATAATAGTACAGTACACTCGAGTCTGTTGACCATGAACTTATCCCGATTAACTATGCTAAATAACTAGTTATTACACCTTTTGTGCATGTGGATTCTAAAAATTTTAAGATATTTAAATTAGGGTTTGGTTGAAGATAAATCATTAGTTATCTTCTCTTGTCTTTGAAACCCTTAGGGCACTTTGATATCTTGAAAACATGTAGTAAAAAAAGGGAGTGTAATGGATTGAGCTGACTTCAATCACCCCCTTGATGATTGATTGTTACCTATGTATCCAATACTCCCAGGAGGTAAATCGATCCCATGTAATTCTCCCACCTATACTAGGTGTGCAATTGTGCTCATTTGACTATATGTATACAACTAGAAGACAACTTAGATATTTGACAATGATAGATCTTGACTTGCTTTAGAAGGCTCTTGACTTAGCTTATGATTTCTCCTTGTGAGTGATTAAAATTTATAGTACAAAAGGGCATATTTACTCAATGTGTAGAAGTGTTACTAAATGTGTAGAACTATGTATGTATAAAACCAAATGAATAACAAGTGGGGATAATGATGACATGTATTTATAGGCAAATATTTTGATAATTTCATTTAGCCAATCGTGTGAAACATGCAAGAAGATCCTAAAATTTAATTTTAAATTTGGAAACTAACCACTATTTAACATAGGATGTGACTAACCAAAGTGGATAGGAACATACTTCACTTATTTCTACCTAATGTGGACTTGTCTAGATTGATCAAGGATACTTGCCCTCTATTGGATACAATTTGAAGGTGATTTTAGACAACATGAGCATTTGACATTTGAAGTTTTGTGCATTAGTAATGGTAAAAAAAGGTTTAAGCCCATATATAGATAAATAACTTATAGGAATGATGCATAAGAGTCGTGTATTTATGTTCAAGTCATATGATTTAGGATGTGTCAAGAATTAACCTTGTCAAGTACATGTGAACAAATTAATGTTTCTATATTGGGTTTCCTTCTTGAAGTGGATTATTCATATTCTTCATTATTATGTATTCATTTCAATCATATTGCGATCTATTTTTGTGATTCTACTTTACTAGTGTAATATTGTAATTACAAAACTACACACCTAGCAATAACTAAGAGCATGGCACTATACTCTTAGTCAATGTTTTAAAATTGTTAGCTTGCTTCAAAATATATAGGCTATGTTTGCCTCAATTCTTAGATCTCTTTTCACCTAATTTTAATTTAGATATTTTACACATTTTCAAAAATTTAGTACTCTTCTTAGAACCCTAGATTTGTACATATCAATTATTCTATAAGTTTCCTTTAATGTAATTAGATCTTTTTAAACTATTTATTTGAGTAAAACTATTTGAATTTGAATTGTACATTATTTTATGGCTTCATGTGGTGAATTTTTTTGTGTAAAACCAATTTTTCATTTTTTGTTAAGAAATATGAACAAACAACCAACCATATTATAACAATATTGATGATAATTTGGTAGTTAAATATTTTTTAAAAATTAACTCATTCAAACTACAATATCATAAATTACCTCTATGACATATTTCACATGCTACTACATTTATAATATACATTTTTAGAACTTGAAACAAATTATTGAAAATAGAAAGCCATTTAATTAATAAATCCATGGGATATTTTCTCATTGTTTTACTTGTGAACAATAACATGCCGTTGTTTACTCCCATCTCTTAATTTTCAATTTAAAATCTATTAAAAGTAATAATCTATAATTAATTTAGAGACCCTATTATGTGCATTTAAAAATCTTAGGTTTCAAGTAATTGAAAAAAAAACTACCACCATCTAATTATTACGAAGATTCATAATATCATTGTATATGTCAATATAATCACCAACAATTAAAGCACTTCAATAATAATAATAATAATAATAATAATAATAATAATAATAATAATAATAATAATAATAATAATAATAATAATAATAATAATAATAATAATAATAATAATAATAATCTAAATTGAAAATACACTTCTAACTAATTAAAGATCAAGGTATACTACTATATTAAACTATAAAATCGTACTCATCATATTCTATACAATTTCACATTATCACTTACTACATGTTTTATTCATTTCAAAAGATAATTGTATTCAAACTACAAAAATTAATCTTGATTTTATATTTATAGCCGAGATACAATTTTAAATATCCAAATGAAAACAAATAGAAACATAATTTTAGAATCCTATTACTCAATTAGTATTTGTTAAAATACTAAAAATATGTTTCTTTAATTACTAAAAATATGTTTCTTTTATTTTCTAATGCCTTTCATATGAAAATATCGATATATGCATACAAAAACTATAAATTTAAATTTTCCTAAGAGTGATAATTCTCTAGCCAAAGCCTATCTACAATAGGCATCATACCTCGAGCATAAAAATCAATGAAGGCAAATAATTTCACTGCAAAAATTATTTCTAGAAAGAACTAACATTGGCAATTGATCTCTATCTTAAGAGTGAAGATTCAAGATTATGATTGGTAATTTCCCTATACTTACTAACTTGAAAAAGTCAATGTAATATTTTTCATTATCCCTTATAATTTTAATTATTAAAAATGAGAGTGAAAATTCTTATAAAAATATTGAAGACATGGAATGGAGGGAACTTTAATTTTGGTACAAATTATGTATTTTTTGTGTTTTTATCATGTCTTAGTATAATTTTTTTTTAACCTTTTACTCTTTTATACATATACATTTTTATTTATATTGGACATTTTATACTCTTGCATCATTTACATTTTTTTATAAATGTTTATAAATTTATTGGTTGTTTTCTTCATAATTTATTCAGTCATCTTCTAGTTCATTGTGATATTTGTTTATGGATTATTTTTGTCATGAACATTTTTCAACATTGCTTAAAATTGGTTTGATCATTTTTTGTGGTGATCAAAAGTGGCCATATACCTTTTGTGTCCATTTTTCCACTATATATACATTTTCCGTGCCTTGATTTTTGATTCTCACTCTTTTTTAGGATTATCCTATGAAAAAATGTGTCCAAATTTGAATTCAAAGGAGTCTATATATACACATATACTATAAACCATTTAAGAACAAGTAATAAGTTTCTATCACACATATATTCATTGCACGTGTTAAATCACTTGCTCTTGATCATATTTTTCTTCATCATCACTTGAAATCTTGTGGCTGCATACTTATACACAAAGAAGGTTACATTAAGGATCATATATTATTCATTGCTTATCTTAAGGAGAAAAAGTGAAGTCCTTTATGTCACTTGTATTAGGTCATTCAAATGCATATAAATATATGAACCTTGATTATGAGCATGTGAGATATGTAGCTATAACCTTCAAGGGGGCCAAGGCTACTAACTTTACACATTTTCTTTAGACTTATGATATTGTGGAAAATTAGGGTTACATCAAAGGGGAAGAGATTCATATGACTATGTACACAAATTATGTTTAGCGAAGATAATTTACAAAAAAATTTAGCTAATGAAAGATTAGATAAAGTTTCAAACTATGAGGATCAATAGATCCATATGTTTAACAAGTATCCACATTCAACTACAATTTTTTTTTTATAGTGATTGAAAGTGTCAACCTTTTTTATAGCAGGACAAAAGTGGTCATCATCAAAAAACATAGTTTTATTCCTTGGAGATATTTTGTATAAGTCCAGAGTCTAATTCTCAGTATCTCAATGATTTACAAAACTCAAATAAGTCATATTCAAGTACACATATCTCTTTATTCCTCTTTACCTACTTTATTTTTCAATTACTCCTTTATCCATTTTGATTTTAGTGTTAGGGAAATTTTAATTTACTATATCTATTATATTTACCTTATATCTTCTGAATACCCTTGTTTTAATTAATTATTATAGTTTTTTGAACACTTTTACATAATTTTCAAACATAAGGCTATTACAAACTCTAAAGGCTATCATTCATTTTAAACAACATAGTAGAAAATACAAGATGGCAATGATAATTGTTGAGATTTCATTCAAACTACTCTTTTCAAATTACAAGTCTTGTCATCAATTTTGTAGCTATAACCATAAGTTGTTAAATATTCAAATGTATGTCATGTTGACTTCTTGTCTTTATTTCATTATAGTGAGGCCCTGACTAACTAATCATCATCTCTTTCTTGAACCTGAAATTTTAATTAAAGTTTAGTTGAGAGCATCATCTCTTTTTTTTAGATTGGTTAAAACATTGCTTAAATTGAATCTTCAAATACAATATAAATATTTTGTTTTCTTGACCATTACTTTACACAGTGATCTTAAGTTAAGAGCTAAGGATTGAAGGGTAACCATTCTATAAAATTTACCCTGGGGTAGGATCCTAACCTCATCCCTTTTATCATGTCAAGTTTTGCTAGCAATAAGAATTGATCCCAATTGGGCTCTTTGTGAGCCAAATAACTTCATTATTTGAACTAACAACTGTTCATATAATATAAATATTTAATTATTAATGTTTTTAAAATGTCAAATTAAATGTAATCTATTTTTAAACACTTCTAAACGTCAATATATGTATGGAAATGATCCAAAAACTTGGTTAGTTATTAAAAAATTTATACGAAGTACATATTCTATATTACCATAGTTTTTTGTTTTATCGGGAAATATGTTCACCACCACCCCCTTCCCCACCACCCCTCCCACCACTATAATTTTAATCGGTCTCTGACTTCCACACAACTTGGGTGGAAATAAACATTCATCATTCCATACCACTTGGCATTGACAAATGAAATTTGAATATTTAATATTTTTGAATATAGTATTTTATGAATTAATATTTTCATTGAAAGGGTTGTAGTTTGATTGAGGAGGATGATAGTTTTTTATACCATCCTTAAAGGTACAAATTCTTTTAAATTTGTGATATAAAGAGTAAAAAAGAATAGTGCCAAGATCATTCTTTGCGTGATTTTGATAGATTGTATGCCTTGTACTCGTTATTACTTAACCAAATGAATAATCAAATTTCAATATATAATTACACATCAATTGTAATAAATTATATGTAAACTAAAACATACATAGAAATGATATCTATATAATTCTAAACTTCTGAATAAATAAAAATTAAAAATTAACACTTGCACTTAACAAAATTTTATACTTACCTCTTAAAAAGTCTCTTTACTCTTTGAATATATAATTGTTGATATAAAAAAATACCAAATATAATTATTCATTATCTAATCCATTAACAAACACCTTCATATTTCAAATTTAACCTATTTGATAATTTTGAGTTATCGTTATTAATATTTGTCACAGGCTTAGGTACTATTGTTTTGGCCTACGGTAATTATTTCTATTAGATAACCTTTGACTATGAATACAATTATGTTATTCAACCAAAAAATCTAAATCATTTCCAATGTTTATGGGAAGATGTTCATACCTTATTATTTTTATCAGTTGTCTTTAAATACTAAATAGTTTCTATGATATTCATCGAATGAAAGGATTTTTTCTATGATATTATTCTAGTGAGCCTTTTGTTATTATTCTCATAATTGGGTGAAGACGTGGCTTTAGACTGAGATAACAAATCATCTATAGATTACATGTTCTTCAACACAAAGTATATGGAGAGCATTGCTGGGGTGATTTGGCTTGTATGCCATGTTATGTGCATTTTATTCCAAACTATTTATTTATTTGTTTATGCTTAACTTGGGTGGAATGGATAAATTTAGACTACCATCTAACTATTTTACTTATATGGGTCTGATCAGCTATTATTATTCAAAGTTTCTTTGTTGTGAGGAGTTTTGTTATCTCCTTTTGCATCTGTAACCTAACTGTTCAAGAAACAAAAATTTGTTGTTTATCTTTTGAATTTTGCAAGCAAAAAAGAGTAATATGGAGAAGGAATTTATGAAAGAGACATGTTTTCTAGGAATTGCAATAAATAGATTAAGGTTTTTATCTTTTGATGCAAATAATTATGAGGATGCAGAGCCTGCTTTCACAAAGACACAAAATGGAGAGAAAATCATATATTACTATAATTTTCATCCCTCAAATTCTATTTCACATGGCCATATATGTCAATATAATCTTGTGTTGTCCACCCTAAGGCACCAATAATTTTTATTATTTTTCAAATTTCTCATTACTTCGCTATAGCAAATAATTTTTTATTTCTATGGCCTTTGTTCATTTTTCATTTGTTCATGAATAATTCCCCTGATACATTAATGACCTGAATTGCAATGTAATTATGTAGATAAAATTTTATAAGTCTCTAATAATAGAATTGTTCTTGTTGGAGAAATTACATAGAAGACCTACACCCTTGTATGTAGCAGTGTGACAACTAGACTGTGGAGTTGCATTGTAGCATTTTCTTATTTTAGCAACTCTATAATTTTCATGTATCCTGATGGTTATTACTATTATTTTATTAGTCATATAAGTTCAATTAGAATAGACATTTAGTTTTGCACCATTCAGGACTTTCTAATGCATTTGGACAATTGTTGAATATCGTTTTTTCTCCCTATCATTTCCTCATCATCTATATTACTTATAATCATTTTAACACTTTTTATAGCCATTAACTTTTGTTATTTGTGCCCCAATGTACTTGTGATTTTTTTTTTTGAAATTAAATATAAAATTGAATTCATTTTAAACCATAACAAGCATATCGGTGGTGGGTGAATCTAGTTATGATTGCCCTAATAGGTGGAAAAAATTAAAAAAACAATTAAAGCATTGGCATCTATTTAATGAATTTGGATGTTTTGAAGGCATAATAATCTCTTTAAACTTTTTAGTTTCTTTGAATTTTTTTCTAGCTATTTAAAATCAATAACAATCATTTGATTTTTAGACAATAAATTTATTTATCTCCTCAACTTATCTACAACTTACATTGATAGGTATTAAAGATGCTCTACAACTCTTATTAATTTATTTAAATGTATTAATAATATTTTATTATTTGGAATTTAATCCTATATTAAAATTTATCCATTCATATAAATATATATGTTAAATAAAATATTCTTCTTCCCTTCAAAATTTTTGAGTGTTAAACCAATCATGGATTTGGGTAAATGTTTTGGTCAAATATATACAAGTATATAAATGTTAATGTTTACTTTTAAATAAAAAGGTGTTAGCCATATGGATTTATTCTAAAATTAAAAGTTTATTCATTTATAAAGATGTATATGTTGATGTTTACTTCCTAAAATTTAAAAAATAATAACAAGCCCTATGCATGTGAATTTAAGAAATAATAAAAGGGTGTTAGTCATATGAATTTATTCTGAAATGAAAAGTTTATTCATGTATAAAGATGGATATGTTTATGTTTACTTTCTAAAATGTAAGAAATAATAAAAAGCTTATCCATGTGAATTTATTCCATAATGGAAACAAGTTGACCAGATTTATTAGTTATCATTAAAAAGAGTTTTGGTATGGAAATTCTTCTAATTTTCATTTAAGAAAATATTTAGGATGTAGCTTCACATCCTCTTCTTTTTATTACTAATATCATTTATGCTCATTTTTAGTATTAATATTATTTTTATATTGTTAATTATGTATTAAAAAAATTATAAATTAATAAATATTTTGAACATTTTGGAAGATTTTAAAAGAAACACTTTAGCATTTATTTATGTGGAAGTTGAATATACTCCCCGTGAATTGAAAAATGATAGGTAATGTGGGAAACTAGAGTTTAAGAAACTCCTCAAGCTTAATAAAGGAGATCACTTAATAGTGTAAGTTTTGTATTAGAATGTATTTAATATATCAATTAATAAAATAAATGAAGATAAAGTATATAGATAGTTACAACAAAAATATGATTAAGTAGTATTTATGGTTCAATATTAATATTAGAAAATATATAGAAAAAATACAAAGCCCTCAAAAAATAATGTCAACTAAACATGACTGTACAATAAGAGTCTCAAAAAAACATATCAAAACACAATGATAAGTTTGAACATCAAGCATAAATAACAGCACCAAAGGGAGGTGGTAGTGGATCATCATTGAGAGGAAGAACATCCTAATAAGAGGGGTCTCTTGAAGGTAGATATATTATGATCCAACCATATTGAACATTATCTATAGAATCCAAAGGCACCATAATACCCCACCAAGGTGGCAAAGTTACCATAATTTTAGTTTGTTCACCACCTTGTATTGGAGATTACTAATGAGATGACCCAAAAAATATTTGCCACATAGTGAGGACCCAATCCCCCTCATTGAGAAGGAGAGGAGTGAAAATAAATGGATGAGTGGCTCTACCACCATCCATGCACTAGTGGTGGAGGCCCTTCAGTAGCATATCTAGAAGGACCTTACTCATGGTGTATGGAGCACTTTCCAAATGAATTAAGAGCTTATGCAGATGCTAAATTTTGAGGGTCACCTAATTTTGTGCTTGGATTTGTAGACAAGTAGAAGTGAGCACAAAAACTTTATCATTAAATGAAAACTACTTAGAAATAATCTCACTATTAAAAATGGCAACATTCCTATATTTATAAACATGAAAGTATAATACCTATAAAAAAATATCAAATGAATTATATATATGTCATCCATTGAGAAAAAATTTCAAACAAAGTCATCCTCTAGTTGATAGGCTCTAGGTGAATAGGTTGAAATAAAAATGAATCCATTGTGAAGCATCATGAGCCTAGGGAAAATTATATAATAAGTGTTTGTACGTCCTAGGTCTGGAACATTAAAGTCACTTGGTATGAGAAACCCCAATGTGTTTGAGCCTTTCTCCTAGAAATAAACATTGGTATACTAAACACCAAAGAAAATGGGTGAGTTTTGGCTCTAACTTATACTCACATATCCAGTTGAGAGGTGAAATCCATGTTTGAGGAGGATATTTTAACTCCACCAAGTATTTAACTTGTTGAGATCCAAAGAAAATGGACTCATAACTTAGTATAACAACCCTGGAGATTAGTTTTTGAGAGTAATGGCACCATTCCATTACCAAACTTTCCACCAAGCAACTACAGTTTGAAGACCAAATTTATGTTGATATAGCATGTGACATGAGATCCTAAATATCTAATATACAGTGCAATTCAAAAACTATCAACTTAAATTTTCTATATAGGATTGACCAAGGAGTCCAATCTATAGAGGAGACCAAATTCCTTACAATGAAAATGCCTTTCTTAAACCTATTGTGTTGAAGGGATTTGATACTCAAATTTTTAACAAGTGGGAAGTTATTGTTGGTCATAATAGGGGACAACCATAGATTATGGTTGTTAAAATAAATATCAAATTTAAACCTATCCCCAACCCATTTAAGAAACAATTTAATAGCTTCAAAATCTTTACAATACTTTTAGCTACAAAAGGCCCCTCAATTTTGAATAGATGTTTTAACTAAATTTGGATTAATGAAATAATAACCATGTAATTAGAGAGAAACTAATAGAATATAAGTTGACTATGAGTTGATATAATATACACAAACCATAATTCAACAAGAAATATTTAACATCTAATGTCAAAAGGTGCAATAAACAAATGCAAGAGGGTAGAAAAAGACTTGACTTATTTATTGCACTTCCATGATCTGTGCAGACTAATTTCCTGACATGACATTGTGTGGAGTGACTATATTATGTTAATTTCTAGATTTGATGATTATTTTTATTCTGAAATAATATTATCAAAAAGGAGACAATATCAGTAATCTATTTTTACCTCTATGGGTCAATCTTGAACCTATGTAGGTAGCTCCTTTACAACTGATGACTATTTTTGGTTTGAAATAGAACCAACAGGAAGAAGTTGTTACTAGTAGTCAATTTTGACCCCTACAACTTGATATTGACCCTATACAGATAAATTAAATATTGTTTTTTATTTGGGACATAACCAACAGGAAGAGGAGAGTACCAACAATCAATTTTGACCTCCACAAGTTGATCTTGACCCTATGACAATCATATTTTCATTCTTTCCTAAATGTCTTTCTTAATTTAAATATGTATTTTCCAATCTTCTTAGCCTTTTTAACATGTGTGCATGCACTTGAAAGATCAAACCTTAGTTTTCTACATAAATAGTTGAGATTCAAATAGGGGGAAATTGAGTGGAAGGGATTGAGTTTTAATAGTGCTTCAAGAGAGTGCTAAGTGATTTATTGAATTTTTTTTAAAACTTTCCAAGTAAATACTAATCTTATGGATAATTTTTATTTAGAGATGACTCTTTGTTAATTTCCCACTATGACTAACCAATGAAAGGTGTCAAGATTGACCTGGGTGAGACTTCCTAATTTGAAAAATAGTCATTGAGGATCTCTAGATACTATCGGTATAGGGAGACACCTGGGGTAATTGACATTGTTTGGGTCTACTGATATTGTCCTAGAAGTGAAAAAAAAGGAGCTAAATATGGAAAATGTCTATCTAGGATTTGGAAGGTGCTCTTATATAGACAAACTGATCTTAAATAAATATATCTAGAAAATAGAGGTGGCTAAAATATTATATGGGTAGATAGATAAATGGAAAGTATGTTCAAGATTAAAATATATTAACCTTATCCAAGTCTGTCAAAGTATGTAAAATTTGATGTTGATGTTTCTATTAAAAATTCAGCTTTCTAGATTCAAAGGAAGAAATAAGAAACTTAAAGAAAATGGTCAAGGCTTGTGAAGTACCTGGATGTAGTCTGCGCACCATAATCCAGACGCTGTGAGTACTCCTCTTTGGCTGTGGAGGAATGACACCTATAAAGAAGAAGACTTGGACAAAAGAGTGTTAGATAGATAGATGGTGGGTTGCCAGGCAAAAGCCTGCTCCCAGAAGTATGAGAACTTCCTTAAGGGAGGTCAACCCACTATTTGATAAAGATAAATGACTGATAAAAAGATAGAATGCTAAAATGACAGAAATGATAGCAAACTGAAAGATAAAGGGAAGCAAAGGCTTACCTGGAAGATGTTGTTGGCCTGATACAGTCACCGGCGTCGGTTGTCCTACCGACGTCGGTTGTCGAGTCTGCCGACGTCGGTGGGGGTAATGACCGGCGTCGGTCGGGGCAATGGCCTCCGGACGGGTCTGGTCAGGTTCTGGTCAGGGCTTGGTCTGAGTCTGGTTGAGGGGTCTGTGAACGAGGCTGAGTCTGATTTGAGGCAGTGAGAAGGTCTGTGGATGAAGTCTATGGTCTGGAGTCAAATAGACATAAGGGTAGAGGAAGCCAATCAGGGAGATAGGAATCTGGGTTTGGGTGACAGTCAGGTCTGAGGGTGTGCTAAATCTAGTTTAAAAGCAGACTAGAAAACATAATGGAAACAACAGAATACATACCTGTCCCTCTGGTGAGGAGTGGTGTTGATCTTGTGTCCCTGTTGTTGATGTTGCCGCTTGTTGAAG
The DNA here is from genome assembly GCA_037957365.1 of Torreya grandis. Lineage (NCBI taxonomy): Eukaryota > Viridiplantae > Streptophyta > Pinopsida > Cupressales > Taxaceae > Torreya > Torreya grandis. The sequence continues at coordinate 287,649 of JARHVA010008900.1, read as the reverse complement.
ACCTGTTGCGTTTGCAGAAGCTTGCTGAGTCAGGTGAAGGAGAGAGAGTCAGAGACACAGAGAGGTTGGCAGATGGTCGAAGACGGAAGATATCAGATCCCAGATTAGCTCCGTGATTGAGAACCTGATCAGCAGTTTGATTCGCAGTCGTGATTGAGAAATGATTTGCTGATTTCAGAGATTAGATGATTCGGGGTTCGTGATTAGGCGAGAAGGAGGAAGACAAGTTGGTTAAGTAAAACCGACGTCGGTGATCCCGCCGGCGTCGGCCGACAGTTGACCGACGTCAGCGGGTTTAGAATGCGTAGAAGGGCCAGCAAGCCCGTTCTGCGTCCGCCAAGTGCTTAGTTAGTTGAAGATATGGTCGAAGAGAGGATAAATACGCGTGAGGGATGGTTAAACGGTTGGAAGGAGGAAGAATAGGTCTAGGGTGAGTCATAGGGTAGGAATTAGTCTAAGGCAAGGTGTCCAGGCGAGGTGGCAAGGAGAGGGCAAAGGGGTCTTATTTAATTAAAAATAGATGATTATTTTCAATTAATAAGACTTAGGTGGGTTAGGGACCAAGGAGGACTAGGAAGGAGAAAGGACCAAGGGTTAGACACTTTTTCGGTGTCTACATTTGCCCCTTTTTGTCTTGTTGGTTGTTCTAGACGAACTGCAAGACAAAAATAGGAGGTGGTTTCCCCAGGTAAGGGATGATGTGGATTGCCCCGAAGTATGGATGAGGTATTCCCCCTCAAAGCAGGAGTCAAGAGAAGGGAACCTGATGTCGGGTGCTGATTTGATAAAGAGGTGGATGAGAAGAGATGAAGAGTGAGTGAAAATGTTGCAAAAAGTCATGATTGCGTGCATACCACTTCACGAGATGGATAGGTCAAAGTGTCGCAGGTCGAGGGTCGAGGAGTGCCAAAATTGAAATAACTGGGCCCCAGCATTTAGTCGTCTGCTGATTGGGTTATTCAATCGTAGCTGTAGCTCCAAATGGTCATCGTGTTCCAGGTATCCCAGGCTCAGGAAGTGCTCCCAGACACATGAAAAAGTCACAAGTAGTGCGGATCAACCGGCGTGCGATCCTATACTTGTGAGGGTCCCAAAAAAAAAAAAAAAGTAGTCTGCGGACAAAATGGCTAACCAGTCGTGGGATAGCATACATGCAAAAAATGACCAAGGCAACATTGTCTTGGAAGTGGTCAGGGTCGAGGGAGATAGGCATGATCTCCAATGGTCAATGGTCGAGGTCAAGGTCATGGTCAAAAAGGTCTGAGTGGTAGACATGTGGTCAAAGTGGTCGATTGACTAGTCTTGGTTAAAGTTAAAGTTAAGTGATGAAAAAAAGAGGGGGTTTGTCCATCTGGGAGACGAACAAACGGGATGGCCGAGCTAACTCCAGAAGACAGTCGTGTCATCTGAGTGCTGCCTACAAAGCCCCGGTCATAGGGCATCAGACCAATGTAGTTCGGACAAAAGGGTCAAAAATATGGTCGATGATTGGTCTTGGTTAAAGTCAAGGTCGAAATGATGAGGAGAAGAAGATGTTACAGCCTTTTCCAAATGGTGTATTCTGTAACATTGGTCGAGGGTCTTTCATCCCTAGCAATTTTCCATATTCGTGATGGATGTATGCTAAAAATGAATTAAGGTCTGCTTATGCTTCAGCAAGTATTGGTTTATGCTTAACATAAATTAAGGTGGGTCGATAGTTTCCATGTGTATTGGTGTCCATAGAAACTATGTGAAAATGGACTATGAGAGGGTTGTTGTCTGAAAATGTTTGGATGTGACCAAAGCGTAGAGAAAAAAGTGAAAGGCAAAATTGCTCTTTCATTGACAAGGACCAGGATGACAACATAGATAGGGGTATGAGAACCAAGAGTCCCATTTATGCATGACGTCGTTGACCAAAGGTTGTGTTAGAGCAGTAATCGAATCACTTTGACAATTAAAGTGAGCTCGAAGTCCCTTGAGCAGGTGATAGGAGAGGAGGATAGGGTAACCCATTTTAAGAGCAGAGATAACTTTGCCCCTTTTTATAGGAGACCCTGAGACAACTATAAGTCAAGTCCATGACTCATTTTTTATTTTTTTTTGTTTACTTTTTTATTTTTTATTTTTTTATTTTTTTATTTTTTTTTTTTTTTTTGAAATATAGCGCAGACTGATCAATGCGGGAAGCCTGCATAGAGATGTCATTGCTTGATGGTCATTTGTGAGGCTGATCAATGCGGGAAGCCTCTAAAAATATGTGTTGTTTGTAGCAAGAGTTTGTCATAGCCATCCTTCGAGGGAGTGGTCTATATTTTGCTTAATATAAGGGCTTGAATAGCTGTCCTTCGAGGGATCAGTCTATTAGCTACAGCAGTGATAGTACAGTTGTCCTTCGAGGGAGCAGTCTGCCTTTTGATTTGATATGAGTTAAGTGACCATGGATATGTTTTGACATCTTGATTATGTTTTGACAGAGATGTGAGTCATGGACAAGACTATAGAAGGTCAAGGGCTCCCTTTTAGTAGGACAAAGCATCCATACTGTATAAAAGGGTTAAAGAGGAATTGTTAAGGGGAGTAAGGTTGAAAGGAATGAGGTCTAAGAGGACAAAGGTTGCTCAAGGGATGAGCTCAAGATAAGTGTCAAGTGGACGAGTACTCGACTAACAGTAGAATGGTCGTAGATGAAAGGCATAAAAGGGCTCAGGGTCTGACAAGTCCCTGGGCCATGCTTGCGTGATAAGGTGGTCCGAGTCAATTAGGAGCAAACTTGCCCCATTTGGCTCTTCGAGATTGGTCATGATGATGGTTGATGCTAGATGGGAAGTTGGTTGATATGGTCGTTGATTGGTTGAGACTGGTTGAATGTTTGGTCGAAGAGTGGTTAATGTTTGGTTGATATGTGGTCATTTGATGTTTGGTCAATGGTTGGTCGAGGGTTGATTGGTCGGTATGTGGTCTTTGATTGGGTCGAATGTTTGGTTGAAGTCGAGTTGAATGTTTGATTGTTGGTTTAGTCGAGGTCTGGTTGAAAGAGTGATTGACATGTGGTCGGGACGGGGTTGAAATATTGGTCGAGGCGTGGACGAAAGTTGAATTCCCCCAGCGGCTAGGGAGAATGTTTGACAAAGTGGTTAAGGTCAGTTGAGGTTTGGTGGTCAAATTGACGGTGTTGATTTCGAATAAGGGGGTTAAAGGTGACAAAGGGACCATAGTCTGGTGTGGAGATCCAGATTTAGGTGATGAGGTTTGAGATGCACGGGTCGGTGTTGATGAGTTGGCAAAGAGGTGGTCAAGAGGATCCTTGATGAGAAGGGTGTCCTTTTTCTAGTGTTGACGAGTGACAGCTTTGAGAGCACAACAATGCTCAGTGTCATGTCCCGGAGTGTGGTGATAGTGGCAAAATTTAGAGTTGTCGAACCAAGAGGGTCTTGATCCGAGAGTTGGTAAGAGGGGCGGTGTTGAAGGCTTGTGGATAACGTGGTCAAAAGGAAGGGTGTCATTCTCCAAACAATGGCGAACGATGACCTTGAGGGCATGACAATGCTCGGTGTCGTGCCCAGGCGTGCGATGATACGCACAAATACGAGTGTCATCAAACCAAGGCAGTTTTGGTTCGAGAGATTGATATGGTCTAAGAGGCGGGAGATGGATACGAGAGGACTGCAATAATTGCTGTAACAGCAAGGTGTAAGAACCTGCTAACGGGTCTGGATGTCTTATTGCAGTGGAGGTTGATGACTTCGGTTTAAAAGGCGTGAGAGGCGTTGGTCGATGGATTGGAGGAGATATATGTCTGGCGGGTTGAGGGAGTAATGGAGGCAAATTGCCTCTGTGAAGGATGGGAGTGGGAAGCACTCCAAGTAAAGTAGACGGATGCGGGCCCAAAATAGAGGGCAATGACGAAGGTGGGGGAGGAGTCCTCCGGTGTGGTCTAGTGGCTTTCGTTGGTTTGGGTCGAGGGCCACTATTGTGTGAGGCAAGGTTAGAGATAGGTTTGAGTTTAGGTGTGGACGAAGGTGATTGAGATGTCGCAATCTCAGGCAAAAGGCAAGAGGAAATCGTGACTGGGTCTTCCTCGATCGAAAAGGGCGAAGAGACTGGGTCTTCTCTTGGTGGAGAAGAAATAGGAGAAGACGGCTCCTCAAGAGGGCAGGAGGCAGGGATGATCGTGCCTTCTATTTGTGCTTGAGGAGTAGGCAAGGTAGGGTCCTCCATTGGTGGGAGGAAAAATGAATGTGAGGCTAAGGACATAGGTATAGTCAAGGCATCTTCCAATGTAGGAGAGGTCAATGGAGGACTAATAGGAGAAGAAAGTTCTTCATCCTGTGATGGAGGAGTAGGGGAAGAAGGGTCTTCCACCTGTGAAAGAGGAGGTTGGTCAAGGACAAGAGGCATGATAGTGTTGATTGTATGAATGTTATGGTCTTGGGGGTCATTGGTCGTGGTCTGGATGTTGTTGTGGCTAGGAGGACGGTTATGGAAGGGTTGTATGTAGCGTTGTTGGAATTATTTTGTGATGCTTTGAGATGTTGAAGGTTGAGGTTGATTAATTGTTGTCGAGGATGGTGATCTAACGACCACAATTTTGGCCACTCCTTTATGTTCAGAATTGGCAGAAGAAGAAGGTCTGGAAGAAGAATGGCCATTGGTTTTAGCGTTGGTATGACGTAATTTGACTTTATATTCTTCAAGGGCGTGGAGTTCAAGCTTTCGAGCCATGGTGAAGGCTTCGTCGAAAGTATGGAATGTTTGAACCCGCAAGGTGGACGAGATGTGGCTGGCACATGCTCGAGAAAAGAGCTCAATGAGCTCGGATTGAGGCAAGGAGAAGGAGAGCTAGTTGATTAGGCCTCTCCAACGAGCGACAAAATCGACTATGGATTCGTCGTCAAATTCCCTGATGGAGTAAAGGTCTGTGATAGAGACTTGTTTAGTGATGTTGATAGAAAAGTGGTTGAGAAATAGTTGGGCGAGTTGGATGAACGAAAAGATAGAGTGTCTGGCAAGAGAGCTATACCAGTCAAGGGCAGGGCCAGAAAGGGAGATGGGAAACGTGCATAAAAGCAACGCATCGTCATGGGCGATAAGGTAACAGGTATGTCTAAATGCCCGTAAATGTTGTTGTGGGTCTTCCTTGCTATGAAAGCGAGAGAATTTAGGAAGCTCCCAATGGTTGGGGTATGGTCGGATAGGGACGAAAGGATGAATGGGCTCGTTGCAAATCTGGTCGTATGACAAGGTATTGCTTGAGCCAGAAATGGAGGCTTTGAGACTGGACAGTTTATCCATCAGCATTTTGATAAGATCTGCTGACGGATTGGTGGGTTGAGAGCCCCCTAGGTTGTAAGGCACTTGGAAGAGGTTAGAAGAGGCGTGCGACGTAGTCGGTTGTACAACATATGGATGACTAGTCGCAGAGGCAGTGGAGGCTAGAGGTGGTTGGGTTATGAGAGTGGAAGGCATAAGATGACTAGGTACTGCCAAAGGTGGTTGCATGGCGGCATTGACAAAGGGCGAGGTAGGCACTCTTGCATTTTTGGGCGCAAGAGTGAAAGGGGTTGGGACAATCAAGTTTTGGTATGATGTAGAAATTGGTTGAACTGTGTATGGTTGAGGGGGTAATGAAACCCCAGTGGAGGTTGGTCTAAAAATGGACGGGGAGGCCAAACTTTGCGTATTGGCCATGGTCAAGTGACTGGTCGAGATGAAAGGCTGAGTCATAAAAGGTTGGGTGGTGAATGGTGTCGATGTCGTCGCCATGTCACCCAAAAGGTCTCGCATTGGGTTTCTCGCGAGATAGTTATGGAGGGTTGTGCTGTTAAGGTCCAAGAATCGTGCGAAGTCTTGGTCCCCTTCAGGGATGATGAGAGTCAGGGTCGGGGTTGGTCCTGTAGGAGTTATTTCATTCTCCGAGTGAAACTCCATGATAGGACTGGTTAGGGATGAGAGAGCGAAAGCGGTTGATGGTTAAAGTGGTCAAGAAGAGGGTCAGGTTCCAGAAACTGTGTTCTTGTAGTTTCAGAAAACCAGAATGTGAATTGGGCAGAAAAAGGGGTCAAGTTTAGGTTGCTGTTTTGAGAAAAAGAAAATGGATAGAGACTGACGTCGGTATAAAAACTGATGTCGGTGAAATAAGATGGTCGACATCGGTCAGATGACCGATGCCGGTACAGAGAAGTTGCCGACGTCGGTTACAGAACCGATGTCGGTCACTGTGTTTTCTAGAAACTCAGAAAAAAAGTTTTTGGAAATGAATAAGACATCCTTACCAGCTCAAAAAAGACAGATAAAAACAGAAAATATGATGATGAAGACAGACAGGCCTAAGCATTAAATCCTAGAATCAAATTTAGAAACTTGTGGCTTATGCCTTAGATGAATGTTTGGGGAGGTTGGCTGTAGAAAGGGTCCTAGAAGAAGGTGGTCTAAAGATGGTTTCAGGTGTTGTTAAGGTGCTCAAAGTCTGTATTAGGTCCGGTACGTGGCCTGGTGCTAACGAGCAAGCTCCCCTCACTTCACGATTCCAGTGGTTAGCTGGTCTCGCTTAGCCAAGATATACCTCGCCTAGAGATTATACTCTGCCAGAGAACGGAGTGGGCTTTCCCCTTGGTGATGAAATCCAAGTGAGATTCCCAGGAAGGGGTAAGGTATCTGCTGGGAGATGAAACCCCAGTCGGGCCTTGTCTCAAGTGTGTTAGATGTTTGTTTTGTGCGTGTGGTCTGGTAGTGTAACATAGAGTGGTCTAGATTTATTCAATATGCGGATTAAGTTACTAGATGTGGACTAATGCAAGCACAAGCAGAAATGAAAGTGCAATACGTTTTAAGCCCAAGTTGAAATGTGATGTTTGTTATGAAGACAAGTTTAAGAAAGGGTTGAGAGTATGATATTGGACTAGTCTAGAATGTGCAAGAAAGAAAAGAGAGGTTCTTTTTTAATTCCTACTTATAATGTCATTGAGAAAAAAAGAAGGAGGTGAAAAAGGTAAGAACCTAATGCACCTAAATGAATGAAAAGAAGAAAAGGAACCCAGGAGGGCCCTAAGGGTCCCACCGGGCGTGCCAGAATGTTTCTATTCAAAATTCAGCTTTCTAGATTCAAAGGAAGAAATAAGAAACTTAAATAAAATGGTCAAGGCTTGTGAAGTACCTGGATGTAGTCTGCGCACCGTAATCCAGACGCTGTGAGTACTCCTCTTTGACTGTGGAGGAATGACACCTGCAAAGAAGAAGACTTGGACAAAAGAGTGTTAGATAGATAGATGGTGGGTTGCCAGGCAAAAGCCTGCTCCCAGAAGTATGAGAACTTCCTTAAGGGAGGTCAACCCACTATTTGATAAAGATAAATGACTGATAAAAAGATAGAATGCTAAAATGATAGAAATGATAGCAAACTGAAAGAGAAAGGGAAGCAAAGGCTTACCTGGAAGATGCTGTCGGCTTGATACAGTCGTCGGCGTCGGTTGTCCTACCGGCGTCAGTTGTCGAGTCTGCCGACGTCGGTTAGTCTGTCGACGTCAGTGGGGGTAATGACCAGCGTCGGTCGGGGCAATGGCCTCTGAACGGGTCTGGTCAGGTTTTGGTCAGGGCTTGGTCTGAGTCTGGTTGAGGGGTCTGTGAACGAGGCTGAGTCTGATTTGAGGCAGTGAGAAGGTCTGTGGATGAAGTCTATGGTCTGGAGTCAAATGGATAGAAGGGTAGAGGAAGCCAATCAGGGAGATAGGAATCCAGGTCTGGGTGACAGTCAGGTCTGAGGGTGTGCTAAATCTAGTTTAAAAGCAGACTAGAAAACACAATGGAAACAACAGAATACATACCTGTCCCTCTGGTGAGGAGTGGTGTTGATCTTGTGTCCCTGTTGTTGATGTTGCTGCTTGTTGAAGACCTGTTGCGTTTGCAGAAGCTTGCTGAGTCGGGTGAAGGAGAGAGAGTCAGAGACACAGAGAGGTTGGCAGATGGTCAAAGACGAAAGATATCATATCCCAGATTAGCTCTGTGATTGAGAACCTGATCAGCAGTTTGATTCGCAGTCGTGATTGATAAATGATTTACTGATTCTGGAGATTAGATGATTCGGGGTTCGTGATTAGGCGAGAAGGAGGAAGACAAGTTGGTTAAGTAAAACCGACGTCAGCGATCCCGCCGGCGTCGGCCGACAGTTGACCGTCGTCGGCGGGTTCAGAATGCGTAGAAGGGCCAGCAAGCCCATTTTGCGTCTGCCAAGTGCTTAGTTAGTTGAAGATATGGTCGAAGAGAGGATAAATACGCGTGAGGGATGGTTAAATGGTTGGAAGGAGGAAGAATAGGTCTAGGGTGAGTCATAGGGTAGGAATTAGTCTAAGGCGAGGTGTCCAGGTGAGGTGGCAAGGAGAGGGCAAAGGGGTCTTATTTAATTAAAAATAGATGATTATTTTCAATTAATAAGACTTAGGTGGGTTAGGGACCAAGGAGGACTAGGAAGGAGAAAGGACCAAGGGTTAGACACTTTTTTGGTGTCTACAGTTGAAGTCAAAGACCAAATCTAGATGTCTAAAAATGCCCCCACCCCCCATTAATCTATTATTGCAAATGCTAAATTAAAAGGATAATTTTTTTTTTTAAAAGTGCCTATGATAATCATGCTTGGTGTTGATAGGTATAGCCATAATTTATCATTTTATGTATATGAAATCTATAATAAAGATTTATAGATCAATGCCTCCTCATATTAATAAATATAAAATAAATAGAATAGTTAAAAATATTGATAGTGAAAAGCTAAGGAATGAATACATTTGATGGTATGCAAACCAAGATGTCACTTGTTGAAATCGATTGAAGAATATCATGGAGATAACATGTCCCAAGGAGAAGTAATTATTGAAAATGTGAGTTGAGGAGTGTAAATATGCTAAAAACCATTAAATAAGGTAGTATTAGAATTTGAGTGACATAATAATCTCAACCACATTGCCCATGGTATCAAAATATCCCTTGTTTAGAACCCTAAAATTAAGTTCATATGTAAAAAGATAAACTATTACAGATTGATATAGACCCAAATTACTTGCATAATATCATTGATCCCCACTAATCCTCAGAAAAGAAAATATAAAAAATTTCCTACATGAAAAAATATCATACCTTATATGATTCATATGTCCCTAAAAATGATGTATACCATAGAATGTCTCAATTGTTACTCAAAATAATTTATAATATATTTCAATCTATTCTATTTGATTTCTTAACCATATAATGCATTTCATAATGTGAAATGATCTATTTGACATAGCCTAAATATATGAAATAAGCCCCTTGTATGCCTCCATTTTGATATGAGGGATGAATCTTATGAATCACTCATATAAAAAGAAAGAGTAATGTGGATCATATGTTATGAGAAAAAGTATAACCATGTAAATTAAATATACAACCATGATAAGTTATGTACTCATAGAAAAATGGAACATTGAAATCATGTGTGAAACATGTAATCCATGCAAACGGAAATTATTTGTTATTATAAAAAATATATATAATCATGATAATTCATTTTTAGAAAAAAAAATTCAAATTCAGCTATCTATGTTAATGAAGCATGTGGTAGTAATAATCATAACACAAATTTTACATAGTAAATCATGACAATGCCAAAAAGAAACAAATTGCACATAATAGAAATATACATTATAGAAATCATATTAATAAGAAAAAAGTGTATACACCTATTGTTTTTAGTTACCAATGATTTATATTATAGGATTAGTTAGTGTATCAATCTCCCATATTTCAAACCTAATAAATGCACTGGGTAAGTTATGGGGTTGGTTCATCATGATTTTTGACAAATGTTCATATGATATCATGTTATACCTATATATTCATTCATGTAAAATTCATACCTTTTATGATGTCTCCTTGAAATACTAAAACCCTGAAATATGATCAAGCTTGAAATCCTAAAACCCTAAAATTTGGCTAATTATGAAATTTGATAAGATCCTACAAAACATAAAATCTGCATTTTAGCTTGTAGAGGTCTGAAACCACTCTCAACCATTCTAAAAGTATATATACATAATATAACATAAGGTATAATTTAAAATTATACTTAATGTTTAAATTATATAAATATTGGTTGATTCAAGCTTATTTGGACATTTTCTGCTCAGTTTCATG
>JARHVA010008900.1:92500-270000 GCA_037957365.1 Torreya grandis | reverse complement strand
AGATATTATGTATTATGTATTAAACCAAAATATATATTATTTGAATGTCTTATAAATATATTCCAATCAAAATAGGTGCTTATATTAAAACTCTTATGTTATGGCTTTATCATGTCAATATCCATAAGTGGACAAAGGGATATGAGGTTGCAATCAAGTAATTTTTGAAACATATTATGAGTAGTTTATAATAATTATGTTGTTGAGGTATAATTACTATTTTTTTCTTTGAATAATTATTGTTTTCATTGATGTCAAAGTTAAGATAATTATCAGGTTTGTCAAGGTCAGAGTTGAGGTCATGTATGATGAGATGATATGTGTCAAAGAAGTCTCATGACAAGAGAAAATTTTAAGGAAACATATTATCTCTCTGATGAGAGAAAATTTGAATTCAACTTGGTGATTTCTTTAAGATTTTTGTCATGTAAAATTTAGGATCATGGTACAAGGTAAGCTACTATTGTGTACTAAGTATTTTGAGAAGCCTAGTCTAAACCTAAAAAGAGGTGTTTGAATAAAATAATATTAAATCTTGATGATTTGTGAAAATACATGAATTATAAAGTATACAAATATATTTAAACATGGGAAAGTGGCATATAAACCTTCAGATAAGATTCAAGGTCAAGTCTTGAGTCTTAGGCCTCACATGTATACCAAGTGAGAAGGCATAAGCCAGGCAACATATTGAGGTGATCAGTATGAGATCTGTGAGATGAAGGTTTATAGTGTATGAGTGGTATATGAGGTCATATGACATGTTAATGAGGTGATATGATCAATTCAAAAAAAAATGAGGCATGATCATGATCCAAGCATGACTAGCAGTATAAGGCCCAGTGTACAAAGTGACCTATAGTGGCCGAAAAAGGGGTCAAGATCATTTTCAAAGGTGTCATATATCTTGAGATAATTTAAATATGTTTTATAGGTTGTTTTAATTTTTTTACAAAGTTTTAGATCATTTATTAAAGAATAAATCATAAAAACTGGTGATAAGGTCCTATATGTGCACAAAATGGGGTGTTACAGACCCAAGAAGAAATTTCTTGTGCTTGTTGGAATGTGAAAATTTTAAATGAGATATTAAGAAATTAATTGAATTTTTTAAAGTTCCATATATTGATTTTTCTTTAATTTTAATAGGATTTGAGGGGCAATCCTTATGAACGATCGCTAAGAAGGAAAACTAGTCAAAACCCTCATAATAACCTAATACGAAAGATCTTGTTAGTTATGGATCAGAATGGTTGTTTTTACCTATTTTTATTTTTTTTAAATTTAAATTACTCTTATAATTTTCTTCAGGTGGTTTTGGTTTGTCTTGACAATGAGTAAAAACTACAGGAAACCCCTTTTTTCTAGGAATTTCAATGTAGCAAGTAGGATTAACCAGGTCAAAACATGCAAATGGATGGAGGATGATGTGAAATAATTTTATTTTATTAAAATTAAATTTTATAATCATTTTTTATACTTAAAATTTGTTAAATTGGTCATGGAAGATGACCTATTTCTAAAACAGGCCTAATGAGCAAGACAATGAGAAAACCAGGGAAGAATGAGAATGAGATTAGGGATTGGTTGAAGAGGACTAGGGATGGATAAAAATTAATGGGGTAATTATTAAATACATATTAATCTTATTACCTTATTTTTTAATTTTTTATGATTCTCATAATAAATAAATAAAAATTGTCATCAAACTAGTCTATCTAACACAGTGAAGTCTGTGTAGAGTCAAGTCATGAGATTAGTCTATAAGACCAATATTGATAAATAAACATGAAATATATATTTTAAAATATTATATAATTATTATTAAGGTTAATTTAAACTGATTTTAATATCACAATTTTTTTTACAGAAGTGTTCTAAGGCTTAGCTTCCATGACTGTGTTTTTAGTGCTACAGGCAGTTTTTTGTGTGTGAGTGAAAATGATGTTCTCGAGTCATTTTGCATTGAATTTAAGGATAAAATGTTAATAAATGTGTTGTATAGTTATAATATTTTATTTTTTATATATTTATATTCATTATAATTACTTGATCAAGTATGTAAATTTAAATGTTCTTAACTATATGTTGACAGTGTTTGGTGGTTCTGAGTAAGCCTTTTGGAGGAGTGTTCTTGAGGCCTTTTGGTTTATGTGGTGAAGAATATATTACCTGGGAATGTTTTTTTGGTAATGAAGATAATATTAGTGTACTTTTTTATTGGGTTATATGTAAAAATTTATTTCATACATCATATTTAGAAGACTAACTTTCTGGCAATAAGAAGGCCTAATTATGAGTAGACATAATTAGGTGGTTCAAGAAGTGAAAAGATCAAAATGTTATTAGAGACATAATTTGAGATTATAAAGGGTATAATAAATTTAAATATGAAAATTTTAATCTATTTTTGAGTCTCAAAGTGTTCCAAGGAGGTCCAAGTGAAATGTGTGCTTACAGAAGCCCTAATTGCATTAGGTCTCTATTAGACCTAATGATGGATTTGGCCCTTAAGGGTAATGACCAACATATGTAATGATTGTTTCACTTGGTAAATATATGTATTGATATATTTAAATTGTTATACAAGTGTTTTTATGTCATTTTTTGACCAATATGGGTAAGATTAAGAGTCAAGTATAAAGACAAGGCCTAATAAACCTATTTTGACTAGTTAGAGAATTGAGCATGTGAGTAAAAGATATAGAGTTTTGGAGAAAATTTAAAGGGATTAAATATAATTATATACATGTTTTTATTTTTTCATGAATATATAATTGTGTCTACAAGTGTTGATAAAGGTCATTTGACCTAATTCTGCCAAGGAAATGGCTAGTTGAGCGAGAAGACCTAATAAGTTATTTGAGAAAGAAAGAAGTGTGAGAAGAATAAAAGGAGGTCATATTTAGTTGAGTGAGAAAAAATTGTCCAATTTTGGTCATATATAAAAGGTATCTAAGTTTGTTCTTGGTTACCTAGTGGGTTGGATCCTCGCAAGTTGAAACTTGTTAAAGGACTAGTTGAGTTGGTGTTTGACTACTGAGGGGTTGGTGCTTCTTGTGGGGTTGGTGCCTTAATAAGAGTTTGATACTTTAAATATAAGACAATATTAAAATTTATGTTTCATTTTATTTAATTCTCCTATAGTTTTTACCACATATATGTCATATTTTTATGTTATTTGCTTTCATAGATGTTTATGTACGCATTGATTGATGTATGTAAGTAAATGAATGTTTCATGAATGTTAAGTGAAATTAGAAGATTATTTTAAGAAAACTAATTCACCTCCCCCATATTATTATTTGTACTTCCAACATTTGGTATCAGATTAGGTCCTTTAAATGAAGTATTACAACCTAAAGGAGATTCTAAGCAAGCAAAGATGGCTAGTCAAGAACAAGGCAATTTCTCTACAAGTAAAGCGCCATTTTTTAATGGATCCAATTACACTTTTTAGAGTGTTAGGATGAGGAAATATTTGATGTATCAAGGTAATGATGTTTTTTAATCAATATTGGATGGATATACTACACCCCCTATTCCTCCTACAGATGTAAACAAGCAAGAAGGCTAGTGATAATAAATCAAAACCAATGAATGGTATTGTTTTCACTTGGATTTACACCCTTTTAGGAGGTGAAAAATCTCTCATCATCCAAGTGGCACAATGGAATCACCTCTAGGCTTGTGGCTGGCCTAAGGAATGAGGTGAATCTCTAGATAGGGCTACCTTCCTTGATGTACCACTTTGGATTACACCTACAACTAAACTTGGGGGGTGAAAAGGGAGAAGGATAACTAAAAGAAAACTAATCTAAGGGAGGTGATACACCAAATAACATGATTAAATAAAACCATATTCATGTTAAACTTTAAATCAAAGGATAAATTGAACATACACTTCTCCAATCTTCATCTTCTCACATCAATGTCCATTGTAAGGTTATGGATGAATGTGCAAAGCTAGGAGGACTAGACAAGAGGCCTATGAGGGAAATAATAAAAATAATAACTCACTAAATCCTTGAAATATATTTAAAAACATCACATGCCCTACAAGAATAATCTTTCCAACTATAAATAGGATGAAAGAATAATAAAACATGTTAAGGAATCCATAATCTTCACTTATGCAAATTTAAACATTCCAAATGAACAAACTAAAAATAGTCATGGAAAAGGTAAAAATTAGTTATATTATTTATAAAAATTATTATGGATTCACCATACTCAGGAGGAGTATCTAATACAATGCCAAAATGGCTAGTTATTATAGAACTTGAGAGAGAGAGATGAGAAGAGAGAAGTCCAAGGGTCACAAGGACACTTTTCAAGATAATAAAATAAGTTAATTTTTCATGTGAAAATAGTATAGGATGAACCATATAAGGCCAAGAAGTAAAAATGTAAATATAAGTCATCAAACTCTTGTAAAGTGGCATAAAACTCCTTCTCTTGGATCAAAAAAAGTGCCTACATGATTATCCCTATTTTAATGCCTTATAACTGATTGGGATGAGGTCTAATTATTTGAATGAAGGTTAAGGACATCATAATTACTCTCCATGAATTGGTTGTATACTTGGTCATTTGGAATCCCCTGAAAAGGAATAATCATCATATGTTGTCTAAAAAATTGCTCTTCCATACACCCTACACACTTATCATCAAATTTGGCTTAATTTTACAATGAAAATACATATTAATAAGTTAATAAAAACTTTAAATACCCTCCATGGACTTATAATCACCAAGGACACCTTAAAAATCCATTCACTTTAAGTTTTTACACTTCTCCCTAGCTTATCTACTAGGCTAGTTTTGACTGGCTGAGTTGAAGTATATAGTTTGGACACTTTTAAGTTTATTATTAGTTATATTAAGTCTTAATATTTCCATCCATGTGATTTTAATATCTTAAAATCTCCCACAACATGCAAAACACACAAAATAATGAGAAAAACCCTATGTTTTTCCCCCATCCATACAAGTCCATATAGAGAAAATCATGTGAGGGATCCTAATGGAGTACTATAAAAATTCCAATCACTATTATGGTTAAAATATTACATTATATTATCTCTTCAAGATCATTTTCCTAATTGGGTCTCTGTAAGGGTTTTAGAAGGGTTTTTAAGCAGTTTGTCCTCTTAAGGTTATTTCATAAAAACCTGATGTTGGAGTTACAAAAAAATTATATAAATTGGTCTTTTAAGACCCTTCCTATCTTCCCTAAAATCCTATAGTATCCATTAAAATTCTCATGGAAGATGTGAGCATTTGAATGTGACCTATTTGAGCTTGTTTCTTCCATTCCTGCATGTCTGAAATAGTTTTAGGCTAAAAATGGCCTTCTTGATGATTCCCCTACTTCTCAATGGCTTAAAATCATCTTATGTGGTCCAATTTTTTTTTCCATAGGTTATAACCTGTATCTAATGATAGGAGTATGACTGACTCCTCATTTGGACACTAGGTCTTAATGTGCCTAGTATGCTTGTCTACAAGTTTTGAGTACAAATGACCCTCTTGATGCTTTTTACTACCTCCAAAGGATCAAAAACTTCCATAGTGACCTCCTAAATATTATATAATAATTTTTAAAGCATGTCTCATGATATTAAATTAATTGGTTCTCCTTTTGGCCTTTGGGCCTTAATCTTGCTTTTAGGCCTGACTGCACCTCTGAGGGTTTATGCCATATTGATTATATCTATCCTTATATTATTTGTATTTTATATATTTTTAGGTGTTATTAAACCTACCAAATATTTTTTCAAGTTAAAATTATATTCTAGCTTCATCTTCTTACCCATCTCTCAAGATTTGTAGGTTTTATGCATAGGGAAAGTGCCCTCTATCTGAGACAAAATATAGGGCACTTCCCCTATCTTCTCATACTAATTGAGTGTTTGAGGAAATTAATAAACTCATATAAAATTTTTGTAACAAATTTTATTCATTTTTTAGTTGTTTATACCCTCAAACATCCTCAATTTCTAAGACAGACCTATTGGAGTGTAGACTATGCAGGGTTCCTAAAGTAGACTGTATGTTGCAATATTGGAGTCCTTTCTCTACCTATTTTCACATGATATGGTATTATATGTATTATTAAAAAAAAAATTATATATCAAATCCATTCATCTTAATATTCTTTCACCTATACCCCTCATACAGCTTGAGCTCTTAAATTGTGTGCCAAACTCAGGCTATGCTCTTTTGTGTAAGGAATGAGCACCTATAGGTGTTCTTATCTTGAATTTATATTTGGATCATTTCATAATAATTTAATAAATTATTACATAGTAATTTATATTTTTTTTTACCCATTATTTACTTCCATATACACTACCAATTCCTTTACTCCTCAAAATTGTTCATTGTCTAGTCATGATTGCACACAGCTGTAGGTGTATATAGGTGTTCAAGAAGCTTTTGTAGGTTTACTCACATATTAAATAGATTTTTCTTTAATAATTTTGTAACATGATTTTATTATCAATCCAATCTCCCATTTATCCTTCAACTTGCACTTTTGGTCACACTTAAGCTCTCCACTGCCTGCAACTGAGACACCCCTGTCTGTAGGCTTTATTGGGCTTCAATTAAGATGACTATGATATGTGTGGTCCTCCCTTGAACACTTATTTTGTAACAAAAAAATATTTTAACTATAATCCACCTTATATTCAATTTGTATGGCTTAATACACCATCAAATACCTTGACTGAGACACTAACCTTCTTCCTAGCTATAGGTGTTAATTCAACCCTGTGTACAGACTATAGGTGGCTATGGGAGTCTAAAACACACCTTTCCATCTCCTTCTGATAATATCTTAGCCTATGGATTTTATTTTACACAATTTTAATCCTCTAACCATGGAATCCAAGTATATTTTGTAACTTTTGGAGCTAAAGTCCATTTTGAGCTCTTTCTTGTAGATCTCACTATCTTAATTTAGTGCATAAAATGTGATTTTGGGCTCCTCAAAAACCTATCCTTCTCTAATCCTCTACCTCTTATACTTTTAAAATTTATTGTCCCTATTAGAGGATATAATATAAACACAATAAGATGCATCAAATCTCACTATAACCTTGTTATAAAGTTTCCACAAAACTCCCAGGTTCTCTGTTTTGCTAACTTAGGGACAAAAAGGCCTAAAACACAATCATTGCACCTTGAACATGGTTATCAACTTGTTGATCAACATATAAATATTAAAAATGTTTTTTAGGATTTTTATAACCTTATATAACCTTAATAAGGATCAAATTCTCACTCCAATACTTCAACATGGCCTTTTGACTTTCAATCAAGACTACTTGTAGGTGGCTATTGACTGTATATATGGACAGTGAGTATGAAATCAATCAAAATGTGGATGAAAGGTCTTAAAAATAACTCAAAATCAAATTAAAACTTTAAAATACATAATTTACGCCAATGAAAAATTGAAACAAGTTCTAATACTTCTCCTTAAATGTGAAAACCACTTGCACATGTGAATAGAGCAGGGAGAGGTATCTTATGACTATTTGATGTGGTCAAGATATGGGTGTTTGATCAAAACATGGAGTTATGAGACCAAAAATTATAATTAGGTGACCCAAGTGGAATTTAAACATTTAATACACCATTTATTATTCATATGAAGCCTTTGTATGTAATTCAAACCTATGCAAGTGGGGAATCAATTGAAACTACTCATGGTGGTACCTTCTTGCTAAGTGAGATATTGGACTTATCAAATAAACTTTAAAGATGAAAATAATCATGAAAAATATTATATTAGGAAACCAATATTATTTGAAACCAAATTAATCATGTGAATTATATGGAACTTACCAAACAAAAGCAAAACCTATAGGGTAGATAGATTAATAGACAAATTTGAAAGGTCAACTTCATGAGGATGTTTCATAAAGAAAAAGACACAATTTTTGAAAATATTTATATTTATATTAAGGCATATAATTTTTAAAAAACCTCCCAAAATCATTTTCCATGAAACTTCTTGAGTTGTCCATACCAAGCAAAAACCTACAAGTCACTTTTTTGTGTCTAGAAAGCCAAGAAAGGAAAAGAATGATTTTGGCCTCAAAATGAAATTTACAGATCAACAAAAACATATTAAATAGCATGGGGAAGCTTAAGATTAAAATTTAAACCTTTTAAAAATGGCATACTTCCCAAGGAGGCCATACAAGTGCCATTTTCTTCTCCTTTCACTAGAAAACTACCTTTTCTTTTGATCAACCTACCACTTTCACTTAACAAAAATAGATTAAGACTTATAGGGAACATTTCACATGAAATCACATATTTTTACCTTCACACTTCCCAATAAACTTTTAAAAATCATTAAATGTACCTTTTTGACCCCAAAAATGACCCTAAATGATAAATGGGCATACAAACTTATTGAACAAGGCCAATATACATCATTTGACATTAATTAACATGTAATACACCCATTATAGAAATTTAAAATCTATTTTTTACCTATAGGTTCCCTAATTTGACTAAAATTCAAAATTGGTCAATAAATTAGTGACTCATAGGGGTAGTATGCATGCTATACTAACTAGACCAATAGCTTTATCAGTCCATTAGGATTAGGAGTCATCTAAAGCTTGATAAAAACAATGAAACAATTTCCCAATATAAGACAAATAAAGACTACCTCAATTACATAAAGCAAAATACACACACAACAAAGAAAGCAAACACACACACACACACACACACACACACACACACACACACACACACACATGCTCTCAAGGCACTTAGGGGAATCTAAAAAAAAACTATTATAAATAACTAACAATCAATCATACCTCCCTTTCTAGGATCAAAGGGAAAGTTTATTGGTTCTCCTTTTGCATGAGATGGGTGAGGGTGTCAAGCATGTTGCTCTTTAGATTAAACACTTGATGGACCAGACATATTCCTTGGAACTTCACTTGACTTGTTCTCAAATAGATCATCCTAAAATAGGTCTCCAATGTAGAAATATTATTCTTGACCTTGTACAAATTATTCATGTTTCTTCCCACTCTCTTTCTCATGATCAACCTTCATATTCTTTGTAGGCATGGTCTCAAAAGTAACGATCTCTTGTTTTTTGAAATATTGATGCCAATAGAGATTTTTCTTGACCTCCAAAGGATGATTTCTATTTTTTTATTGATTACCTATGACATATTGGACAATTTTACTCATTTATGACATCTTGAATAATGTCATCTTTCTTACCATCACTTGTAACCAACTCTAAAGGAGTTGTAGACCCTTTGAGAGATTCAAACTCTTTGCAAGTGTCCTAAAATCTCTACCATAATCATCATATTCACTTTGATCAACATCATGAATGGGAATAGTAAGAGAAGTTTATTCATATTTTTATTTATATTCTAATAGGACCTCTTCAAATATTTTTTCTTCAACACAAGGAGTGTATTCTTCATCATCAACCAAACAAGGAGATTCAACATTTGATCTCACCTCTTATTCAACACTTAGGACCTCTTGAGGGTTTTAAAATTGTACCTCAGCTATCAAAATATTATATTGTTATTCAAGGGCTTCAAGGTCTTCAAATTCCTTCTTAGTGATGCCAAGATTAGGCATCTTGAAATCTAGTAACCTAGCCCAATAAGGTTGCCAACGAGTTACCTTTCTTCAAGGAAGAGTTTTGAATTTTCCTCAACCAATTGTTATTATTGAGGTTACCACACCAAATTTATATCAAATAAAAGGGTGATGGGATGAGAATAAAAGGAAATAGCTGGTGGAGGTGGAAAATAGGGATCAAAATCAAATCAAGAATGTAAAGTTGGGAATTCTTTTGGGAGCTCTTGAGGAAAGTTAGGCAGACCTTGGGCTAAAACCACTTGATTGTATTCCTTAAACTTGAAAAAAAATTCATTAACATGTTATTTATATTGATTAATATCTTTAGGAATGGTTTATGGGGTGTGTCTATGCATAGGATCTTCTTTTGGGTCTAAACCTTCCATCACACCTTGACTTGGCAACTTCATTTTTGACCCTAAATCTTCAATTTTCTTGGCTAGGTTCTCTTTGAAAAGTATTTCTTGAAGATCATAGGAATCATAATTATTATGAATAATACATGAGGTTTGACATGGAACATAAGAATATTCATGAGGAAGGGTGGGAGGGACTTGTAAATGATCAAATTCATTCTCCATTTCACACTTCTTGACCATGCTTCTATCTTCTTTCTTTCCCCATGATTCCACTATTTTACTCCAGCTTAGGATGTTAGGATTAGAATTATTTTATTAAGGAATGGTGGGAGGGGTTTTTATATTATCAAGCTCCTTCTCAACTTCACACTCTTTATTAAGACTTTTCTCCTCTTTCTCTCCCCATGACTCCACTATCTTGTTCCAACTTAGGACATTGGGATTATGAATCTCCTTTTGAGGTGGTGGGGATGAAATATGAGAGGGAAATGAGGGATTGAACTAAAATTATTTGGATTATAACATGGATTGATGAAAATTAATATTATCCAACTCAATTTTCTTTTCAAGATTAGCTTCAAAAATAAAATTTCTCTTCTCAACTCTCTCCTCCAACTGATTGGGAAAAGGATGACTATGATATCTTTGATTTGGGTCCTGAGTAAGGTTCATACATGGATGATAGGAAAATTTTGGAAGAGGATATGAAGTATTATATATATATTTTATTTTTAATTTCATGAAACCCTAGCCTATCCTCTAAGGAATAAACTAGGCCACTCATATCAAGCATATCATTTGTGAACCTTTGCCAATTGACTCTCGCAATAGGTACCCAATATTTTTTGACCAACTCTAATTATCATCTCACCTTATTAATTACATGTTTATTAATATATATACCACATCCTCTTTGTGTTTTAAGATCCAACATGTGTCTCTCATAGCCCAAAAGTTTCTTCTTGAAGGTGGAAATGGGTTGGCTTGAGAAGTGACTAGGTTGACTAGGAAGAGCAAAACATTGAGAATGATGGTTATAGGATTGATATTATTCATACATGGGATAAAAATTATCATATTGGGTATGATTAAGAGCTTGGTAAGTATCATGACAAGATTGATCGAGGACTTTTTCATATTGATAAGGAATGGCACAAGCTTGCAATGTCTCACCAATTGGTAGAGAACAAAACTCAACACCAAAGTCAGCCATGAAACTTCATTAAAATCAAGAATATAAATAAATAAAATGTTAAAAATATTAAAACTATAACTTGGGTTGAATGAATATTTGATGTATTTTTAGAGTCATCATTGATGCTTTGATAGATGCCTTCAAACGCTAATTGTTGAGAGACAATACCAAAAATCTCTCAACTTCTTGGACTAAGAATCCCACCAAGCATGAAAAAACTATTATCATTTAGATTTTCACCCTTTGATGGGATGTAAAATATCTACTCATCTAAGTTTCATAATGGAATCACCTCTAGGCTTTTAATAGCCTAAGGAATGAGGTGAATTTTTATATAGGGTTAGCTCCTTTGATGTACCACTTTGGATTAAAACTACAACTAAACTGTTGGGAAATCAGTAGCAACACACAGCTCTTTGATTCCACTTGTCAGGATCTTGCTCCTCAGAAAGAGCACAATATGATTACCAATGTATAAGCAATTAAATATGTAGAATTACACAGAATCAACAAGTAACCAGAATTCACAAATGACACAGAATATGAGAGACAATACACTATCTTATATTAATACTTGTACAGAAAAGAATACAATAAAGAGATGCCACACTCTTCCACCTTACAGAGGCTTCCCACACCTCAAGTGTACAGTAATTCTTATTCAAAATTTCACTCTCCTACCAAAAATGGTCCCAACACACAACTCACACACAGAATTGGTGTTCACCTCTCCAACCAGTCAGTAATAACCCTGCCATTACACCAAGCACTCTAAAGTACTTCAAGTAGATCTCCCATGAACCTACAACCTGCAATTCAACAGACCATAATTACACATGTAGATCTCCTATGAGCTTGCAACAACCTGCAACTTAATGATGTTACAATGGAAGGATCTTCCTTGCCTTCCTTTTTGTCTCATAATTACAATACATGCCAATGGGTCTATAAATAGATCCCACACTTAAAAAATAACTTAGACTTATATTTTACATGCAACTCAAGACTCAAAATAGCCTTTACATGAAAACTCTCAGTTCAACGAACTAACTGTTCATGCAATGAATAGTTCTAGAACCGCCACAGGTGACCAACGTCGGTCCCTACCTGACTGGTGCTGACCGACGTTAACTGACTTCCTGCCGATGCTGGTTGCCTTTCTGCACTCATCATGACCGACGTCGGTTATACTACCGACACCTGTGCTTCTGGAACTTCAGTAACCTCCTCCATGTCTGCATAGTTGAAGCTTTTATCTCCACAACCTAACAATCTCCCACTTAGAGATAAACAACTGCAACTATACTTGCACCTATACATCATCTAGTTTGTTCCCTTAGCTTTGTATCCCTCTCCAAGATCACACTAGAAGACCAACCACCATAAAACTATGGCGCAACTCATGTCAACCAAATCACCTACCACATCCACATCTACAAACCATGTAGACAAGAACTTGACCCTGCATAGCATGTGCACTTGCTACTGGTCCCTCTAAGAATCCACTGAACTGCCCTCCAGTGCTTCTTTCCTGGGTTGACTCCAAACTTGTGACAACTCCCACTGATTGGGAAAACTCAAGTCTAGTACATACCATGCACTTAACCTCATTATGTGAATCAAGACACCTATCCAACCATCAGCGTGCTAACCGGTCTCACACAATCATCTAAAGACAAAATCACCCTGTGACCTTCCATGTCTCTAGAACACATTCATGCCAAAGAATCTTGTTGCTCCTAGATTCCTCATGACAAATCTCTAAACTAGCTTTACCTTTAGTTCAACAACTCTCTGCATATGTGACTCTGCAACAAGCACAAAATACAGTAATAAGATAATGTAGCTAATATTATCCAACCTGGTAAAGAGAAACACAATGGTCAAACCTCCATTGCCCTGTAGCTAACTCAAGACCATACACCCTGGCCTTCTATCTCACGTATCCATTCCCGCTCTTCTTCATCCTGAACATCCATTCATCTATCAGTGCTTTCTTCTAGCTGGTAACTCCACCAAAATCCCCTATTTGGTTCTCCTCCAAGGAATCACATCCTCATCCATGCCAAGCTCCCACTGTTTCTTAGATCTACATGCTCTGCTTCTTTAACAAACTTCTTGGTCCTTGACCATCAGTGAGCAACAAGTAGTGTAAAGAAGGGAAATGATGAATATGAGGCTTACTTACCACTTCAGTCCTCCATATGGGTGCTTGAGACTCCATGACAGCTTGCTGTCTGCCCAAAATCCATCTCAGTGATTGATGCAGGTCACATCTCAGTCTGCATCTGATCGATGTCGGTTCCATGCGACTACCTCCTTGCCGATGTTGGTTCCTCCTGGCCAATGCCTATAGTTATCTTCCCTGAGTCACCGACGTCGGGATGCACATAGCCGACATCGGTCCTTGTCTAGACGCTGACGCTGATTTTCTAGCCGACGTCGGTCTCTGTGTTTTGCTAGTGAGAAATGACTTTTTCCCACAAGCTCTTTTTGGATCAATCCCTTGTCCAAATCACCCTTGCTCTATTCAGAATTCCTTAGCCCCTGTGACTGATACCTGTCCATCATCTTCTCCTTGAAAACCAAGGCTTTCATGTTCTTGTCACTAACATCGGATTTCTCAAGAAATGTCACTTTCTTCTTCTATATACAAAAATCATGATCCATGCTCTTCACATCCGAAAGCATACCCTTTGACTCAAGAACATGCATCTCCTTCTTATTCATGTGACCAAGCCTATTAAGCCACATCTTTGAATCTACAGTTGAAGTAGATAACCCAGAAAGAGAATCATTAATATTAGTAGATAGATAAAGCGTACCTACTTTCTTACCTCTAGCTACAACAAGTGCACCCTTGGTAACCTTCCAAGAGTCCACTGTGAGAGTTACTGTGCAAACCTCATCACCCAAACTTCCTACAGAAATGAAACTCTGCTTCAGGACTGGGACATGCATGACCTCCTTCAACACCCATGTGTTTCCCGTCTGTAAATTCAGCTTCACTTTCCATTTGCCAACCGTTTGACAAGGCTTACCATCCCCTAAACAAATTTCTCCAAAGTCTCCCTGGACATACTCATGAAAAAATTCCCTGTTTGGGGATGCATGAAAAGAGGCACCAGAATCTAAAACCCAAGATTCTACTTTATCTAAAGAACATACCAGAGCATCTTGTGCAACGAACTCTGCAACATCTGCTTCTTCTTCATGTCTTTCATGCTAATCTACATCTAACCTGCAATCTCTCTTTAGGTGCCCTTGCTTTCCACATTTCCAGTAGGTTATTCTGCCATACCTGGACTTGGATCTCCTGCCTATCTTCAACCTTGATCTCCCATGCTTCATCTTCTATCTTGGCCTTCCCCTGCTTTCAACACTCAAAGCATTTCCTGATGATTCACCTGTGCTTTTCCTTCGTATCTCTTCATTCAAGATTACACTCACAATATCATCCACTTTTAAGATTTTAGAAGCAGACGCAGTATTAGAAACTACCATTACCAAACTTTCCCAACTTTCAGGTAATGAACACAAGATTAAGAGAGCTCTAATTTCATCATCAAAATCAATATTGACTGAACTTAACTGGTTTACCAAACCATGGAAATCACTAAGATGACTATGAACAAATCCACCTTCCAACATCTACAAAATAAATAATTGCTTCATAAGAAATACCTTATTCGAAGCTGAGGGTTTTTCATATAAATTTACCAAAGATTTCATCAACTCCACCATTGTCTTACACTGTGATAAGCTGGAAATCATAGACGATGCAAGACTCAATCTTATAGATCCCAGAGCCTTTCAATCAAGAACCTTCCATTCTTCATCCTTCATATCTGTGGGTTTGCATGCAACCCCACCCAATGATAAGTACAAATCTTTCTAATACAGATAATCCTCAATCTGCATCCTCCATAATTGATAGTTCTTGCCATTAAAATTCTCCATTCGTAGTCTACTTTCATCTGCCATTGCTATACTCCCACTCAAATAGAAGCCCCTGTGAGTAACCTGTAATCAACACACACTAACCAGATCTAATCCAACATGTTAGTAATCCTAACCAAAAGCTCTGATACCAGTTGTTGGCAAATCAGTAGTAACACACAGCTCTCTGATTCCATTAGTCAGGATCTTGCTCCTCAGAAAGAGCACAATATGATTACCAATGTATAAGCAATTAAATATGCAGAAATACACATAATCAACAAGTAACCAAAATTCACAAATGACACAGAATATGAGAGAAAATACACTATCTTGTATTAATACTTGTACAGAAAAGAATACAATAAAGAGACGCCATGCTCTTCCACCTTACAGAGGCTTCCCACACCTCAAGTGTATAGTAATTATTCTTCAAAAGTTCACTCTCCTACCAAAAACGGTCCCAACACACAACTCACACACAGAATTGGTGTTCACCTCTCCAACCAGTCAGTAATAACCCTACCAATACACCAAGCACTCTAAAGTACTTCAAGTAGATCTCCCATGAACTTGCAACCTGCAATTCAACAGACCATACTTACACATGTAGATCTCCTATGAGCTTGCAACAACCTGCAACTCAATGATCTTATAATGGAAGGATCTTCCTTGCCTTCCTTTTTAGCTCATAATTAAAATACATGCCAATGGGTCAATAAATATATCCCACACTTAAACAATAACTTATACTTCTATTTTACACGTAGCTCAAGACTCAAAATAGCCTTTACATGCAAACTCTTGATTCAACGAACTAACTGTTCGTGCAACAAACAGTTCGAGAACCGCCACAAGTGACCGACGTCGGTCCCTGCCTGACTGGCGATGACCGATGTCGGATGACTTCCTACCGATGGTAGTTTCCTTTCTGCACTCATCATGACCGACGTCGGTTATACTACCGATGCTGGTGCTTCTGGAACTTCAGCAACCTCCTCCATGTCTGCATAGTTGAAGCTTTTAGCTCCACAACCTAACATAAACTTGGGGGGTTAAAAGGGAAAAGGATAACTGAAAGAAAATTAATCTAAGGGATGTGATACAAAAAATAACTTGATGAAATCCAACCATATGCATTTTACACTTCAAATCAACGAACAAACTGAACATACACTTCTCCAATCTTCATCTTCTCAAATCAATGTTATATTATACGGTTATGGATGAATGTGTAAAGATAGGAGGAATAGAAAAGATGCCTATGAGGGTAATAATTAAAATACTGACTCACTCAATCCTTGAAATATCCTAAAATGCTTCACATGCCCTGCAATAAGAATCTTTTAAACTGTAAATAGGATGAAAGAATGACAAACATAGTAGGAATCCATATTCCTCACTTATGAAAAATTAAACATTACAAATTAAAAAAATAATAAAAGTCATGAAATAGGTAAAAATTAGTTATATTATTTATCAAAAGGTATAAATATGAGCATTACTTCACCATACTCAGGTGGAGCATTCAATACAATGCCAAAATGGCTAGTTCTTATAGAACTTGAGAGAGAGAGGAGATGAGAGAAGTCCAAGGGTCACAAGGAAACTTGTAAAGCTAAGAAAATTAGTTAATTTTTAATTTTAATAGATTATTTTATAAACCATGAAATTCAAATAAGTACAAATTTCAATCTAAGTCATCAAACTCTTGTAAAGTGGCATAAAACTCCTTTTCTTGACTCAAAAAACTGCCTACATGATTAACCCTATTTAAACACATTATAAATTATTGGGACCAGGTATAATGATTATGATTAATGTTAAGGAAATAATAAATTCCTATACATGCATTGGTTGTAGTCCTGGTCATTTGGAATCACATGTAAAGGAGCGATCATCATCTGTTATCCAAAAAATTGCTCTTCTAAGCACCCTACACACTTGTCATCAAAGTTGGCCTTAGTTACTCATTAAAATATATTTAATTAAGTTAATTAAACATATAAAGACCCTCCATTTACCTATAATCACCAAATACACCTTAAAAATCCATTCAATTAATGTTTTTACACTTCTCCCTAGCTTGTCTACTAAGCCGGTTTTGACTAGCTGAGTTTAAGCACCTAGTTTGGACACTTAGAATTTTTTTCAAGGAATGATATTGATATGGGTAGTTATCTTAAGTATTAATATTTCCATCCATGTGATTTTAATATTTTCAAACCTCTTACAACCTAAAAAACACATAAAATAGTGAGAAAACCTTACTTTTTCCCCCCATCTATACAATTATGTATAGAAAAAATACATGTGATGGAATAATATACAACCTAAAATCAATATTATAGTAAAAATGGTCCATTATATTAGTTTTCCAAGCTCATTTTCCCAATCAAGTCTCTTTAAGGGTTTTGGAAGGGTTTTTGAGTAGTTTGACCTCTTAAGGTTGTTTCATAAAAACCTAGCATTGGATTTTAAAAAAAAAATAAAAAAATTGGTTGTTTAGGACACCTCCTAAATTCCATAAACTCCTTTGGTCTCCATTTAAATCCCTATGGAAGATGTGAGCATTTGAATTTGATGTATTTGAGATTGCTTCTTCCATTCCTGCATCTCTGAATTGGTTTTGGGCCAAAAATAGACGTCCTAATTATTACCCTACTTAAAAATGGACTAACCAAAAACATTTTTTCATATATTATAACCTATATCTAATGATAGGAGTGTGACTGAGTTCTCATTTGGACATTAGGTCTTAATGTGCCTAGTATGATTGTCCACAAGTTTTGAGTACAAATGACCTTCTTTGTATTTTTTCCTACCTCCAAATGGTTTAAAACTTCCATATTTAAATCCTAAACATGATCCAATAATGTTTATAGTATGTCTCATGCTATAAAAGGAAGTGGTTCTCATTTTGGCCTTAATCTTGCCTCTAGGCTTAACTCCACCTCTGAGGGTTTAGGCCATCTTGATTAAATATATCCTCCTATGATTGGTATTTTATATCTTTTGAGGTTTTATGAAACCTCCCAAACCTTTTTTAAATTTACATGTAGCTTGTAGCTTCATCTTCTTACCCATCTCTCAAGATTTCTAGGTTTCATGCATGGGGAGAGTACCCTCTATCTAAGACAAAATAGAGGGCACTTCATCTATTTTATCATAATAATTGATTGGTTGAGGATATTTATCAAATTATATACATGTTTTTTTTTAAATTTTTTCCCTTGGTCAGGTTTTTAGACCCTCAAACCTCCTTAATTTCCAAGACAGACCTCTTGGAATGCAAACTATGCAGGGTTCCTAAAGTTGACTGTATGTTGCAATATTGGAGTCTTTTATCTACCTATTTTCACATGATATGGTATTATATGGCTTATCCAAACATTTTAAATATATCTCAAATACATTCATCTTATTATGCCTTATACACCTTGAGCTCTCAAACTATGTGCCAAACCCTGATTGTGCTCTTTTGTGCATGGGATGGGCACCTATAGGTATTATTATCTTGAATTTAAATTTGGATCATTGCATAAGCCTTTCATAAATTATTCCATATTAATTTAGAATTTTTTGAATCCATAATTTAATTTCATATACACTTCCAATGCCTTTACTCCTCAAAATTTCTCATTGTCTAGTAATGACTGCACATAGTTGTAGGTGTATATAGGGGTTCAAGAAGCCTGTGTAGGTTTATTCCATATTCAAAAATTTGTTGAAGTAATCATGGCCTTGAATAATTTGGTCACATTATTTTATTATCAATCTAGTCTCCCATTTTGCCTTCAACCTGCACCTTTGGTCATACTTAAGCCCTCCACTGCCTACAATTGAGACACCCTTGCATGTAGGCTTTATTGGGCTTCAACTACGATGACTATGATATGTGTGGTCCTCCCTTGATCACTTATTTTTTCACCAAAACATATTTTCACTGGCTTCCACCTTATATCAATTTTTTATGGCTTAATACACCATCAAATACCTTGACTAAGATACTAACCTTCTTCCCAACTGTAGGTGATAATTCAAGCCTGTGTATGGACTGCAGGTGGGTATGGGAGTCTAAAACACACCTTGCCATATCCTTATAATTATATATTAGCCTATGGATGGTCCTTTCCAATATTTGAATCTTCTAACCATGGAATCCAAGTCTAGTTTGCAAATTTTGGAGCCAAAGTCCATTTTGAGCTCTTTCTTGTAGATCTCACTGTCTTAATTTAGTGCATAAAATTTGATTTTGGGCTTCTCAAAAACCTGTCCTCCTCTAATCCTCTACCTCTTATACTTTTTCAAGTTATTTTCCATATTAGAGGATATAATATGAACACAATATGATACATCAAATCTCACTATAAACTTGTTATAAATTTTCCACAAAACTCACAGGTTCTCTGTTTTGCTAACTTAGGGACAAAAAGGCCTAAAACATAGTTATTGCACCTTGATCATGGGTCTCAAATTGTTGATAAACCTATCAATATTAAAAATGTTTGTAAATATTTTTCTAACCTAATATGACCTTAATAAGGCTCAAATGCTCACTCCAATACTTCAACATGGCCTTTTGACTTTATATCAAGACCACCTGTAGGTGGTGATTGACTGTATATATGGACAATAAGTATGAAATCAAGAAAAATGTGTATGAAAGGTCTTAAAAAGACTCAAACTAAATGTCAAACTTTTAAATACACAAATTCCACAAAGTAAAACTTGAAACAAGTTCCAGTACTTCTCCTTCAATGTGAAAACCACTTGCACATGTGAATAGAGCAGGCAGAGGTATCTTATGAATGTTTGATGTGGTTAAGACATGGATGTTTTATCAAAACATGGAGTTATGAGACCAAAAATTATAATGAGTTGACCTCCATGTCATTTAATCATGGAATACACCATTTCCTATTCATATGAATCTTGTGTATGTAATTGAAACCTCTGTAAGTGGGGAATTGATTGAAACTGCTCATGGTGGTACCTTCTTGCAAAGTGAGCTATTGGAATTATATAATCAACTTTAAATATTAAAATAATCATAAAAAACATTATATGAGGAAACTAATATTCTCTGGAACCAAATTTATCAAGTGAATTGTATGGACCTTCCCAAATAAGAGTAAAACATGTAGGGTACACAAATTAGTAGGCAGATTTGAAAGGTCAAATTCATGAGGATGGTTCGTGAATAAAAATCCAATTTTTTTAAAAATAATTATATTTAAATTAATTTATATTATTTTAATAAAACCTCCCAAAATCATTTTCTATGAAACTTCATGAGATGTCCGTACCAAACAAAAACCTACAAGTCACTTTTGTGTGTCTAGAAAGCCAAGAAAGGATAAAAATGGTTTTGGCCTCAAAATGGAAATTAAAAATAAAAAAACCATCGTAATAATAATGGGGAATATTAATATTCAAATTTAAACCTTTTCTAAGTGGCACACTTCCCAAGGAGGTCGTACAAGTGCCATTTTCTTCTCCTTTCACTAGAAAACTATCTCCTCTTCTTAACAACCCACCACTTTTAGTTAAAAACAATGTATTAAGACCTATAAGGATACATTTAAAATTAAATAACATATTTTAAGCTTCACACTTCTTAATAAACACATACAAAGTATTAAATACACCTTTTTAACCCCTAAAATGACCCATAATGATAAATGGACATAAAAAATAATTGGCCAAGGCCAATATAACATTATTTGACATTAATTAACATGTAATACACCCCATGACACTAATATTACACCCATTATAGACCTATAAATTCATTTTTTTACCTATAGGTTCCCCAATTTGACTAAAAGTCAAATTTGGTCAACAGGTATTATGTGTGGTCTATCAAAGGCATAACTTGTGAAAGTGATACATTGTATTTCTACAAAAGAGATTTGGGACAAGTTATCTAATATTAATGAGGTATAATCCAAGTTGAAATTGGCAAAATTTTGAGCCCATAAAAGATAATTTAAAAGCCTAAAAATGAATGAAGATGAGACCATTGTAGCCTACTTGCTAAGGTTTGATGAAGTGGTCAACATCATAAGAGGTCTAGGTGAAGATTTGAAAGAATATACTATTGTTCAAAAGGTATTGATGTCTCTAAATCCCAAATTTGATTCTAAGGTATCTGTTGTTGAATAAATGCAAGATATAGACAAGCTAGAGAGAGATTGACTTAATGGCACCTTAACAAACTATGAGATGAGAACAAGTTAGAAAATAATCCAAAAGTTAAGAAGACACAATGTAATAAATTCAAATATAATGATGAACTTGATATTGATGATGATGAGTTGATAGATATTTTTGCAAGAAAGTTTAAGATAGGCTTAGGTAGATATTAGGGAAAATTGTCTTTTAAATGTTTCAATTGTGGAGAGATTAGACAATTTGATAACAAGTTACCTCATAAACATAAGGCTAAGTATGGTGAAGAGCATGATGATGATAAAATGTCCTATAGGAAAAATAAGAGTAAGAAAATCTTTAGAAGATATAATGATAAGAAGAAGTTATTCAAAAATAAAAGAAGTTTCTACACCAAGGAAGATTGCAAATCATCTAATGAGAGTGAGAGAAGTGATTCTAATATTGACCATGAAGATGATGGCCCTGATGTAAATGAATTTGTCTTCATGGTTGAAGAAGCAAACTGCTCAAATCAAGAAGAGTCCATACGAATTGGAGATGTTGTTGGTGATTCAGAGGAAGAAGGAGATGAGATGGACTTCAAGGTTGAGTTAACTAAAGATGGTAAAGAAGAAGAATAAGGTGATGAGGTCTCTTATCAAATATTACGAGGAGAAAATCAACTTGTTTGAAGCTAAACTGAGAAAAAACTCCAAGTAATAAGAGGAAATAGTCAAACAAGTGGAGATTCAACTTGAAATTATGATTGCAGGACTAGAGGCCAAAGAAGATAAATGCACAAGGTATGTAGCTAAAGTGAAATTATTGAAAGCTAAATTGAAACAAACATCAAATAGGGTCAAATCCTTTGTGAGTTTTGAAAAGAGTACTAATGACTTGGACAACATTTTGAGTATTTAAAAGACTGCTAATGACAAAATAGGCATTAGTTTCAATGGAGACCAAAATAATAACACTAATGTGATAAAAAAGGTCAATGATCAACCAAAGAATGAGTGTGTTGATAGAATGAAGGCTAACACTATCATTAAATCTAATATCATAAGGTATGATAATCCTTTTAATGGATATTGTTATTCATGTAACCAATTTGGTCATACACCAAGGCATCATAAAAGTCCCTCCAAGAATGAATATGCATGGAACTATGAGTAAATCCATAAGTCAAGAGGTATGGGTCATGGTGTGTTTTCATCAAGATTGGTCATATTGAAAATTTTTGTAAGCATGATTTCTTAAGACAAAACTAGCAATTTGAGGTTCTTAGAGTACAAGAAAGAAGATAAGATAGTAAATGGAAACCCAAGTCAACTAAAGTTGATGATCAGTCTGCAAGTCCAAGTGGACTATTTGCCATGGTGGAACCTAGTCAAGATGCAAAGGAGTGCCAAGAATTCTTCCTATCACCTCATAATGTGGATGAAGAAGTCAAGTCAAATATATCAAGTTATAACGGTGTTCAAACAAATATTGTATAAGTCAAGTCAAAATAACTATTCAAACCTAAGAGGATCATGAAGAAATTACAATCTGTCAAGGACATGGAGATCTGGTAATCTATCAAGTTTATGTTGTTCTAGTTCAGTAGAGTAGAGGTGAATCCATTAGGCTTTATGGAGGCACTTAACTAGAAAGGAAGAAGCATGAAGGATGATTGGTTGTAGGGGGAGTTTTATGGTCTTTGGTAACTTTCAAATTCAAGGTTTAGACTAGAGTTTGATGTCGGTGTGATCACAAGAGATAAGTAACAAAGAGTTTACATGATGACTTGATCAAACCAAGTCACAGTTTTGAAAATGTCTTAAATTCTCATGGAGATAAGGGGAGCCAATCATGCTCCAAGTGTAGTTATGTAATATTGATATGTATTAAGTTATTTTAAAAATAAAATATATATTAGTTCAGGTCTAAGGATCAGATAAGTTTCCAAGAACATGGTCCTTTGTCATTAATGTCAAAGGGGGAGAAAAATTCCTATTTGGTAAAAAGAACAAGTATCAAAGAAGATTTATCCTGAGGTAATAAGAATGATCTAATATATTAGAATGTTTTCCATCAATTACAAAGGGGGAGATTATTGAAGTATGATTCTTGTTGTTGTCTTTCAAGCATTGTTATTGTCATTAATGTCAAAGTCAAGACAATTGTTAGGTTTGTCAAGATCAAAGTTGAGGTCATGCATGGTTAGATGATATGTGTCAAATAAGTCTCATGAAAAGAGAAAATTTTAAGGTGACATATTTTCTCTCTAATGAAAGAGAATTTTAAGGAAACTTGGTAATTTCTCTAAGGTTTTTGGCATGTCAAAGTTAGGATCATGTTACAAGGTAAGCTACTATTGTGTACTAGGTGTCTTGAAAATCCTAGTCGAAACCTAAGAAGAGGTGTTTGCATAAAATAATATTAAATATTGTGAATTTTGATGAATTTTTATAGTACATGTATAATAAAGTAACCAAATCTATGTAAACATGGTAAAGAGGCATAAAAACCTTAAGATGAGCTTCAAGGTCAAGTCTTGAGGCTTAAGCCTCGCATGAAGACCTAGTGAGAAGGCATAATAATCTTGGTAGCATGTTGAGTTGATCAGTATGAGACATGTGTGAATGAGGTGGTATGATTAGTTCAATAATTTTTAAGGCATGATCATGATCTAAGCATGACTAGTAGTATAAGTCCTATTGTACAAAGTGACCTATAGTGTCCTAATGAGGGGTCAAGATCATTTCCAAAGGTGCCAAAGCTCTTGATATAATTTAAAAATGTGTTACAAGTTATGTTAAGTGTGTATAAAAAATTTGATATCATTTTTTGAATAAAAAATCGTAAAAATTGGTGATAAGGTCCTTTGTGTGTACAGAATGGGGTGTTGCACACCTGAGAAGAAATT
Source organism: Torreya grandis (assembly GCA_037957365.1). Classification (NCBI taxonomy): domain Eukaryota; kingdom Viridiplantae; phylum Streptophyta; class Pinopsida; order Cupressales; family Taxaceae; genus Torreya; species Torreya grandis. The sequence goes on along the minus strand of JARHVA010008900.1, from coordinate 245,792 downwards.
TCTTGTGCTCATTGGCATGTGAAAACTTTGCATGAGATCCTAATCACTTCATGAATTTTTGGTAATATCCCTAAATTTATTTTTCTGGCATTGGTTTTTAATTTGAGAAGCAATCCCTTATAAATGATTGCTAAAAAGGGAAACCAATCAAAACCCTCCTAAAAGCCTCATACTGACCTAATAGGAAATATCTTATTAGTTATGTATATAAATGGTTTTTTTGACGTATTTTGATTTTGGTAACGTGTAAATTACTCCTCCAAGTTTCTCCATTTGGTTTTTTTTTGTCTTGATAATGAGTAAAAGCTATAGGAAACCCCTTGTTTCTAGGAATTTTGATGTAGTAAGTAGGGTTGACCAAGTCAAAACATGAAAATTGATGGAGTATGATGTGTAATAATTTTATTTTATGAACATGAAATTTTATAAGAATATTTAACACCTAAAATGTGCTAAATAATTCATATAATATGGCCTATCACTAAAATAGGCCTAGTGAGCAAGATAGTGAGAAAACTAGGCAAGAATGAGAAAGATATTAGCGATTGGTTGCATAGGACTAGGGATGGATAAAAATACATGGAGTAATTATCAAATAAATATTACTCCTTTCCCTTTGTTTTATAAGTGTTGATGATGCTCATACTCAATCAAAAAGTTTTCATCAAACTAGTCTGTCTAACACAGTGAAGTTTGTGTAGAGTGAAGTTGTGAGATTGGTCTATAAGACCAATATTGGTATATAAACATGAAATATATATTATAAAATATGATATAAATATGATACAATTTAATTTAAACCCATTTTAATATCACAAAAGTGTTTACATAGGTGTTTTAAGGCTTAGCTTCCATGATTGTATTTTTGGTGCTACATGTAGTTTTCTATGTGTGAGTGAAAATGATGTTCCTGAGTCATTTTACACTAAATTGAAGGATCCAATGTTCATAAATGTGTTATATATTTATCATAGGTTAATTTTAATTTATTTATATTCATGATAAGTCTATGATCAAGTATGGAAAGTCAAATGTTCTTGAATGTATGTTGATAGTGTTTGGTGGTTCTGAGTAAGCCTTTTGTAGGTGTGTTCTTAAGACCTTTTAGTTTATGTGGTGAAAATATATAATATGGGGATATTTTTGAGGTAATTAATATTATATTAATGTATTTTTTTATTATTTTATATGTAAAAATTTATTTCATGCATTAGATTTTCAAGACAGACTTTCTAGCAATAAGAAGGCCTAATTGTGAGTAGACCTAATTGGGTGGTTCAAGGAATGAAATGAACAAAATGGTGATGGGGAAATAAGGTGAGATTATTAGGGGTATATTAAAGTGAAATATGAGGTGTTTCATCCATTTTTTTAGGCTCATTTGTTCCAAGGAGGTCCAAGTGAAACGTGTGCTTAGAGAAGGCCTAATTGCATTAGGTCTCTATTAGACCTAATGATGGTTGTGGCCCTTAAGGGTAATACTAAACCTTTGTAATGATTGTTTCACTTTTTAAAAGTGTGTATTTATAGATTTAAAATATTATATAATTGTGGTTAGGTCCTTGTCTAACCAATATGGGTAAGATCAAGAGTCAAGTATAAAGACAAGGCCTAATAGGCCTATTTTGACTTGTTAAAGAATTGAGCATGTGAGTGAAGGATATAGAGTTTTGGAGAACAGGTAAAGGGATTTAATATAATCATATAAGTGTGTTTATTGTGTCATAAATATATAAATATGTGTCTATATATTTTTAGAAAGGTCATTTGACCTAATTCTACCAAGGAAAGGGCTAGCTGAGCGAAAAGGCCTAATAGGTTGTTTGAGAAAAAAATAAGTGTGAGAAGAATAAAATAAGGAGGTAATATTAAATTTAGTGATAAAAATGTGTCTAAGGGTGGTTAAATATACAAGGTAGATAAGTTGGTTCTTGGTTACCTAGGGGGTTGGAGCCTCATTGCAGGTTGAAGCTTGTTAAAGGACTAGTTATGTTGGTGCTTGACTAGTGAGGGGCTAGTGCTCCTTGTGGGGTTTGTGCCTTTATAAAATTTTGATCCATTACTTATAGTATATTATTCCAAGTGGTGTTTCAATGATTTTTATTCTTCTATAGGTTTTCCCACATATATCTCATCTTATGTTGTTTGCTTTCATAGATTCATGTGTATATATTGATTTATGTATGTAAGTAGATGAATGTTTAATGAATGTTAAGTGAAAGTGGATTATTTTTTTAAGACAAATAATTCACCCCCCTGCATTTTAGTAGTTGTTCTTCCAATATGGGTAAATTTTATTTATGGTTGATTAGAAAGGACAAGCTATGTATGTTGTAAAATCACATTAACTATTAGCTTAGCCTCATTCTTAGCATCATTAGTCTTAGCTTTGAAATGTTATTTTGAATTATAATACATTGGATTAATGTTATCATATTTTAATTTATTCATTTAAAGAAGATCGACCTAGTATTCTTTGACCATATGGCACATGTCATCAAAATATTGTAAACTTTTGAACAAAATAGACTCGTGGATGGTCAAAAGTAGGCCTTACTTGAAAATATTTTTTAATTCTTTAATAGCCATAGGATTTTTAATTTTTGAAACCATGGTCTTATAATGAAGCACATAGTTATTAATGGGATCATTAGGTTCTTGTTTGAGTTGTGGAATTTGAGCATATGATACCTTCTCACTAATGTTAATAGAGAAATGACCTAGTAATTGGTAAACCAAAGGATTGAAAGAATTAATTGATTGAAGAGGAAGGTCTTAAAACCATCACAATGCATAGTCCTTAAGGCTCCTAGAAAAAATCTTTGTTATTAAATTATCATTGGTTATATAGACAAAACATATTACATAGAAGGGTCTAAAATGTTGTTTTGGATCACCTTTATGATCAGATGGTGTAAGCTTAAGTGAAATGAATACTATGGGTAAGGGATAGTCATAAAAATATGAGGCTAAAGGGTTGTGTAATAATTCTTGAGGGTTTTTGTTATGGATTACTCTACTAGAACCTTGTGCTATTTGAGAAACCTTGTATTGAAGATCAAAAATTTGGTGTATGAATATTTTCTTGCTAGGATTGGTAACCACACTAGATGTATTCAAAATAGACCATGTTATATAAGTGTTAAGCTTAGGAGGCACATAAGAGAGTATGATGCATAGGAATAGCCATAGATATTAGAGGATTAAATGTTGGTTCCCCCATAGTAGGTATATTTGGCATCACTTATGTAACCATAGGTATAGACACATGAATAAAAGTAGTATGATTGGTAGTTTAAACACCAAATGTATGATTTATGTGTATAAAATTGATATTTTTCATATGTATTACTTTAATAATGATTTATCTTGTAGGACTCATCAATTCATCAATATTTCTAAATGCACCTCCCCCCTCTACAATGCTTTAACAAATTTTTATTTGCCACTCAACCATTATATCATTTCAACAACTTAATTAACCATAGTTTTATTTAAATTTTATATTGATTTATAAAATAAAATATATATAAATTGAACTTTGGCCATGATGTGGAAGTGCCATCTTAGAGGTGTTAGATATGGTGTAAGGCTAAGTGAAAGAGAGAGGGCAAAAGACCGATGAAGGTAGAGCAGTAGGGCTCAGGTAGTTAAGGTGAAGGACATTAGATTCATAGAGGGGGTGGTTGACATGACACCAAACTAGGGGCAACGCTTTGGAAGTAGGTATGATAGTAGATCAAACTGTGAGGACTAATTAGTGGTGGGGCTCTAATCAGAGCATAAAGGTATAGCTAAGGAGTTGTGAGTAGCTGCAACAAGTCGAAGCTAAGGCCATAGGGTTGTGAATTTCTAATGCTTCAATTAAAACCATACCACACTAACAGTCCAATGAGATCTAACTGCAATGAGGCCATAACATGGCTAGGAGAGATGTAGAATAGATGGGCATATGCCCAATTTTTCTTTTTAATTTAAAAAAAATAACTACCTAGATCTGACAAACAACCACTCAAATATGATAAGCAACCACACAAATCTAGAATGTTAAAAATCTCAAAAAAAAACCCATGAAGATATATGAAAACCTAGAAAAGTTTATGAAAATTGAAAAAATCTTGTAAAACTTGGAGAAAATGGAGTTGGAATTTGTACAATATAGATCATACCAAACTGAGCCCAAAAACCTAAAAAAATGAGTGATGAGGTTTGTCAAAAAACCAAATGGCTTTTATAGCCAATTATTATATTTTTGGGCATTTTGAACTCAATAGCAGTGTCTATTTTTCTCTAGGATGTTACAAAAAAATCCTTGAAAACCTGCCTAAATTTTTTTTGTATTTTATTGATCTAGGCGCTAGCCTACATTACATTTGATACTATATTAGACTCTAGTTTAGCCAAGATCAAAATAGAACCAAAACATAGCTCACGTAGGAGAGAGCTGAGAAGAGGAGAACTAAAATGAGTGGATAAACTGTAATATATTATTTCTCATTTTAGTTCTTCTCTTCTCGCCTCTTTCCTATGTGACCAAAGCCTTGTTGATTAGATTATGGTTCTCTATTAAAAATTGATCTAGCCATATCAAATAAGAACATAAGCATAGTTCACATAGGTAAGAGGTGAGAAGAGGATAACTAAATTGCAAAATAATATATTATAGATTATTCACTCAATGCTTAGTTTCTGTGTGTGTAAAATACAAAGGAGAAGAAGAGAATATATAGCAAAGTCACACCTTTGCTTTTCTTGTTCTATTGGCCACAATAGTTTGGAGAAAAAAATATATAAACCCTAAAATCATGTGTCAATTGTATAGATAAAAAATATTTATGTATGTTATTCCTCAAATGATGTTCATGAATATTCTTACTTAAATGATATTCTTACTCATAATTTTTCTAATAATTATAAGGTAAGGGGATCCACTTTAACAAATATCCATCCTTAGTAAATTTTAGTGGGAGGAAGAATATTCATTATTTTGAACTTGTCATCTAAACCTATTCCCCATTAGCTTTATAATATTTTTGTGGTAAGAGTTTTAAATTTAATTTTGACTTTAAAATTTAATAGAATGTAAAGATCATATAATTTATTTATATATAAATATAATTTTATAACTATTATTATTTTTTTGGTTGAAGACCAACCATTGTGAATTTTTTTAATTTATTGTCCCTATACGTTTGTTACGGAGTAGGCATCTATTGTGTACTTATTTGAAATTATATATATATTACGGAGTACCGACTAGAGAATATTCCGAAGAATTTTGGGTGTCTTCCGGCGGGAGATCATCTCACCTACGTAATCACGGAGATCATATGACCTACGGAATCACGATTTGGACATTCACGTGCACACTAATTGGCGTAGGTGATGAGGTGGACACCGCTATACTTGACTAGAGTCCACTGGGCACTCAGTTTTGTTTGAATTTTGGAAGACTTTTCGATGAAGCAAACACATCCGTGGGGCCACAAAGTCCACTCCACAAATAAAAAAATTGTTTAAAAACTAAATAAAAAATATTGGATGGGATACAAATTTATAATTGATAACCTAAAATAATAATAAAAGTAGTTAATGCATACAAATTTATAATTGGTAATATAAAATAATAATAAGAGTTACATTGCAGATAGAGTAAGTGCTTTTTTGTAGGGTCGAAGAAATGTCAAACGCTCTGCGGAGTTTTACGAGGGCATCGCTGAAATGTCAAACAGTCTGCAAAGCTCCACAAGAGTGATAAGTGTTACCATTGCGTGAGCCCAGTACATAAATCTAACGACCCACGGGAAGAAGCAGGTTCAACAAGTCAATAGCACAAAAGCCCCATAGAATTGCCAAGTGGCACATGCATGAAGGAAAGAGTCCCGAGGAAATGACAGGGGTTGAGTTCGCATGCAAAGTCAAAAGTCAAGCACTTAGATCTATGGCGTTCAAATTGTGACAGTCACACAGGTGTCCATGACAATCACGTGGACGTCAAATGATGGTTGCATAGATGTCAAAATTAAGCTCAATAATTATCTATTGGGGTTCAAAGATTCACGGTCATGCAGACATTAAATACGTTCATGCAAACGTCAAATGATGGGTGCGTAGATGTCAATTTTAAGATAGCCGTTTGGATACAAATAATCTCAAGATTAACGAACCATGTTGATTCGTAAAAATAGATCTAATGGTGCGAGTTAATTTTGGATCATATGCAACTCAGACGTCTATTTACTACATTTAATAACAAATAACAATATTATAAACTAGCTTAAGCCTTACTACAAAACTTTAGACTATGATTTATATATTTGCCAACTATTAACTTATGTCTTTAAATTTATGACGACAGATCCTATGGCGCATGTTTGTTCGGGCTCTGTTGATCCAATGGTGCGAATTCAAGTTGAAAAGTCAGTAGGTTCCAAGAGCTCTACGAGAGTGACAAGTATCACGATCACGAGAGCTCGATACAATTGATCCAACGAAGCGAGGGCATGGTTGAAATGTTAAACGGTCTACAGAGCTCCGTGAGAGTGACAAGCGTCACCATTGCAGGAGCCCAGTACAAAAATCTAATGACCCACAAGAAGAAGCAGGGTCAACAAGTCAATAGCAGAGAAGCCTTGCAGAGTTGCCAAATGGCACGTGTAAGAAACAAAGAGTCTTGAGGAAATGATAGGTGTCAAGCTCGTGCATAAAGTCAAAAGTCAAGCACTTAGATCTATGGTGTTCAAAGTGTGATGATCACGCGAACATCAATGACAATCATGTAAACATCAAAATTAAGCTCAATAATTAATGACAGTCACATAAATATCAAAATAAAACTAAAAAATTAAATCATTGAGGTTTAAATTATGATGCTCGTGTGGATGGCATTGACGACCATACAAACATCGCAGATGGTGGCACGGGCGTCAAAATAAACCTTGTGCTAATTAATGATTGAGCTTCAAAATGTGATGACTGCATGGATTTCATTGATGTTCATATAGACATCAATGATGATTGTGCAGACATCAAAATAAAGCTCGATAATTAAACCACTAGGGTTCAAATTATGATGGTCACGTAGTCGTCAATGATGGTCACCTAGATGTCAATGACATTCATGTGAACATCAAAATAAATCTCACGTAATTAACCATTGGAGTTCAAATTTAACGGTTGTGCAAACATCAATGACAATTGTGTAGATGTCAAATCATGGTCGTGCAGATGTCAAATTTGTGCCTGGTAAAATAACCGTTAACATTCAAATAGAGGCAAAATCAATGGTCAACATGCAATCATACATCAATATCAACAAAGCGAGAGCATGGATGAAGGAAACTTTTGAACCAAGTAAATACAAATGAACCAAGATCAAATACGACCTAGGTAGAGTCGTGTCATTAGCTACCTTTGCTATGTTTCATCATCAATCTTGTATAAGGTACTCGAACTTTAACTTGGGATTGAGTTTTGACATTTTAATGTTGATCACACATCGTCTAATCATCCTTGTATGAATCAATGCGCTCTATCAGATCTTGATCCAAGGGGTGCATTACCATTAGTTGTTCACTAGTCTCTCATTGAGAAGGTGACACTTGTCATCTTCTCACTCATCCTAAGTTCCCTTTAAGTCTTGACTCAGCTCGCACCATCTGATTGACCTTGGGCAAGCAAACATGTACCATTAATCTCATGGACATGCTCGAGCTTTAACTATTTGGTCGGGGCTTGACTTTTCAACTCTGATTACGCATTGTTGGATCTTATCATCTGAGAAAACTCACACCGTCTGATCATGATCCGTTGGGTTGAGTGAAATTAGTTCCTATGCTTAGTCTCCCATTTTGATCTTGCTCAATTGGATTAACTTTGCTCGAGTAAACATGGGTCATTGATCCTGCAAACAAGCATAATATTTAAGTCAGCTTCGAGAATAATATAAAACTTAAGTAAAGACTTGGACTAATGTCTTTATTCGTATTAATAAATATGAATAAAATTTTGCGCTAAAGTCTTTAGTTAGGTTTAAGATATAGTAAGGTGACATTGTGAATTAAAAGGGACTTGGAATAAATATTTTGGACCAAGGGTTGGAAACATAGTAAAAAAGACCCCACAAATAATAAAAAATAAGTGATAAGGTTTTATAGAGAACAAAGGGGCTCAGGACGTAAAGGGATTCAACATAGAATTTTTAGACCAAGGTTTGGTTGTGTTGAAAAACACAACTAAGACTTAGTATAAAAATTAAGTCAAGTTCATGGCATAAATAATTGATCCTGCCAAATTTGCTCTCGCCAAATTTAAATTTGATTCAAAAGGGACCTAGGTTAATTGGAATTAAGGTTTTAACATGACTTAAGATAGACCAAAGGATAATAAAAGATCAGTTTAACATTGAGGCACAAAACCCTAAGCATGTTCATTTCCAAATGAGCTCCATTAACCATACAACATAAAAAATAGATATCCAATGTTAGCACTTTTAGATAAGATCAAACCAAAGCCCTGAACAAATAAGTCAACTAGACCATGGTGTGGATGATCTTCAAATAAAGATGATGTGTAAATATGCTATTGACACTCTGATCAAGTGAATTTTTAGTTTTAAGGTACAAATTTGCACAATATTATTGCTATTAATATTATTTCAAAATAAAAATAACTAATCATATTATTATAAGATGTTATATTATATATTGTTATATTATATTGTATATTCTTATATGGTATTAATATATATTATTATCGTAATATTCAAACAATATAAATGCATCCAGGTGGAGATAGTGACTATGTGAAAACCAATATAGGAGATTAGTTTTCAATCTGTAGTACATCCATGTTTAGGATTTGCAATGAAGGGCACATCAAGGTATAAATATAATAGTCAAATCAACTAAGGACATACAACTGCTTGCAATATATATAAACATGGCTTTGTTAGTTCCATAACTTAGACTAAAGTTCTTGGATTAAGGTTTTTTGTGTTTATTTGTAAATTTAGTTGTCTTTTTTATGGGATTTAATGAAATTAAATTCTAATATGGAAAAAGTAATTACATTATATTATTTATACAAATTTTTTTCAAGGTAATATATTTGTGAAGATCAAAAAGCAACAGTTCATTGTAATTGCAAATTTCTTTATAAAATTATTGCAACTATTAATATCATTTTCAAAATGCATTATCTTTTGGCAAAACAACATTGTGTAAAGTGAAAGACTGTAATTTGATACTTGTATCTAACTCAAAACATATGATTATTGTCGCCATCTCTTTTTTTCAAAGATAAACTATTACAAAATAATAATGTTATATTTATTTTAAATATATAAATTCTAATAATATTTAGGATATTCATAATATTTTAGTATTGTAAGATACTGTATCATATTTTATATATTATTATATGATATTAATTTTTTATTAATATATTATTATATTATTGTCATGATATTATGTTATATGTTATGAATATGTTATTATTTTAATGTTATATTAGTAATTTTAAAAATTTAATTTTTTTCACATTGAAAAATAAAGAATTATTAGTTGTTTTTAAAATAGTTATTCATAGGTGCCCTTTACACATAGAACACATGTAAAGCTTAATGGATGGAGAGCATAATATTTTAAATATTATTGCTATTAATATTATTCCAGAATATAAAAAACTGAGCATATCATTATAACATGTTATATTATATATTTTTATATGGTATTAATATATATTATTATCATAATATTGTATTATATTTTTAGTATAATCTATATTAATGTATAATGATATGCTTGAAACTTAATATCTAATAATATTATTATACTATAATGGCATAATATAGTATATTTTAATATATAATATACTATATTATAATATGTAAATATAAATTTTAATATTAAATTAAATTGTTCTAATTGATAATATACTATTAATATTAATAATACTACCAAAATATGATCATATGTTATTATTATATAAATAAAAATGTGAAGTATAATAATAAGATAGATTGTCATAATAGTGTAATTAATAATATAATATATAATATTATTAGATATTTCATTGAATGACGAAAGACCTAAAGTATTGAATAGTATTGCTAAAAAATTAAAACTAAACTATAAATTATTAAAAAAATGCCTTTGACTCAAAAAAATAATTTTATTGACAAATTATTAAATATAATTATTAAAATATCAAAAATATGCATCAAAAAACACTTTAAAAAATGACTATTGACTATTTAAAATGGCAAAAATTCTATGTCTTGTGTTCATTTATATTGAAGGAGGTCAACTGTGTGAGAAAGGTCAATAGGTCAATGGAGCTTGAAATAAGCACACTACTGATCGAAGGCCAATAAAAAATATCAACCCCAAGACACTTAGAGGATGATACAAGTGAACAAGAATCCATATTTCAGGTTCAAACATTGACATTAAAGCTTCATGGAGGCAAAATAGGTGTTTTGGACCTAATACAGATCAAAGGTCAGTATCTTTTTGTCGAAATGAGATGAGGCATCCATTCAAGCATTGTTCATATTAAGACTATAGGAAAACCAATAAATATGATTATTTTTATTCATTAGTAGACCTCGGTTTAGATTTCAATGTAATAGTAGATATTTGTAGTTACGATTGAAAGCAGGTCTTAATGGTGTCTAAGCAATTCAAGGTTGTGGACGAGTTTACATATGCCTCAGGAGATCATCAAAGCTTTCAAGGACTAAGCAAAAGATCATATCACAAACTAATAAATTAATTGGTTTTCAATCTATAGTAGATCTATGCTCAATATTTGCAGTGACGAACATGCCAAGGCATAAATATGATAGTTAGATGAGTTGCCTAGAGTAGACATGATTATGGCTTTGTCAGATGCATAAGTATGAGAGTTTTGAGATAGTATATTTATTTTATCTATGACAAAGTATGCGCTTTTTTGTTTTCTTTGTTATATACATAACAAATTAAAAATTGCATTTTGTTTAATGTTATAGCAACAAACCTTTGCATAAGTTAACTGAAATAGCTATTTTTTCTAATTTCTATACATGTATTGACATAATTTAGTGAAAGAGATCTAATTTCATAATTTTAACATAGAAAATGTTTGTGGAAATATTCATAATTAGTTAAAATCAAGTTATAAGTTACAAGCAACCTAATTTTTGTTAAATATAGTTTCCTATGTAGAATTGGCTTTTTGTTTTAGCTTTTGGATTAGTTTGTCAACTATACTAATTTTATTTTGTCTCTATTTTCATTTTATTGTTGTTACATATGCCAATTTATTGTTGCATTTTTTCCTTTAAAATTTATGTGGTGGACCTGTAAAACACAGTGACAGATAACAATGACTAAAAACTATGTAATAATTTTCCACTATACCATGTCATAGTCAAAGTAGTAAATTAAGATAATATTTTTTTTTAAAGACCATTTTTTGTCAGTATATAAAACTATTAGGGTTTTTCTAATGCTATAATCATTTGATTTTTATTAGATCAATATATAGAGTTATACATACCTATTCTCAGAAAGATGGGCGGGGGAGGGGGCGTGGGGCGTGGGCGGCGGGACGACAGTGGGGGGGGCATGATGTGGCTAGATGATGCATGACTGCTAGCCTATGAAATTAAGTAGCTTGTTGTAGTTTGATTTTTTTAGTATCACTATTTAGAGAGGTTCAAATATAAATTTATTCAAATATGTAGATTTTCTATAATTAACCGGTTCTATTTCAAAAATATTATGTTCTGAATAATTTCCATACCTTCTACTTTAGTTGATATAGTGATATGCTTAATGACATTATTTTTGCCCACTATGAAACCACCTTGCATTATCAATCTTGATAAAATATCAGCCACGCTTTCTTTGTCAACAATGTATTTAACATGTGTCATTTTATAATTGAAGGGAGCAATTGGTTAATGACATTGTCTCTGGGAATGCATTGGATGTTATTGTTGGTAGTGTTTATATTGTAGAGAAGCCAATGGGAATAGAAATAGTCACATTCACTTGTGCAGTTATGGCATTATGATATTATTACTTGGATAGGCCTTAAGTGTTATATTACAAGATTGCAACTTTTACATAAAAAATCAAAGGGGTTAGAATATGATTGGGCACTTGTCAAAGTACCATGTACCTTTTTTTGAAACCAAAAAAGATAAAATGTTGTGTTAGTTTTCTTTTGAAGTGGAATAAGAAACTAGACAAGTTCACATTTGGAATTTACCTCAATAGTTGTATCTACTAACATTTTTAAGTGTTGTAGGGCTCTTTTGGCATGTACACAGGTGATGAATGTTGATTGGGTGATACACAAGTTCATATCTTTTACATCAGCTCATTTTATAAGGTTCTTGAAAAGATAAATTGTAGTTTCCTTTCTTTATATTTTGTTTTTTATTTCATTGTATTCATATTCGAGTGTATGGAAGAGGTAGACCTAAAAATTGTCAATGGAAATAGAGAATTAGTCATTTGATGCCAACATGTAATAACTTTTCTTGTCATAACATGATTGCAATAAATGTAATTGAATTTACTTTGGCTTTGTCACTTGGCAATTTTCCATCTGTTATTTTCATAATAAACTGATTGCTAAATTTTGTTACAGATGTACAAAGAGCCACTACAGTGCTAGTTGCATAGTAGTCCATAGTGGCCACAAGTTATTGTATTGGGGATGAACATATGCTTTGGAAAAACTAGTTCTATGAGTTCTATTGAAGTAGTCTTATTTTCTATTAAAATAAAGTCACAATCACCACAATCATAAATAATTTTTGGAGCTATATAAAAAAAATTAATACATATGCCTTTATGTGGTAAGAGTTTTTATTCATGTATACAGATTAGTGAATTTGCTATATTGAGGGTTATTTTCATCTCTCCTTTATTGTCTGTTAAATCAAATTGAAAAAGTTCTCTTGTTTTTTATTTGTCAAGTATTGTTCTATATGTCACAAGAACATCCCCTTCAAATATTTATCTGCATTTATGGTTGTTGATATCTTCAAGTATGACTTGCATATGGCTTGAGTTTCTTCATCTGCATTTTTTTAACAGTTACTGTCATTTTCTAAATAATAGTAGAATCTAAGAAATAGAAAATTTGTAACTACATACCTTCTGACTTGTCCTTGTGATTCTATTTGTACATATTCCATTTTGATCTTTTGCTCCATTTGTGTTGATTTGAATGACCAATAAAAAACAATTAGTAATAAACTTAATTTTTTTCCTGCAATGCAGTTGTATATTTCAATTTACAAAATGTCTATAATAAAAATAAATATAACAATTGATTTTGGAAAAAAAGGTATTGCATACCTTTTATTTTGATATTTGCTTTCCAATTTGGTCTTATTCATTTTGCATATGTCATATTTGAAATTTGATTTGTAAAGTATAATCATATATTTCTTTACTTATTTTGCAATATGAAAAGCAAGTAAAATTACGTTGTGGTTAGTCCAATATGCATGGAAGAGATTAGAATCTATTTTTCTTCGATCAATATTTATCCAGTAATGGTCTATAACTATTCTTGCATTTGTAGTTGGCATATTTGATATAAGAAACAAATTGTGGTTTTTCATACATTGGCATAGTTAGTGTTGGGAACTTTTATTTTGGATCATGTCAATATTGAAGTCACCAATCAAAATGATATTCATATTGTCATTTACATTTGAAGTAATATTTTGTATGAATGCTAATAGATTTTCAAGGGGAGCTTTTGATGCTAAGTAGATATTTTATATGCGGATGTATATATTTGAATAGCTAATGTCAATTGTAATTATCTCTAGAATTGTTGTATTAAATGTTTCAATGGTTTTCTTGCAAATTTATTTTAAAAAACATGTCATGATATCATGAATATTCATTGTACTGAAGCTCTCAAATTTGTTTATTAACATTGTTTTGTTTTGCACTGTATTTTTTTGAGTTTCTTGTAAGCATAATACATACATAGCCATGAGTTGATTATCATGTGTTATTTTTTCTAAGTACAATTTTAAGCTACTTGTGTTCAAAGAACATATAGTGAAATATTCTAAGAGTTTGTATCTAAAGTCACAGAAGAATTGCCATTGTGCAAATTGCTGAAATCTTTGCATTTATCCTTGTACATCATCAGATATTGAAAAAAAATTCTTCTCTAATCTATTTATAAGGTATAAATGTTCCATGCTTTTGACTGAGATAGTGTAGTGTAGATGATGCCATGGTAGTTCACTTGATGAGAGTCAAAAGCTAAATAATTCATTGTTAATCCTTGTGATCTATGAATTATTATTTCATATGCTAATTGAATAGAAAATTGTTCTCACATTAGTATTTTTTTATTTACACTTTTTTTTTTGCAATTATTTCTATAGGAGCCCATTATTTGTTAATGTGTTTAGTGTACAAGTGTTTCATTTTTTTTGTTTGAAATTTGCCAACATTTAAATCATATAATTGTAAACATAGAATATTACTAATATCATTTGTGTAATATTTGAAAATACCATCTGCACCATTGACTAAGCCATTAGCTATATTGTAATTTTTGCCAATTAGTTCTACTAGAATTTGTTTTTTAAGGATTATTTTATTTAGCAATATGGATATTTTACTATCTACAGATTCTTTGTCAATTTCATTGGGTTGGATATGGTCAATTGCATTTAGCACATATGTTTCTCCTCGCAAAATAGTAAGAATTTTCTCATTGTGAAGTTGAACATCTATTTTTCTATGAAACAAATATGGAAATGTTGGATCAACTGGAGAAGGTCTATAGAAATGGTGATTTAAGTATTTGATTTGATTTTATGTTTGCCTCCATATTCTTATATGATTTAAGGTTGAAACAAATTTGCCATCTCATTGCTTCATAACTTATTCTAGTTCAAAGTATTTGACATTATTGGTCTAAAATGCATATGGTATTATTTCACCATATACTTTTGGATTTTTAAATATCCAATTCTCTTGGATGGGTTGCATTTGGTAAAAGTCACCATAAAAAAATATGTTTATTTTTACAAAAAGAATTTTAGGTGTATGCATAATCTGGTGAAGCCTCTTGTCTATGTTATAAGGCATATGGGTTCCTATTACAAATACCTCATCAATAAGCATTATGCGCAGTTGTTCATATCTTTTATTCATTGTATCCAAAGTATTTGAATCCAATAAGAGAATTTTAGATATTCTATGAGGTAATTGGAAAATAGAGTAGGAAGTTACACCATTTGAATTGTATGCAGCTTTACCATTAAATGCAATAACACTTTTTGGTTTGATATGATCACTATCAAGTTTTTTATTCTAAAAGTGACATATTGATTAGTATATTAATTTTGTTGTATACATTTTTCTTGTTCCTGCTCTGCCTGTTAAGAACAAATATAATGGCTCATTTGAAGATAATATTTTCTTTATTATGATATCTTTTACAATATGTTGTTTCTGATGATTCAACTATTTTTGTGAGTTGAAATAGTCCTATTTGCTTATGAGGAATGGTTGTTTGCTTATTTCAAGCATGTTTTTGCTTTTGGTATCTATTATTATTTTATTTGTGATATGATTTATGTCAGTATTGATATCATATTTTTCAATTATCATAAGACATTTTTGAAATTCATTTTCATTGTCGATGTAAAATATTATACTCTATTTTCCTTGGACATCTGCAATGGCAATCTCAATGTTTCCACACTTTAATTGTAATTATGCATTGAAACTCAATATTTTCTATGTTTTATTTATGCATAGCATAAGCCAATGACCATGTTTGAAATTTTTATTTCAATGACTCTTTAGGTTCTTGATATGGTATAAATAACATTATTTTTTCTCTATACTAGTTTTCATGATCAATATGTTCATCGTATTTGACATAGCATATTATTTGTGATTTTTTTCATCTTTTAATATTTTTAGATGTTATGATATAATATGATATGTATTCTGCTAGACATATATGCTCTAAAGATTTAGGCCTTCCATTGTATTTGTTACTGATAGAAGCACACATTATGTTTTTAGAATCATCATGTTCTTGTGCTAATATATTTGGACTTTTTAAAATGCATGTTCTATTTGACAATGATGATGTGTTTATAAAAGTTTTTCTTTTGAAGCATAATGTAGTGGAAAAGATAAGACAATGTGTAGAGCTTGACAATTAGACATTTGTTGATGATTAAGGGAGTGTTACCAAGTTTTCATATGAATTCAATTTTGTTTTCATTTGTTTTTGATAGTTCATCACGTACATTGTAAAAAACACCCTTCAGAGTTTGATATAGCATAGTCATGTATGATGTGCAATATGTTGCTATAAAATATGCCTCAAAAATAAATTACGTATCTGTGTTTGCATACCAAAGGTTGGGAACATGAATTGTAAAAGCATTTATTCACATGTCCACTAGTTCTCTTTTTAGCATTATAAAAAGATGGGAAATTACTGATTGTAATAATGTCAAATATATCTCTTTAGTCATATTTTTGTTTGTTAAAAACATTTCAAATGTTACGCTTCTGTCATATTTTTTGTTTTGAAGTTCTTTCAGAAGAGCTTTGGCACAATTTCTAGTTTCACCATCATTGTTTTTTAAAGGTTGTAGTATAATTGTCCTATCCATTGAAGGCAATGGAAAATTGAATCTAAATTATGATTTCTTATATTTTTTACAAGTGTGCGTATGATGATATGTTTGCATTTTTGCTAAATTGTTATCAAGCAGTTGTGAATTTCAAGACACATACTTGTCAATGAATTTTTCAATCTCCGCATTTTGACAATGGCCATATATAAGGGCATCATGTATCCAAAGCATAAAATGAACATGTTTATTTCCTCTATTTTGGAATTTTGTGACAAAGAAGTAGTCTGTAATTTGGCCAAATAATTGCTTATTTTACATCATCATTTTATTAAATGTATTTACCCTATTATTGAAATAATGACTACAAATTACTGGGTTTATTCTTATTACTGCATCATCAATATCATTTTCAAATATGTTATCATTACGGTGTGGTGGATTTTTTTGGGTTATATTTGGTAATGCTTTGCATAATGGCCTCCAAAATTGTTTGCCACTTGTTAAAGTAACAAAAATAGTAGGTGGTCCTAGTTGTCTTATCATTGCAAATATATTTTTCTTTGTATTTTCTAAATAGTCAGACGATATTTGAATGCTTTTAGAGATTTAAAAGCTATTGGAGATTTTAATATTTTCTCTATGTTTGATTTGCTCTTAACATATTTTGCATAATTTTTTTCCCTTTTAATTCACCTTTCTGTATGCATATCCATGCATGCCTATAAACTTGTAGTATGATAATTTTAATTACTTTAAAAAAAAATTTGCAATATGAGTTGCAATATCATTGTTTTCATGTAAAAGTTCTAATTTTTTTATTTTTTGGTATAAATTTTTTTTTGTAATATTATTAGGTTGGTTGTAGGCATAGTATAAATTTGAGAAATTTATTTCTTTTGAAAATTTGTCTTGGAAAATAACTAATGGTTTTAAGCCTTCATATGATGCAATTTTGATAATATTTGTTTCCAAAAAATTTATTGAATGTGCAGTTTCAAATATATGTATAATTGATTCTATGATTGGTTCTATGTCATTTTCAATTGCATTGTTGTCAATGTCTTCTACATTGTCAATGTCCTTTGTTGATTGCCTAATTTCATTTTCAAGTGTTGCATACTAGTCTTTTTCAATTTTAACTCTTTCTTGCATGCACAATGGCATTTTTCATAGCTCAGCCAATGTATCCATCACACATGTTGGCCTAATGTTTCCTCTTACATATGCATTTTCATATTCCAATTTACACTTTAATTATAATTGTTTGAACTTCATTTATAGTTTTTTGAGGCAATACCTTTTGAATATGGTAAAAATCAATAGGCACATTTATAATTATTTCAAACAATCCTATTTGTGCTCATTTATATCCAAGTTATCATATTTGTGCAAAAGCAATACACATAAAAACTAATCTTTCTTCTAGTGAGCTTAGTTTCTGAACTACCTCTATTGGTTTGTTTTTTCTTATTTGAAAAGGACAAGCAAACATAGACATATTTTCATTTTTAATTGAGTTTTTGCATGTTTACATAGTTTTTATCCTATCTTCTTTTCTTCAAATTCAAAATCAGTAGTAATTGAAGACCTAATGTTAGTGATATCCTTGCTAATGTTAACTATGTCTTTTTTAAAGTGTAAATTTTTAAAAATTGAACAAGAAATAGTAGACATATCTTTAATGTCTTGTGAGTATATTTCAATTGTTTTTTTTTCATATTTTTTTTTTCTATTTGCATTGCATGTTCATTATTTATTTTTTCGCATATTTTTTTAAAACAATGCAATGATATATGTTTCTTTGTATCACATTTCAATGGCAACTATTTTTATCTCACATGTTTTCTTTTTCCTATTCTTATAAGCATTAGAATTTTATCCCTATCCATTTCAACATTTTTGTCATTATTTTGTTCTACAATATTTCCCATTGTTGTTTGTTCACAAATTTATTTTTTTAACAAACACAATGTTTTTCCTCTTTTTCTTCGAGGTATTTGTTTGTCTTCTTTTTTAATCATTATTTATTTTGTACATGGTGATAGGATCAGGATGCCAATTTCTTTTGAACTTATTTTAGGAGACATGTGATTGGATTTATCTATTGTATTTAAATTTTGCAAGCACATTTCTTCATCTACTATATCCATATGTGTATGAGATAAATTTATTCAAATTGATACCTGATGTCTTTTTTTTAAAGGTTCATAATGTATATGCATTTTGTCAATTTTAGATAAAATTACATTGTATATTTATTTTGGCTATAAGAAATTTCTATATATGTTAACGATTCTTTTACTTCTTGCTGACTAGTTTTGAATTTTAATTTGCAAAATATTTTAAATCCATAACAAGCATAAATGGCCACCCTCTGTGTTTTATTTTTCATATGGCATTCCAATCATATTGATATAATATTTCTAATTTGAGATGTTTCTATTTTAATTTTCTAATAATTCTAGTTGGCATAACTACAAGCAATGCATTGCATCTTTGTCCATTATAAAAAATGCATTGTAAAATGTTTATGCCATATAAAATCTAAGAGATTGGACATCAAATTCATTTTCCATTAATAATCTTATTACATTGAATACAGTTTTACCACAACTATTAGGAAATGGTGATGTTACATAAAGGCCATAATTTTGCATTTCATATGAAATAACATCCCTTTCACATTGAATATTTGTACATGTATTTGACAATTTTAATTTTTCAATTTCACTAGTTTCAGTAGTTTCAAAAATTGTTATTTTGCATAACAAAGTCTCATAGTGGCCACAAGAAGGATTGTTGTCATGGAATAATATTGAATATTTTGGTATTGCTGATTCTCTGTTAAAGTGTAAATACTTTTTTTTTGTATAAGTGACCATAATAAAATTGATATGTTTGATCATTTAGATATCCATTGAATATAAAATGTATCACCCCATAGGCCAATTTTGGTTACATTTGTATTTTTCTTTGCAGAAAGCCTCATTTTGTGTAAATAGGTTTCTTTATCACATACTCCATACAAATCTTAAAGCACATCAGATTTTATTTCATGTTTGTATGACCATATTGCATCTACATTTCTATTGTTTAAGCATACTATGAAATAATCAATCATTCTATTTTTTAATTCGTTTGATGTGTAATGAAAATTTAGTAAAACTTGAATTGCATAAAAAAAAATAGTCACCTACATTATATTTAAATGAATTAATTTGGAAAAAGTGACTATATTTTAGTGCATTATCAATATTCAAAAATAACATTTTTAATTGTTGTTTATATGTTTCAACATCTATTAACATTTTGTTTGATCTAGTTTTTAGTTTTCCCTTTTTAGTTTTGATGGTTTCCCTATTGCATAAAAATGCAATTGCATTAGCAATGACAAAAACAACATTTTCATTCACCAAATATCAATATTTTAATTCATTAACAGTTAAAGCTAAATTCAATATTTCTCTACAATTAATTGAATTCTATATAAAGCTTTTCATGTAGAAATAAATCATTCTCTCTGATTCAATGAATCTAGATAGCTAAAAAGAAAAGAAAAAAAATCCAATTCCTCAATAGATAGGTTAATTTAATTGTTCTAAATACTATCAAATCAAACAAAAAATTCAAGTTTATTTTTCATCTTAGTAAATATTTTAGTGTGCTTCAATTTCTCCTTTTCTTGTTCACATAATGAAAATCTAGAGAGCTCTTTGAGTAGCTTAAAGTCTCAAAACATGAAGGTGGGCATCACCTATAAAAAAGATAAGAATGTACTTGTACGTGTGGTAATATCTCGTCAACAATCATAATAATTCTCCCCCATATCCACGAGATCTATGAATTTCTATCTTAGGCCCTGTTAAAACCCTTTAAAAAAATTGTTAGGGTTCCCATTTATTAACAAGGCCTAAAATTTATAGAGCCCAAGTGCAAATTTAGAATTAGGTCAAGTTTTTTACTATAATTATCACTTCCTTAATGTTTTACATTCTTGAAAGCTAAACTATATTGTGTTTTGGGTGTAGCTCACAGAGCTCTAGTTCAGAGGCTTGACAAAAATTAGGGTTCTATTTTTTTTTGAATTAGATGTGGTTAATCATAAATTTGTTCTGACTTTTTTGCATGTAACCTCCCCATTGGATGAAAATCTACAAATAGTTCTTGTAGAGGGCATGTAACCTTGAAAAAGTATTTTACTATTTCAAAGACTATGATAGCATAAAAAAAGACTCTAATAACATAACTAAGTTTTGTATATGTAGAAATAGTATTTTTATGCAAACAAAAATATTTTATTAAAAATCAAGGTTATTTTCAAATGTATTTAAATATGCTAATAGTTATTAATTAAATTATTAAAGTTTTCATTCTATTCTTCAGATTATAATATCTAATTTTTCAAAACTCTGTCAAGAATTTTATATACTTAATGAAAAATTAAAACTTATTTGTAAAAGATGTTAAAACAACTATAACAACACTATCCATTGGCAGGTTACAACAGTAACACACAGAAGAAATGGTGTCTATGTGAAGAAGCTGTTAAAAATAGAGGGTCCCTTAGTTGGTCCCTATTTTGTTGTAGATGGTTGTAACAAAAATTTATAAGATAACATAGTTGTCACAATAGCTCTCTATCTTGGCCATCACCCCTATCACTATGTAAGCAAGTCATTGTAGTTATAGGTGGGAGAAACAATACATTTCAAGTGTCATAAGAAGCACAACATGTGGTGTTACCCATAATGACTCATTTTGAAAATGAAATTGTAGCTATATGATACCAAAAGGTATTAACAAAACTACAACCATATGCTACCAAAAAAGCTTATGAAATGTGCATATGTAATCTGTAGACCTAAAAAAATCAGATTCAAAATAAATGGAGAAGATTTGGTTGGATGAAACCTCTACAATCTATGCACCACATACTTTTAACATGGAAAGTAATAGAATATAACTACCCTCCATGAAACATAAGCAAATTATATTTTCTTAATGCATAGCCTAATTTAATTAGTCAAAAAGAAATCGTTGACCAAAGTAAATGCCTATGGTGAAAATTATAATTCCATGTGTTTATGACAAGTACTAACAAGGGCATCATGTGCCATGTCCTGATGGGATATTAGAATAGTTTTGAAATCCAATTATTATGAAATATACATTAATTTTAATCAGCAATAATGATTCTAGAATTATTCTACATTGAAGTATTTACATTTTTTAAAGTTAAACATTTAAGTTGGTATAACATGTCACCCAATTGATGAAAGACACTTCAAAATTTCTAATTTTGAAGCAATGAAAACACAAAGAATCGACATTTGATTCCCATAGTTAAAAATGGCATAAGAACATTGTAAGTCTAGCTGATTTCCATCACATATTTATAATTTTAAGTTACAAACTTCTATATATAATGAACAAATAGAAAATGTGTCATGAAAATCATATACATATATGCATTTTCCTAATAGCTCCGAAAAATGTTTTCAACATTTTGATATTTGTTGTCCTTAACAAACCTTAAATGAAAGAGAGAAGGTATTTACAAATATATTTGGTTACCAGTATCTAAGAACCAGGGAGTTAATTTTAAAAATTAAACATTGAATCTTCATTGGAGGAATAAAAATGATCTTTCTCATTTCTATTGATCTATTCCCTATCTAAATCTGATTTAGAACATAGAAATTCCTTTGAAATGTGTATATCATCTACATTTCTCAAGGTGATAAAGACATTATAGATTTACACTTTGTAGGGATTTCAATTGTTGCACCACTTTTTGAATCTTAGTCTGTGTGTGTTTTGAAAAAGAAAATTTGTTCTAGTGCTCCATAATTAACTTGGCGGCAGAAGGATCTGGGAAATTAACTAAATTTTGCATTAGAATTTCTAAGATGATGCTTATATGCAACTATTTTGTAGAGACCCATTACTATAATATTTTCAACAAAACCCTTAAATAGAAATTGAAATCATTAACTCAACATAAATAAATATCAAAATAATTGAAGTAGAAGACCTTGATAGATAAAATCAGGGAAAAATTCTATGTTCAAGATGCTTACATCTATTGTATGGTGAATTTAGAAGGTTAATTTTCATCTCAAAGACAAAAATTAAAGTATACTTAATTTGCTAGGATTTTTGTTTGATAAGTTCTAAAATGTCTTTTAAATTCATTAAAAAATACTCTTATAATGCATATTTATATGGATGACTTGTCAATTTTATCATTAGTGAGACTGATTTAGAAGCACATATTTTCTTCTCATAATTAAAAACATACAAGGTAATATAAAAATAATTGATTATATTTTTATTAATATAATAATTGAGATCTTTTAAAATATATTTTTATCAAAAAGGGCTAAATTTGAGAAATTTGGAAGATAGAGTTTAGGTTACCTCCATTAAGCCATAAAGTTAGAGGTTTGGACTGGGAATCATCCCATCTCTCAACATTCAGAGATTGCTTTTCATAATCAAATTTGAAGTCTTCATGACTCAAACCTACAAAGGAACCTCACCACATAAGCATCCTCTAGAGAGAAATTGGCAAGCAAAGACCCATTACTATAATATTTTCAATAACACACTTAAATAGAAATCAAAATAATTAATTCAATAGAAATAGATATCAAAATAATTGAAGCAAAAGACCTTGATAGAAAAAATCAGGTAAAAATTCTATGTTTAGGATGCTTAATTCTATTGTAGGGTGAATTTAGAAGGTTTCTTTTCATCTTAAAGACAATAATTAAAGTATACTTAATTTGTCAGGATTTTGGTCTGATAAGTTCTAAAAAGGATTTTAAATTAATTCAAAAATACTCTTATAATTCATACTTATATGGATGACTTCGTAGTACAAACATTTTCTCATTAGTGAGACTGATGTCAAGATAGGGGTAGTAAGTTTGAGGCCCCATATGTGACATATGCATGGATCATTTCAATTAGATGATCTATTGAGATCAGAATCCCAATAGATTTAAAGTGTTGATAGATGAACAAAGTAGGTAGTTCAAAATGGTGTTTGAGGATGTGGACAAGGTTTGATATTAGGTGTAGACTATAATCACTAATCAGAGAATTAGTACCATGGCTAAGAGGTTGGGGATTTTGGATGAAAATGAATACAAGATAGGGATAGTGAGTTAATGGTCCTATATGTAACATACACATGATTTATTGAAAACATATGCTCTATTGAGATTAAAATGATAATTTATAAATAATAAAAGTGTCTTAATATATATCTTTATAAATCTCAATTCCATGGTCAGGAGGTTGGGGGGTCAGGTAGGACTATATATGAGATAAGCATCACACGTATGAGAGTAGGGGTTTTACAATGTATGTTGTAGCCTTACTATTTTTTTTAGATATATACTTTAATCATAATGATTATGGTTTGTATATCCAATGTTATATCTAGAAACATACTTTATACAAAGGCTTAATTTCAAGGTGGGAAGGTTGGGGCATTGACATGAATGATCATGAGATGAGGTTGGTGAGTATGACAGATATGTTTTGATGTAGAGTAATTTTTGTACCATACTTGTTTCAAAGGAGGGAATAAACTAAATTTTTATTACACTAGAGCCCGTATATTGATTGTATGGGGTATTTTTTCCAGCTTTTCTCAACCTATGAATTTTTAAGTTACTTGAAGTTGGAAAGTCAAAACAAGATGAAAGGTGAGAGAAACAAAATGGACACCAATATATTTTCTAGGTAAAATATAGTATACTATTCAAATTTTGGATTCATAGACAATATAACATAGCAAAATGATTAATTAATTTGTAATAATGTGAAAAGATAGATAAAGGATTGTTGACACTCATTGCCAATTAGGTAAGGAAAATACAAAGTAATCTAGGAAGATTTAGACCTTTGAAATAAATATATGGATAGTTGAAAAGTTTGACCAATGTATCAGAAGCTCATATATCCCCACTATCCATAGTTTGAATGATGAAAACTGCACTCACAACAAATATTATAAAATTGACTTTCCTTATTTTACTAAGCTTGTAATGCCCTTCACATGTCTTGTGCTTCATTGACATCCTCATGAAATCATAATCAGATGACCTACTCATAAGAAATTAAGAAGTAATATTGAATATACTAACAACAATGGCTCAAAAACATAGATAAAATACACTACAAATGATAAAGCTAACCTTACAACCATTTCTCCATGATAGATGCCATTTACCATCCATTTATTGAGGAGTGGAAAATCCTCAACAACACTTTATGACAAACCTCTACTATCAAAAAAACAAAATGTTTTAGATGCACTAGGAACTATGTATGTCTATGTACACCAAGAGGCTTGAATGCAACACCTTCAATGGTTAGACCTTGAGATCTATGTATTATATGTGCACAAGCTAGTTTTACTAGAAATTGGCTTCATATTATAAATATATATATTTTTAATAAGGATTTGCAATAGGTCTTGAAATATGGAAAAGAGTGGTCCATTTTGATTCTTTATGGCTTTTATATAACTGAATATGCGTTGTCCTTTGAGAATGTCCAACATGATTTTAATGAAATTTCACCCAGATAATGTCATTGTTATTTTATTTGGTGTAAAATTTGAATACACCATCTAAACCATTGACAAGGCCATCTTGCATATCATAGTTTTTGGAAAAACATTCAACTAACATGTTTGGTTTTAAGACAAAATTTTCTGGTAAGCATACAACATTACCATATCCTTGTCATTCACTATATGTGTCATCTTCCTTGTCTATTGCATTAATAACAATTTCTTTATGTGCAATAAGTGCCAACATTTTGTTATTGTGTGTATTAACATCATAATTTAAGTAAAAAAGATAAGGTAATAAAGGGTCATTTGGTGATGAATGTAAATACTTATTATTAAGATATGCTATGTCACTTTGTATATGCAAGCATGTACGTATTTTCTTCAATATATCCACAAAATTTCCATTCTTTTGACGCATTATTTAGTGTAGTTGGTAACATTTTAAATTTTTTTCAAGAAAATATATGGGACTATTTCTTTGTTCATTTTTGGATGTTCAAATATGAGGCAATTGTTTATAGGTTGAGCCTGGTAGAAGTCTCCACAAAAGATCATGTCAATATTACCAAAGTACATAGTTGGCAATTGCATTATGTCATGCAAATGACTATCAATATAGTATAACATTCTTACTCCTACAAGTGATATTTTGTCAATTAACACTATGTACAATTGACTGTAATGCTTAGATAATGTATCAAGTCGCTCACTGGTTAATGGAATGAGTTATAACTTGATAAAAGGTAACAGAAATATAGAATACAATGTTATGCCACCTGCATTATATGCATCTTTACTTGTGTATGCAAGAATCAGGCCTTTTATCTTGGATGGATTGCTATCAATAGATTGTACATAAATGCAAACGAATGTTTCATATATAACTTTTGTAGTAAAAGTCTGTATAGTCCTTGCACCTCCTATTAATAATAGGTACAATGGCTTGTTTTTGTTTGTATGTTTTTTTAAAGCATTGTCTTTAACAATTGCTTCTTATTCTTCATTTAACATTCATCTTTGTTTATAGTATTCAACATTTTCAGTAATGAATGGGTGATGTCCAATTTAAAATAGTTTTAAACTTTGTTTTTTTGGTGCAAAGTTTACTAATGACAAATCCATCTCTAGATCATATTCTTCTTGCATAGGTCTGGCTATGCTGAAGTGAAATATTTTATTGTTCATGTTTTTAGTATCACGTTCAAGTTGGAAAATTTCATCATGTATGTCTTCCCATATAGGACTGGTGTCATAATTGAATTTTTCCTCATTTAATTTTATGATCTTGCTTTGCAAATTGTATGCCTCTTTCCATGTTTCAAGACTTTCTTTCAAAGTGTTTTCATTATTTTTAAATGGGACATATAATAATAGTCATTCACAAAAATAATTTTCAAGGTCAAGATATTTATTATAATTAACAAAATTTACAACATTTGTTTTTTTATTAATAATGAATTTCCATTTTTTTAATACTTAGAAACAAATTCAGCTAGACAGACATGATCAATAGAAATAAGACGTGCAATGTAATCATCTATAATAGCTTGGCACATGACATATTCAGATTCATCTCATTCTTGTCTCAAGAGAATGGGAGGTTTTAGAATAAATGTTCATTCATCAAGGCAAGATGTATTTATGAAAGTACATGCTTTTGAGCAATGATTCAATGGCAATGATAATACTAAGTGATTTTTTTATTTTGTAGATATTTGTTGATAGTTTAACATTGCATTTCCAAATCCATGTAACATTTTAATGGCATCTATGTTTGTTATTGCATTCTATTTTCATATTTTTTAAAAATCATGTTTGATTTTTGGGTTTCTTTTTTTTTATCATATATGAAGTACAATATGTTGTTGCAATATATGCATTTAGTAAAAATTGTAAATATGTATTGACTTGCCATAAATATGGCATATTTTTTAATGAAAGTATTATTTCATACTTGCAAAGGCTTGCGCACAAGAAAAATGGTGGGTTGTTCAAGTGTATTTTATATTATTATTATTATGTATTGAGGCTAATCTATATTAAGAACATGTAAGAAAGTATTAAAGTTATCTGAAGCATTAAATTGTTTCATGCTTAGTAGTAAGTAAATTTGATTTGAATTTACATTGCAAGTTTATTTTTTGTTTCACATGGTTCAAGCATTGTTGTTTGTTTCATTGGTAGTTGTGGGAAATTGTATCTACAATTTTTTTTCTTTTATTTAAACTACTAGTATGATGGTGTATATGCAATTTTGCTAAGTCATTTTCTCGAATGTTAGTATTAAAAATTATGTATGTGTCTATAAAATGTGTAATTTATAAATTTTGGTTCGTTCCATATACTAGTGCATCTTTGATCCATAATAGCCAATGATCATGAGCATTTCCTCAACATAAGAGTTTTGTCATGCAAAAGTAATATGTGATTTTACCTAAAAATAGTTTTCCCTCACATAGCATTTATTTTAATGCATATATAGGATGTCTATAATAATGTGTATAAGTGACTGGATCTACTCTTACAAGGAAAGAAATGTCATTTGATTTATTCAATTCATTCAGTTATGAATTCAACTTTTTGTAATGTTTCTAAGACAACTGTTTCAATACATTTATTAGTGGTTGCTAAGAATGTTCAACACTTTTTAAAGTTAAAAAAAATGTTTAAGGTCCTAATTAACGTATCATGGCATATATGTTTTTTTTGAGACCTTATATGTAATCAGATGAAATACATTTTTTT
This sequence comes from Torreya grandis, assembly GCA_037957365.1. Taxonomy (NCBI): domain Eukaryota; kingdom Viridiplantae; phylum Streptophyta; class Pinopsida; order Cupressales; family Taxaceae; genus Torreya; species Torreya grandis. The sequence continues at coordinate 217,812 of JARHVA010008900.1, read as the reverse complement.
TGAAATCTACATATCCAATTTCTGACTTCAATAACTTTTCTAAGTTTAGTTTATATTTGACATCTTTTGCCAAAAGTTTTAGTCCCTTTAGTTGTCCTTTTCTAATTGGAATCCACATAGTCTTTCCAACTTGATCTATAATTATTTTTATTGCTTTGAAAAATAAATTGCTAAGATGATATGTAAAATGACGATTAGTATGTAAGAGTTCCCATTGTGAGATTTTTTGATATGAGTATCTTGACATAATGTCATCATCCTAAAGATTGACAAAGAAAAGTGTTATAAATTTAATTTCTTCTAATTGATTATGTTTGAAAATACCAAGAGCATTGTTTTATTCAACTAGTGCTATTGCAATTAAATTGTATTTCAATGCAATAATAAATGTTGAGTTTACAAAACCATGTACCAATGTGTTATTAAAATTGTTTGGATCTATATCAGAAAATATATTATGTTCACTACCACTATCTATTTCAGATTCACTAAGTATGTGATTGTTATTTACATCATCTATAACATTAGTGGATTTGAACAGTTTCCAAACAGAGTAAATTTGCACATTATGAGTACTATACAATTTTTGTGTACATAGTTGTAATGCATCCATAATAAGTTTGGAATGAACTCTTCCTTCTTGATATGTATTTCTGTATTCCAATCATCTTTTGAAAGCTAATTCAATTGTTTTTATTTCATCTATAGATCGAGGTAATACTTTTTGAATTTTATCAACATTTTATGGGACATTGATAATTGGGCATGTTAAGCTAATTTTTGGTTTGTTGTATCCTAAGTTTCTTATTTGAGAAAATGCAATTCTAAGTGTGACAAGTCTTTCTTCAAGATTTGATAACATGCTTACAAATTTTAAGATCTTGTTTAGTCTAATATTTATAGGTTTTGCAAATGTAGGAAGATTTCCATTTCTCAATGATTCATTGTAATTTACACATATTCTTTTTTTAAGAATAGCGTTGTTGTTTGGAATTAATTTTTTGCATGTGTCCTTCTCAGATTGATTAAAATGCTTCATCCTATGTTTGAACTATAATTTTTTACAAATACCACAAACATGTATGGGAGTATCTATATTTTTTTCATTGAATCTTGTTATTGCTCTTGATATTGATAGTTTTCTTTTAATTATGTTCTTACTACATGCCATGTTATTTAATCGATGCAAAGAGATGTTGGGGACATGTGGCAATGTTTTTGTATTAAAAGTACAAGGGTCAAATTTTGGATGTATATCTTTCTCTATTATTAATGATTTATAGTCTACACATTTTGTTACTTTTTTACGTGCAATGTTCTTTACTTGGTGCAAAGAGAATTTGTTTTTTTTTGGTAATGTTTCTATGTAATTACTAGCATCATCACGTTTTACCTCAGTATGCTCTTGCATTTTTAATGGTTCATTATGTACATGGTCTATATTCATTTTGAAAAAAATGAAGTTATATAGGGATTGTGTTTGAGTACAATCATTGTAGGTTTTGACAATTTCTAAACCTGTTGATGACAATAGGCAGATGCTTACGTTTAATAAATTTGAAATCTATTGGATAGTGAAATCATTTCCTTCTATTCCACCTTCATCATAGGTATATCCCATGTTTACAATGTATGCTTGCCAATTTACAATAGTCGGTATATTTTTTTTGACATTGTCTATTAGGTTATCTTTCAAATAAGTGTGTGCTTTTATATCTCTAGATACAAAAGCATTATAAAAAGACTGTACCAAATAATGGTGCAAGGAACATATGTCAAAAACATTTTTGGTCAAATGACAAATAGAAATAAATATGCTATCACCACAACAAGATGTGGTTTTTAATATTCTAAAAAGTTCACATGATAGCAAATTTCTAGCATTTTTTCCTTGAAAGAAGGAAAAAAAATTAAGTTCTCGATAGAGGTGTGTGTGCTAAGGGGATTTGATAATTATTTAATTTCGTATAGTATAATGGTTCATAATGCCCACAAATAAGATTTTGATAATGAAATAGTATGCAATATAGAGGTGTATGAGCATCTTCATTAAAATGATTTTTTATTTATTTTTGTAAAAAACCAAACACAAATGGAAATGTTTATCCATTTAGAAAGACAATTTATATAGAAATTGTCTCCTCATAGACCATGTTTACCATTTGGTGTTCATGAAGTTGCAAAAATTTGCATTCAATGAAAATATGTTCCAGTGTCTTGTACTTGGTATAATCTATAGAGTTCTTCAGGATCTAACTCTAATTCAAAAGACATTAGTGCATGGGGGTCAATTTTTTAAAATGGTTTAGAAATGTTCTATAATTCTAACACATAGTTATATTGATGTGTATCTAAAATGCAATAGCACTTGAAAAGTGTTGAATAAGCTATCACCCAAAATGTATTTAAAAAAATGACTTTAGAAAGGTTCTCTTTTTGCAAAGCAATGTCTATGTTACTGCATTGAGTTTTCAACAATGGCTTGTATTATTTGACAGAAATGACTTGTAGATTGCTATGCATATGCATTATTTTTTTTTTCTATTTGTCAATTTCATCCTATAATGCTAAGTAAATTGAATCTAATAAAAAGACAAGATAATTTAAAGTCTTAAAAATAATTATCGAAACTATTACAGATCTATTATCAAATAACTTTTTCTTTCTTTAATAAAACTATATATGTCACCAAATTATAATTACTCAAAGACCTACACATGGTTATGTATCTAAAGTGAGAACAAAATATCCTAATAACAAGTTATTCTTTTCTAAACATAATAATATTAGATATATATTCTTAATTCAAAACTTCATATTCAAAATGTTCAAGATGCAGGAGACCTTGAGACTGGTGTTTAAAAAAAAATCTTCTAATGCACATGTAAATATATGAACTATACATGCACAAATGCGGCTAAATATATTATGCATTATTCACACCTAAAAATATAATTGCCACACTACTTTGTCATGATCATAAAATATAATGATGTTTAACTACCAAGATTAATAGTAATTACAAAATGATTATGTTGAGAGATTCGCACTTTCTATTATTTTTATGATGTCAATCATCAAGTTGAATTTTTATTTCAAGCTGACCTCATTTTGGTATGTTTGCATTTTTTGAATTAATTTGAGAATTTAAATTTAATTTCTAGGGAGGCAATGGCTTCATGAATCATGTATTCTAGGATAAAATTAAAGGATTTAAATTCTGTTAGCAATTGAGATTCAAAAAAAATTATTGTAAGTAATGTGAGATGGTGAGATTACCTAAGTTGGAAGAATTATGATATATCACAACCAAACACATATTTTGAGGAATTAGTTGGTGCACATCAGAAAGTAATGAAATCCATTGATGCTATGGAGAATACTAAGATCCTATGATTGTAGTAATTTGTTGAAAGATCATGTTTTAAAAATATAGATTTCATGTTTTTTAAGCTGGTCAATAGATTATTATATTTTTAAGATGAATGTTTTTAACTAAGTTAACTTGTTAAATGATTTTGTAAATCACTCAATATTGGTTTGTCCTAAGTTACATCAACAACCATAAAGCCCTGGTTCTCTTGCTTGTTGCTTTTGTCCATCGACAATATATATGGGATTCAATTAAATTTATTTGATGATTATTTTTAGATTTATTTGATTAATTTATATCGATTTATATTTTATGAGGGAAACATTTTTTTGGTTTGTCTTAAATTACATTAACAATCATAATGACACGGTTCTCTAGATTTTGCTTTTGTCCATCTATATTTATATCTATGTGATTCAATTAAATATATTTAATGATTGCTTTCTTAATATTTATTTAATTTAAAATTAATTTATATTTTATAAGTGCAAAACATTTCATATTAGTGTGAATTTAATCTACTATTATTATTATTATTATTATTATTATTATTATTATTATTATTATTATTATTATTATTATTATTATTATTATTATTATTCTGCATAATGTAATTTGGGGCAATCTTTTGCAAATAATATTTCCAACTTTTCTACGCATTTCATGATTTTAAACTGGTCAATAAATCATTATTTTTTAAAAATGAAATCTTTTAAAAAAGTTAACAGGTTTTGATTTTATATTTCTTATAATGAAATCATTGTGTAAATCACTTAATGTTGTTTGTCTTAAGTTACATAAACAACCATAAAAACATGATTCTTTGGCTCTTGCTTTTGTCTATCTATATATATGTGGTTAAATTAAATTTATTTAATAATTATTTTTATAAATTTATTTGTTTAATTTAAAATTAATTTATATTGATTTATATTTTATGAGTAAAACACATTTCTCATTAATATAAACGGTGTATAATCTGACATTCTTTTAATTATATAAATTTTCATAAATATAAATAATTTATTTTATATTTATCTAAATAATTTTTATTAATATTTAATATATTTATTTATTTCTAAAAAATTATTTAATTATAAAATTGTTAATATAAAATCAATATATATATTATTTTGAGAGAAAAGGTCCTAATAATTGATTATGGTACAAATATATATATTTATTTATTGTTCAATCTTTTTCCGTTCTCTCCATAATTTTTATATTAAGATTATATTACAATAAAAGAGACTCTTATTAATATAATTAATTAAAATAAGTATTTATATGCTTTTCAGCCCTCTCCTTTATTCTTATGTAACATCAACTCGAAAACAAAACCTGTATAAATTTCTAAACCAGTTATACTACGCAAATAGAATACCTTAATCCATACATCTTAAAATTGTTTTTTACATCTCTAAAATCTAGGTATTATATGTTCCCATGTTCTGATAGAATTTGGTATTTTAATTCCAGGTATCCGGTGGATCCCTTTGATCGTATATGGTCAGGATCAGAATGTTTGCCTTCAGAAATGCCAGTTATTAGCATGCAGGCATATTTTGGAAACTGTGTGCCAAACCAACCGCCTAACAAAATATTACAAACTGCCATTACAACAAATGTGTTTGACATCGTAATAATTCCAGTAGATCAGAATCCTATTTATCATACTCTATGTATTGGTTCCTATTTCTTTGTACTGCATTTTTATAAGATCACTTAGACAAACAATTCAGGGATTGACATATTCAAAGTCCTTATGAACAATGTTCCTATGTCAGACTGGCTGCAATTTGATTCAAATCTACAATGCCAAGTTGTACAGGGGAACTTACAACTTTACACAACTAATAACTTAAACTTAAGTTTCCTTTCTCGGATTGCAACGAACCTGAAACCATTCATAAATGGATTAGAAACATACTAGATATTGGACATGCCCAATATGACACATCCTCAAGATGATGATGTAATGAACATCCTAGCCTAACAATCTCTGGAGTTAAATGGACACAGTTAAAGCTATTGAAAAAATAACAGAGGTAATGAACGTTTCAGATGATTGGGTTGGAGGATATCCTTCTTTGCCAGTGGGTTATTCATCCATTGGTATAAATTACAGCCAAGACAACCCTCTACGGGTGATTATGATATAAATTTCTTTTCTAATTTTTTTAATGTTTGACATAGAAAATTTAGTCATTTTATACTAGAACTGAGAATGTATTAGTCTTCTCAGTGGGAGTAATGTTTTATGTCATATCAAAATAAGTTACAAACTCTACCCTGCTACCTTTGATTTGTATGTTAACAACCAACCCTTTAAAGTCGAAAACAGAATGTGAGGGCTCTTTACGTTGTCGAAATATAAACATCATATATTATTTAAGCAATTTTATTAATTTTTTAATAAATGAAGCCATAAACATGTTTGCTTACATAATATATTTTCACTATTGGAAAAACTAATATATAAGATATTAAATCTTCTTTCTAGAAATCTAACCGAGATGAGTCTCATTAGCACCATATTTGCAAGCATAGCCAACCTAACATCAACTCAATTGGTAAGAATAAACAACCCATTACTATCCTCATTAGATCTTGATGTATAAAAGAAGAGTTATAGAGTTCATTTATTCCTTAAATGCTTCATAACATGCGATTAAGTTTACGCATCTCTGTTAGCTATTAGGAAACAGTAGGCTGTCAGGTTCTATTCCAGACCTCAGTTCACTGAAAAATCTTACTATACTGTAAGACATCTCTGACTTTATAAAATCTTCTCTATACATATGACCTGTGACAAAGGTGGTATTATATCTTTTCTAATCTTAAGTTGTTTTGGGGCATGTCGAAGACAATTGCAAAATAATCAACTTATAGGAGGTACTCCATCATCACTAGAGAAGCTTCCCATGTTAAAGCAGCTGTAAGTTCAATAATTGTTTAACCTTATGTTTTATATATATTATTGAATGCTTAATTTCTAAACATTCGGACACAAAAGTCAAAACTTGAACTAAATACTCTATTACACATATTAAATATAGTTTCTCTTAGTAGATATCCATTACTAATAAATTGATTTTGTATTAAAAAATATTTTGGCAGAACAATACATTGAGTGGAGATGTGCCACCAGGTTTAATTAGGCCTAGCTTAGAACATTGATATATACAAAAGCAAATTCTCACTTCTTAATGTTTTAAAGCTTAACAGTTTAAATCATAGATTAATTTGTGAAGTTAAATATATCTTTCTTTTTTGACAAACTCAAACCATGTACCAAAATAATATACACTTCCAAGAATCCACTAATCACTGTGAACTGTTACCAGTGCAAGCTAATCCTTTTCCTGCATGCCATCCCTTTAAAAGTCAATACACAACAAGAATATAAGTTCTTATTTTCTGAATAGAATAACATTAGATATATATTTTTATTACAAAGCTTCATATTCAAAATGTTCAAGATGTGGGAGGCCTTGAGACTACTGATTAATTTTTTTTTGCTTCTAATGCACATGCAAATTTGTGAATTGTACATGCACATATATAGTTATTAATTTTCACCATTAAATATCTAATTAAGTATTTTTTTATATTTTTGTTAAATAAAATATAAATTAATTATTAGAAAATTTTAAATATTTCAATGTAAAAAAAAATTAAAAAAAATATTAGTGAAGAAGCATGCATATTATTGTTTTTTAATATAATTATATGAAAAATTTTAGATAAAAAACAATTATAATATGAAAATGGCATTATATAAATAAAGTACAGAGAATCAACATGGTTTTTGTAGGCACACTCATGCATATGACTGCACAAGCTGATTGTAAATCTCTAAGAATGCAAATTCTATCGAATAACCCATCAAATGAAACTAAAACTTCATGTAAATAAATTCTAATAAAAAAATCCATGATTAGACACATCCTAACAATAAACAACTTTGGTAATCACACTACATGTTAGAAGAAGACAACAAACAGACTATCAATAATTCACATTGGTCTTGCACATGTATTTAGGTTCAGGTATCTATATCTATCATTCCTTACATGAATCAGGTCTGAAGAATATAATTATTTCCTTCCTTGCCTTTAACACCTTATGGATAAATCTTTATCATCTTATAAATGCTATCCTCAAATAGTAGTATAATATGAAGATTCTAAAACAACCCTTCAAATAATCATAATAGCAGAAGGAATGAAAACAATTAACTCAAAAAAAGAGAGAGCAGAACATACACGGTTCTATATATTTTTTTGCAGATGCAATAAATATTTCATTATTGATGCTTATATATAAAAAAGTAATTACAATATAGCATGGATCGCTGTGTCAAAAATAATATAAAAAACTAACAACTAAACTTGCATTCATCATGCATTGTTTGTTGTCTAAGAAAGCTAGTAGGTCTCTTAAAATCAAAAGACTAACTATAATTATTAACTGACTATCTAAATTCAGCACCATAAAAACTGAAAGAAAACTATAATTAGTTCTGATTGTTTAAATCATGCATGGAAGGTAAAGTACAGTTGATTTATAAAAGGATAGTGATTTGCATGGTGATTCGACTACTCATGCATCACTTTTCAACATACTCCCCCTTGATGCTTGAGAGAGCTCACAATCTGATCTCTGAGTGTCAAAAACTAATCCTTTACAACTGCCTTAGTGAATATCTCTGTTAATTATTCTTTAGTGTTGATGTATTTCAATTCTACTTCCTTCTTCTACACTAAATCTCAGATAAAATGATGCTTTAAATCAAAATGTTTTATCCTATTGTGATGGACTAGATTTTCGGCCAATTTGATGGCACTAATGTTGTCACAAAAAATCACTGTGGACTGGATTTGTATCTTTCCAATTTCTTCAAGAAGTTTTCTAAGCCATAATGCTTGTGTACTTTTTGAGGTGACTGCAACATACTTTGCTTCTATAGAAGAAAGGGCAACTATACTTTGATTCTTTGAACTCCAAGTAATCAAACCAGAACCAAAAGAAAAATAATTACCAAATATAGAATTTTGGTCATTCAAACCATCTCCCCAATCAAAATCACTAAAACCAACAAGATTGAACCTTTTAAAAGTGTAGTAATGAATACCAAAATCTAGAGTGCCTCCCACATACCTGAAAATTCTCTTGGCTACCTTCATATGTATTTCAGATGGCTATATCATGTAACTTGCAACAAGTGAAATTTAATAAGCAATATCAGGGCTTGTGTGAGTTCAAAACATCAAGCTTCTAACAATGCTCCTATAAGTTGTCTCATCAACTATTTCAGCACCATCATCTCTACATAACACAACTACATGAGCAACTGGAGTGGAGACTGGTTTACAATCAACCATATAAATTTTATTCAACATATCTTTGGCATACTTCATTTGACAAAGAATATTTCATTCTCATTTTGACAAACCTCCATTCATAGAAAATATTTTATGAGACCGAAATCTTTCATCTCAAATTCATTTATCATACAAACTTTGAATTCATCTTTCATTTTAGAACTGCTACCCATATACAATTCATCAACATACAAATTTACAATAAGAATATCACTACCTTCTTATTTATAGTAAAGGGTAGGTTCACTCTTACTTCTTTGAAATCCATTCTCTTGAAAATATCCATCAATCCTAGCATACCATGTTCTTGGTGCTTGCTTGAGGCCATACAAAGTCTTCTTCAACTTGTAGACATGATTTTTTTTTCTTTGTACTTCAAAACCTTGTGGCTACTCCACATACACTTCCTCTTCTAAGTACCCATTCAAGAAGACACTTTTCATGTCCATATGATGGATGCTCTAATTCTTCTGATCTACTACTGAAATCAACATTCTAATGGTCTCTTGTCTTGCTACTAGTGCAAATGTCTCTTCATAATCAATGTCATACTTTTGTGTGAAGCCTTTATCAACTAATCTTGCCTTATGCCTTTCAACACTTCCATCACTATTACATTTAGTCTTGTAGACCTATTTGGTGCCAATATTCTTCTTGTCATGTAGAATATTTATAAGATCCCAAGTGTCATTCCTATGAATAGAATCCATCTCTTCTTGCATTGCTTGCATCCAAACCTCATTAGTACATGCATCTTTAAAACATGGTGGTTCAAAATCAACCTTGGTAAGTAAAGTAAAATACAGTGTCTCACTTCTTGGATTTTCTTCATGTGCTTGATTTGAACTCTTTTGATAGATGTCACTCAATATTCTTACCTTCCTTGTATAACTAAGAATTGAATATGGACTTACACATGGAATTGAAAAACTAGATGAGGGGCTACTTGGTGGATTTGTAGCACTTGGAATAGAAATATTAGTGGGCTACCTATGATCAATATCATCCATAGTAAAATCATTTGAAATATATTTTGACTTATCCATATGGCCTTTTTGATGACCATAAACTCCCCCCTCATCAAAAATCACATCTCTTGACACAATAAGTCTATTAGCGAGAGGATTATATAATATGTAAGCCTTAATTTCATCACTATATCTAAAAAAAATACATGACTCACTTTTGGGATCTAACTTTTGTCTCTTTTAATCAGGAACATGAACATAGACTAACAACCAAAAACTTTGAAATAATTAACATTTGGCTTTTTGTCATACCAGGATTCATACGGAGTCATCCTGTCAAGTGCACCAGTGGGACTCTAATTGAGAATATACTACTATAGTAATTGCATCTCCCTAAAAATAATTGCTTAATCCCTTTATCTGTAGCATACTCCATGCCATCTCAACCACTATATGATTCTTATTTTTAGCTAAACCATTTTTTTGAGGTGTGTATATAGTGGTGAGTTGTCTTCTAATGTCATGTATATCATAATAACCTTGAAAGACTTTTAAACAAAATTCTCCTCCATGATCAGTCCTTATGTATTTGATTTTGCACCCTTTTTCATTTTCTACAAGGGCTCTAAATCTCTTGAATGTATCAAGGGCTTCACCCTTGGTCTTCAAAAAATAAACCCAACATTTTCATGAGTAATCATCAATAAAAGTGATAAAATATGATGACTTACCTAAACTCTTTGTCTACATAGGACCACAAATGTCTGAATGAACTAACTAAAGTGGATTATTGGCCCTCCATGCATTGCCCTTTGAAAATTTATCCCTTGCATGCTTTCCTTTAGCACAACCTTCACAAATTTCCTTGTGCTCTTCAACCTTAGGCAAACAAAAAACTAATGCATTTGATTTTAGAATATTCAAACTATGAAAATTTAAATGTCCATACTTGAGATGCCACAACCAAATTTTGTCCTCATATGCCATATTGGCAAGGCTTCTATTATGTTCACCAAACTTCAATGGGAACATTTTATTCTGTCATAGGTACAATTGTAACCAACCTATTGCCTTGATTCTTATCATAAATTATACATTGCTGATTTTCAAATGCAACTTTATAATTATTCTCACACAATTTCCCAACTCTCAATAGATTATGCTTTAATTGTGGAGTGTAATAAATGTCCTTAACACTTTTCATACCTTCTTTTGTATGGAATTCCATAGCTTCTTTTGTAGCAACCTCCAATGATTTGTCATCACCAAGCTTGATTTTGGATTTAAAACTTTCATCCATTATAGAAAAAATATTTTCATTCCCTGACATGTGGTTAGAACATCTTGAATCTAAATACCAAACATCTTTAGAAACATTTTCAGCTTTGTCATAAGATAAAAATAAATTATCTAGAGGATTCTCATCACCTTTTTTAGCATAATGAACACTTTTATCATTATTACCTTCTTTTAATCTATACTATTTTTCAAAGTGGCCATACATGTCAAAATGATAACACTGGACATTTCTTTTGTCAAATCGGCCTTTACCTCTTCCTCTGAAACCACCTCTTCCTCGAAAACCACCTCTACCTCTATTTCCTCTTGAGTAATTTTGATTTTGACCTCTACCTTGGCCTTGATTTCTTTTGGTGCTACTATTGGCATCTTCATTCTTTGTGATTTGTAATTTGGATGAAAAGGCTTTCTCATTACTGTCTCCAAATGAATCTCTAAATCTTTCTTCATGAAACATCAAAGATCCAACTAGATGATCAAATTGAAGGGTAGATAGATTCTTGCTTTCTTCTATAATTATGGCAACATGGTTCCACCTTGGTGTGAGAGTCCTCAACACCTTCTTGATTACAACCTATTGTTTAAAATTTCACCAAATGTAGCCATCTTATTGACAACATATTTTACTCTGACATAATAAGTACTCACACTTTCAGCGTCTTGCATCTTCAAATTCTTGAATTCTCTCTTCAATGTCTGTAGCTTGACAACTTTGGCTTGATCACTACCTTGGTAAGCTTCTTTTAGAGTCTTCCAAGCATCTTCGGTTGTCTTTGCTCATGTAATTCTTGGAAATAGGCTCTTATCTAGAGAGATTTGAATATGAAACAAGGATTGAGCATTCTTCTTCTTAGCCTCCTTCTTAGTTGTTTTATCATTCGCTGTGAGGGCATTCCAATCAACTGGCTTTGCATAACCTAATTCAAAAATCTTTCAAAAATCTTTTCCTATCAAAAAAATCATCGTTTTGATGCACCAATAATCATACTCATTTTTATCAAATTCTGAAATGGGCAAGGAGTTAGAATTTGACATAATAAACCTTTGACAAAATTCCAACCACTAAATATTTAACCCAAAAGAAAATACATGCTCTGGTACCAAATGAAGATTCTAAAACAACCCTTCAAATAATCATAACAGTAGAAAGAATAAAAAAAATAATTAACTCAGGGAAAGAGAGAGCAGAGCATACATGGCTCTGTATTTTTTTTGCAGACTCAATAACTATTTCATTATTTATGATTATATATAAAAAAGGAATTACAATACAACATGGATCGCTGTGACAAAAAATAATATAAAAAACTAACTACTAAACATGCATTCATCATGCATTGTTTGCTGTCCAAAAAAGCTAGCAGCTCCATTAAAAGCAAAAGACTAACTATAATTATTAACTAACTATCTAAATTCAGCGCCATAAAAACTGAAAGCAAACTACAATTAGCTCTGATTGTTTAAATCGTGCATAGAAGGTAAAGTCCAGTTGCTTTAGAAAGAGATAGTGATTTGCATGGTGATTCGACTGCTCATGCATCACTTTTCAACATAATGTTCTTTTCATTGATGCAACAACCTCTTTGTTTTCACCTTAATCATAACATATTTTGAGAGTTTTATTCCTTGATTAATCATTTTTGGTGATTGGAATTACTAGACTGCTATTGTTTTGAGCTTGGTAAGGTTTCATTTTGTGCAGTTTTTATCTTAAATTGTGTAGTCATACATGTTCGGAATTTTTACTTGTATGTTTCTTAGGGTTTATTAGCTTTGCCACTTCTACACAAGCAATATTCGTTTGGGTGTTTTATGATATACGTGTTATAAAATAGAAACATATGAAAATTGAAAATAGAACACAGATTAAAAACACATTCAGATTGCTATAGCAATCAGGGAACAAGATTTTTAATAATCTTCTTGTTTTTTTGATCTTCTTGATCTTGTTCTTGATCTTGTTCAAATTACAATATGCCCTTAGGGTCTTTAAATAGAATTGAATACAAACAATAATTAGAAAATAAACTGAAGACTAATTTTAGTCTTTACATACAAACTACAACTCTAACAGTTTAACTAACTGTTTGTTAACTAACTGATAGTTAAATGCTGCATGCATGAGGAGTGGAGAAATTAACTCCAGTGTCCAACACTCCCCCTTAATTTCTACCACAAACTATTTCAGCATTTACAATGCCTAAATTTTGTCTACCAGCTTCAACTAGAATGGGTTTCTTTTGGAGAAAACACTGCCTCTCATGCGGAATGCACCGCCTTGCGAAATACATCACCTTGTATTTCCAATTGCTAGCATAAAAAAATGCAATGCTACAGCATTATTAAACATCTTCATACAAAACAAATACAATTGCTCAATGAGCGTTCACTCAGTGTTTAATACTTAGGACTACCTTGTCGAAATGCTATCAATGGACATGCTTATATCCAACATTGCAAGCTTCTTGCTTGCTTACATTTCTTTCACCTGACACATAACTGCTCAGGTTTCCTCCCAAGACTCTGCTGGGTTCTTTCCATGTTGGTCTAGATTTGCCAACGATCGCCTGATCTTCAGACACTTTGACAGCTTCACTCGCTGTTCAACACACACACTTTCATAGTTTCACTCGCAGTATAACACAAGCTTTGCGGAGCTCATCTTTTCAAACATGACACTGTGGCCATCCATGCTATAATCTGAAGACAATGAATGATTGCATTGCTTGCATAACATGGAAAATATACACCTTGTAAAACTGAATACAAAAAACAAACAAGAAACAAAACAATAAACAAATAAAAACTTTCGATGCCTTTTATCTTTGGCATTCGAATCAAGCTCTTCGGAGCAATCTTCTGTGTAATACACCCTAGCTTGGGCGTTCTTCTTTTCTTGCTATTTTTTCTTTTTTCTTTTAACTTCGTGCCTCCTTGGCCTTGTCCAGTAGGGCCCAAAATGGTGCCACTCAAACGTCTTCACAAGAAATTGCATCTGCTGCGCTTTTCCTTTCACAGCTCTTTCTAACTTGCGCTTCACTCTTGCGCTCCTCCTTTCTTGCTGGTCGCCTCTCTGCTGGCTCATTGCCGATGATTGTTTTGCAGTACTGCTACGTCCTTTAATTTGAAATGCTTCCTTCTTAACCTGCATTTTAAATTCTACACTTTTCCTGACTAAACTGTGTGATCTCCAAAACTGACTGGCTGTGCATCTTGACCGCTGCGTGATCTCTCCTTTGGACTGCTTGCTGGCGTCCCCACAACCCTGCTGTCAATGCTTTGACAACCTGCTGACTATGCACGCCTTGGGCGTTGACTCTGCTGGACTTCTGCGACTGCTGCGCACTCTTTACTGAGCTCCTTCTGCTGCATGACTCTGATCAGGCTCTTCCTGCGCACTTCTATCTCTGTCTGCTGACTGCGCTAGCTGGCTCCACATGCTTCTCCGTAGTGGCGCTTCTGCCATCACTTGGAGCAATTTGGCTTTACTTTCCACACTCTTGCTGCACAGGTCACAAGCTTCTGCCAAGCATTTTAGACTGCACTCTCAGGCGTGGTTTCCAGTTAGCTTCCAAGTTGCTCATTCCAGCTTTGTCTTTCTTCCGCAGGTCTTTTACCAAACTTGGGTGCACCGAAATCTGCAGATCATGTTTTCCAGCAGTTTGCAGGCTTTCATCTGCTGCACCTCGACCAGATGAAGACAAAGGCTCTTCCTTCGCCGCTACCTCGTCGCTTCTGCGTCTATCTTCTTCCTTCTCCTTGGATCTTTTCTCCAAGGCTCTGATACCAATTGTTAGAAAATAGAAACATATGAAAACCGAAAATAGAACACAGATTAAAAACACATTCAGATTGCTACAGCAATCAGGGAACAAGATTTTTAATAAACTTCTTGATCGTTTGATCTTCTTGATCTTGTTCTTGATCTTGTTCAAATTACAATATGCCCTTAGGGTCTTTAAATAGAATTGAATACAAACAATAATTAGAAAATAAACTGAAGACTAATTTTAGTCTTTACATACAAACTACAACTCTAACAATTTAACTAATTGTTTGTTAACTAACTGATAGTTAACTGCTGCATGCATAAGGAGTGGAGAAATTAACTCCAGTGTCCAACAATACGTTTGTATTTGATCAGTGTATTAGTGTTTGGGGAGATGCCTAATGAGCTGTAGGTGATCTGTTTTTTTACTTTGGTTAATGCTTTGTTAAGCCATTAAGATTTTTAGAAAAGGTCCGGTAGTCCTAAATTCCATTTGTGTTTTATTTGTATTTTTCCTGTTTGTTATTAGGTATGGTTTCTGTATCTAAGAGAAAACTGTGTGTGTTCTACCTTCAAAGTTTCTTATGAAAGGGACATGAAAATTATGAATTCTGCAACATTTATCATTCAGAGAGAATACCATATGATTGGTAACATTCTTTGTATGTAAGTAATTCTGGAAACATTCTTCGTATGTAAGTAATTTTCCATTATGTCTGATTCTGCCATGGACTCTCAAGTAAGTCTTTATCAAATACAAGGAAGCTTTGCCTAAGGTTAAACTATGATCAGTTTTTTTAGGTGGTTTAATTACTCTTTTTTGGCTGCTTCAAAAAATGGAAATGTCTAATTATAACACACAAATTAAAAAATCTGTATCACTCAATGAAACTTTGATGCATCTGCTTAACTGCAGACACGAACTTTTTCACCACGGTGGAGTTTTGAAACTTTTAGAAGTGTATTTACAAGTTGGTCTCAGTATGTCCCAGTATATGCATAGCGGCTTACACTCATACATGGACGGGACACTGAACGATGCCGCTCTAGATTATACTACTGGCCTAATGGTTACTAGAGACAAAATTACATTACATAGATATGCCAACTCAGAAACCAAAGTACATAAAAAACAGGCATGGGCATTGTTAGTTTGTGACAAAGTATGCTTTCAACTTGCTTTCATCCCTCACTTGATTTGGGAGCCGAACTGAATTCTTTATCATGTCTTTTACCTTTTCCAAAGTGATGTCTTGTAAGGTGCTCAACAATCCTTCCTTACTTCCAAGGTCCTGCAAAAATATTTAATATTTAATATACTTTCCATTTTATTGAGATAATTGTCAAGGTAAATTCAGATAACACTCATCCTAATGTCAACCGTTCATGGGGGACTACACCAAGAAGTTTAGGAGCCTCATTCAAAGGGTTTCTGTTCTGCCAAGATTTACCTGGGACTTGTTCCCAGCATTGTTGGGGTATAGCTGCATTGACGTGACTATTTTAGTAGGGACATTATGCTCAGAATGTGGCTTGAACATAGGGCATTGTCAGCCATTAACAGTGGATTGACGAATTTTATGGTTCCACCACTACTCTTTCCATAGTCCATTCTATGAATCATTATTTTATGTAGTTGGACTCAAACTCGTAAATTGCCTTTGTAGTCTTCTAGTTTGTTTTTTTCCCTCGAGGAATGGTTGGGTTTGATGTTTTCAACAAGCTATGTATGTGAGTGGTCTCTTCCATTTAAGTCTTATATTTCAATTCCTAGATGACAATTGGTCAACATCTTTTCCACCATCCTAGATGCTTGCATTATAACAACTGCGGACCTGGTTGATAGAATCTAATCATATAATGGTTGGGATTCTCGTGATGATAGACATTTGTTGTTGGTAGCTTTTTCTGGTCTTCTATGTCATAAAGAACTTGAGTTGTCTTGATTTAGAATTCCTCTCCCACTCCTAAGTTTACTTTGAACTTTTTTCACGGAGAAACCATCTTATTGGAGAACATAGCCTTTATTGTTAAGAAGGATGAAGTAGATTTAGAATCAATAGAAGAGAGCATGTATTTGCATGGTTTTTATTCCCATATAGTTGTCTAATAAAACATAATGGAAGAGCATAAAAGAAGGAATCTAAGATTCCGCTAAATAAGTTTGTGCCACTCAGTGAAATCTTGATGCATATGCATTCAAATGGTGTTAAGTGGATTTGAGGGACATTAGAAGAGTGAAATTGCTTTCGAAACCAACTGTTAATGTTATCAACTATGACACAGTTTTATTTGTTTTAAAAGAATTCTAGAAAGGGCAAAAGCTACTCCAAAAGATCGAACAGAATTTCTCTAATGTAAGAGACTGTGAGTGACAAATTAGATATTTTGACAATCCAGTAGTACTGAAGTTTACTTAGATTAGCTTCAGACATATCTGTAAACACCATTAACAGGAACTGTGGGAAAACAGGTAGAGGAAAACTCATATGGCATTTTAAGCCTTCAAGATTTCTTTTTCAGGTAATGTAATTTGAGAAAAAATCAGTTTAGATTATGGGTCAAAATGTCAAACCAGATTATAATTATAATACAAAGAACTGGCTAAGTAGGGGATAGCAACTAAGATAGAAATTATTGGAAGAGACAGGGTGACAAGGAATTGCAGTTTGGTGAAATCGAAAAACAATTTTTAGTTAGGTCTTAAGAGATGTGTTTTACCTACCTTCATTTTTTTTAGCGAGCATCAGGTACATATATATATATTGCTAACAAACTAATTTGGAGGAGATGTTCCAGTATGCAATCTAAAATTATTTCATCTTTATATCTACGTGGGAAGAGGCCGTCTGTGAGACTTGGGTTTAAAGTTATTTTAACATCGTGTGCTTTGGGTGCAGGCAATTGCACAAAGATACTAATGTTCTTTTTGCTGGTTACAAGTTGCGACATCCTCTGAAAATAAAAAAAATTATTGGTGGAGAAGCATGCGTATTATTGTTTTTGAATACAATTATATGAAGATCACAAAACAATTTATAATAATAACTCTTTAAGAATGAAAATTCTATCAAATAACCTATCAGATGAAACTAATACTTCATGTGAATAAATTGTAATAAAAAAATCCATGATTAGACACATCCTGACATTAAACAACTCTGGTAATCACACTACATGTTAGAGTAGAAGTCAGCAGATAGACAGTCAATAGTTCACATCGGTATAAACAATTTATTCTATATTTGTGTAAATAATATTTATTTATTTCAAAAAAATATTTAATTGTAAAATTGTTAATATAAAATAAAAAATATATATCATTTCGAGAGAAAATGTTCTAATTACATTTCATTTAGGAATGATCTTGCATAAAAGGTCAATATGTTCACATTAAATACTGTTGAATGAACAGACTGTAACAATAAATAAAAAGAATAAATGTTAAAAATATTTTATTATGTAATTCCTTATAGGTCTCCGTTTATTTATTGGGTACTCTAATCCAATTAAACACTTACAAACAGATTACAGAAACAAGGAGTTTTATTTAATTTAAATTCATAATTTAAGATCAAAAGAAAATAAGAAGATTACATGCAGTCACCATTTCAACAACTACATGACATATTTTATTATTTTTAATTAATATTATAAATTTTATAATGTTTTAATTTGTTTATAAATTTTATATTTTAATAATAGTGATATTAGAGAAAATAGTTGAATAAATTTAATAGCTAGGATTGCTATAATTGCTCTAAATACAAAACAACAAAGACCGATGTTTATGATGAAGCGTACGGTCTTAACATTTTATGTTCCATGTAAATTATGACCTAAAAACATGTAGACTATTACTCCACACAAAAAATGAAAACTATCTTTTTAATATAATAATTAATTGATTGTGGTATAAATATATTTATTTATTGTTCAATCTTTTTCCATTGTCCCCATAATTTTTATATTAATTAAGATTATATCACAATACATTGAGTGGAGATGTGCCACCAGGTTTAAGAACATCGATATACAAAACCAAATCCTTACTTCTTAATGTTTTAAGGCTTAACAGTTTAAAATATAAATTAATTTGGGAAGTTGAACACACTTTGTTTTTTTTTGACAAACTCAAATCATATACCAAAATAATATACACCTGTAAAAAACCACAAATCACTGTGAACTGCTACTAGTGCAAGCCAATTCTTTTCTTTTATGCTAACCCTTTAAAAGTCAATACACAACAAAAATATATGTTCTTTTCTAAAAATAATAACATTAAATATATATTTTTATTTCAAAGCTCAGTACTCAAAATGTTCAAGATGTGGAGGCCTTGAGACTGTTATTAAAAATTTTTTGCTTCCAATACACATGCAAAATTTTGAACTATACATGCACAGATACAGCTATTAATTTCCACCAATAAAAATCTAATTATTATTATTTTTAAATTTTTTGTTAAAGAAAATACAAATTAATTATTAAAAAAATTTATATATTTCAATGTAAAAAAATAAAAAAATTAATTGGTGAAGAAACATGCATATTATTTTTTTAATATAATTATATGAAGACTTTTAAATCATAAATTAATTATAATATGAAAATAGCGAACACCAAGATCATTTCTCCTCAGGGCTACCTTGTATTCAATATTCAAAAGAGTGTATTCAATGAGCGTATTCATGTATTCAGGAAATCATTCAGATTACCCTAATGAGAAGTGATATATAATTGATAAATAAATTCATTGGCACAAAATTACAAATGTTTAAACAAAAATATTAATTAGCAATGAGGTAAGTCCAAGAAATTGAAAAACCAAAAATCTAGCGGAAGATCATGTTAGCCTTATTTATAAGGCTAAATTAAATCTATTATTTTTTCTAATGACTCATGAATAATTTTAATTATTTTTTTCATGTGTCACTGAATTTCTCCATACTATGTTTTAAATCTACATGAGTGGTGGGCTACTCAAATGCTTATAAAATTTGCGGATAAGGCAGAAAACAAGACCAAATATATAGAATTTTGGCATTGTGTTACTGAATAAAGATACAATCCACCATATTTTCAAGGTTCAAAAGTTATTTGGCTGAACAAACAAACATCATTTGTTGTAACTCAAAAAAAACTCTTGCAATAATCTCTTAAATTCAATCAGCTTGAGTGTGCCATAGTCCATAATTGTTGCATTGGAATTTAATTTTAAAGTTTCAATAGAATTATTATAGGAAAATATTTATATTGATTTAACTTGAGACATGTAGATTGACTGTTTTAAGATATGATATATTATTATATTTAAAATCAAATGAAATTAACAAATTATTTAAAAATTTTCACTTACATTTTTCACTATCTAACAATTTCCCTGCTTCTAAATTCAATGGTGGTAAAAGGAAAAATTAAGCCAACTTATTTGCATGGTGCTGGCCACCCCTGCTCTTGTATGATGCATCTATAAAAACTGCTCATAAATAACTATAATTTTGAACCAAAATATTTATACAATGGCCACAAAATAATTTGAGATTAAAAAAATTAAACAATCCAAACTCATACAATGAAAACTAAAAACATGTATTATTAAAAAAAAAAACTTAAAATTATGATGAAAATCCATACTCAATTATTGAATCAAGGTTGAATTCACATCAAATATAGATATAAAAGAAAAATAAATAGAGTCAAAATTTGGAAAATAATTTAACATACAAATAAACATAAAATCTGCTCAAACTAAAGACAACATCGACAGTATAAAAGCAAAGTAATTAACATAAAAAACCATGCATAAGCTTTAACTTGTTACACTACTTTTTGAAAATACAGAGCATATTTTTTGTCAAAGAAAATACAAGTTAATTATTATAAAAGTTTAAATATTTCAATTTACAAAAAATAAAAAAAATAAAAAAATTATTGGTGGAAAAGCATGCGTATTATTATTTTTTAATATAATTATATAAAGACTTTTAGATCACAAAACAATTACAATTTAAAAACAATGTTATATAAAGAAAATACAGAGAATCAACACCGTCTCCATAGGCACAATCATGCATATGACTACACACGCTGATTGTAAATATTTAAGAATGCAAATTATATTGAATAACCCATCAAATGAAACTAAAACTTCGTGTAAATAAATTCTAATAAAAAATCCATGATTAGATACATCTTGATATTAAACAACTCTGGTAATCACACTACATGTTGGAGTAGAAGACAACAAATAGACTATTAATAATTCACATTTGTCTCGCACAAGTATTTAAGTTCAGGTAACTATATTTATCATTCCTTGCGTGAATCTCGTCTGAAGAATATAATTATTTCCTTCCATTGCATTTAATACCTTATGGTTAAATCTTTTTCATCACAGAAATGCTATCCTCAAACAATATTCTAATATTATTTTCATTGATGCAACAACCCTTTTGTTTTCAGCTTGATTCCAAAAATAGAAGACCCTAAATGACAACTACAGGAACATAAAACTATTATAATTTTCATTAAACCATTCATTTTCAATGATTTCCCATATAGTTATTCTCTGCACGAACACAAAACTATTAGATATTATGTTATCAAAATTATTGATATGCTAAATCACTAAAATTTCATCATATTCAATTACCTTCTGATAAAGCACAGTAAGATTCTTGTCATCAAATGGCAACCAACTAGTCAGCAGAAAAAAAAGAATTACACCACAAAACCAAAGATCCACAATAGCACCGTTGTAGCCTCTATCCACATACAAATTTGTGATACCTTAAAATATAACTTGTACCACTATTTCCTTTGTAAAACCACTTCAAAAAAAATAGTAACACTCTACCTACAGTAAAACCTATCATTGTAATAACAATCAGAGCATGTAATTTGTAATGATATTAAACTCTTTATTAATAACAACTATAGCATGCAATTTTTAATGATATTAAACTCTTAATTAACAGTAACAACTATAACAGTATTCTGTTGAGATATTCTTGTATTGATCATGGGCGATAACAACCAATGTTACTCGTCATGACATCACAATCTACATGTTAATAACATCCCAACAATTTCTACCAATCAAAACATTGTTAAATGATATTTTAAATATTTTTTGTTAATAAATATGTAATTTAACTATTAGAAGTTTTTAAATAATGTAATATATAAAAGATAAATGAATTTTGATTGGTGAATAATGCAAAGTTTAATCAAAATTTAAAGTGAATTGAATACTATAGTTATCCCTTCCGGATTAATAAGAGCTGTCAATGTGAATGCTCAAACTCTATCCCTTTTTATTTATTTGAAATATTGATCATAGAACAAACATTTTTATCAATAAAAATTACATGGGGAGGGCACTGCTGGCAGTTGCTACTGACAATAGCAAACCAAAAGTAACGTAGTTGAGTGAATTCACTGCTGAACAAATCAATTAATGCGCTTCTTTCAATTCAGTCACAACTTGGCTCATGGTGGGCCCCTCATTCGACTGACTCTGTGTAAAAATCATCACTAACTCTACTACCTTCTTCATGACACCCTTGTCAAAGTTTTCTCTTGCCTTTGCATCCACCAGGCCCATAAAGTTTCCTTGAGATATCAGCGACCTTGACTGTAGTAACGTAAAACAATGTCATGAGTCTGTCAAATATAACATTTTTCTTATTGTGGTTGAATGATTTCTCAAAAATAATGGTGCCATGCTTATCCAGGACACAATGTGACAATGATCGCCTGAAATATCTGTATCAATGGGTGTTATTTCGGATATGATCTCTAAAATTGAAAGAGATATAGAAAGAAAAAAATACAACAGAAAATAAAATAGACGCTGACTCCAGATTGCTACGGCAATCAAAGAAAGAATTTTAATCTTATTATTTCTGCATCCAAAAGGCTGTGATAATGAACTACATAAATAAAATTAAGAATAAATAAAAGACTGTAAATAAACTAATGTTTAAACTCAAGCCTTGCATGCAAACTGAGAAGAGACTAAAACAGGGGATCATGCAAATAGTGTGCATGATGGGGGCAAACAAGGAGTTTGGAGAAATTAGCTCCAATTTCTGACACTCCCTTAATTTCTACCACTAACTACTTCAACATTTGTAATGCCTAAATTTTATCTTAGATAATCAAAACTCTCTTTTTATAATGCCTTTGTAAATATATTTGCCAATTGGTCTTCAGATCGACAGAACTCCAAATGGATTTCTCCATTGTTCAGTAAATCTCTGATAAAATGGAATCTTGTATCAATGTGCTTGCTCTTCTTGTGAAAAACATGATTTTTTGACAATGCAATTTCTAATTTGTTGTCACAAAAGATTGGTGTTGACTTCTTCTGTTCTTGTAATAAATCTATCAATACTCTCCTCATCCAAGTTGCTTGACATGTTGCTGATGTAGCTACTACATACTCTACTTTAGCTGATGAAAGTGTCATTATAGGTTGATTTTTGGATGCCCATGTGATCACACATGTTCCAAAAAAAAAAGGCATGTCCAGAAGTACTCTTCCTATCATCAATGCTACCTGCAAAATCACTATTAGTATAACCAATCAAACCAAAATCATTAGTTGTAGAATATAAGATTCTATATTTTGTTGTTCCTGCCACATATCTCAATATCCTCTTTCCAACTTGCCAATGTGAGTCTTTTGGTGACTCCATGAATCTAGAGATTAAACTGACCCCATACATAATATTTGGTCTTGTAGCTGTAAGATACATCAAACTACCAATTAGTCTTTTGAATGTTGTAGAATCAACATTAGACCCTTTGTCTTCTTTGCTAATTTTGGTTCCTGTAGCAACTGGTGTAGGTACTGATTTACAATTCAACATCTTAAACCTCCTTAACACATCCTTTGCATATTTAGTTTGACAAATAAAAATTCCATTATCAGATTGTACAACTTCAATGCCCAAAAAATACTTCATTAATCCCAAATCTGTCATTTCAAATTCTTTCTTCATTGTTGATTTAAATGTGTCTCTAGACAAATTTCTAGTGAAAATCAAATCATTAACATACAAACAAACAATCAAAATATGACCTTCTTTGTTGATTTTTGTGTACAATGTAGGCTCACTATTGCTTCTGCTGAACCCATTATTCGTCATGTATGAATCAATCCTACTATACCATGCTCTTGGTGCTTGCTTGAGACCATAGATGGCCTTCTTAAATCTGTAGACTTTTTCTTCATGTCCATGCACTTCATAACCTAGTGGTTGTTTCACATACACTTCTTCATCTAGAAAACCATTCAAGAAAGCTGATTTGATATCCATTTGATATACTTTCCAATTATTTTGTGTAGCTATTGCTAAAACCATTCTAATAGTATCAAGTCTAGCAACTAGAGAAAATGTTTCATTATAATCAATTTTATGTTCTTGTGCAAAACCTTTTGCTACTAACCTTGCCTTGTATTTTTCAACCTTTCTTTCTGCATCAAATTTGGCCTTATAAATCCATTTGACTCCTATGCAATCCCTACCTTCAGGTAGATTAATTAGATTCCATGTTTGGTTTCTCTCAATGGTATTTATCTCTTCATCCATTGCTTTTATCCAATGTTCCTCATTTGCTGCTTCTTCATAATACATAGGATCATGAGAGAAAAAGGCAAAATTTGAACATAAATCTAACTTCTCTTCTTCTTGTTTATAAATCTCATTCAAGTTTCTCATTTTCTTACCTTTAAGTTTTGATCTTAAAGTGGCAAGATTTGGATCTGATTCATCACTTACTTGTGAATTGGGTGTAGGATGACATGCATGACCAGATGATTCACTTTGTGCTAAGCTCCTAGGTGTTCTTATTGGAGTGATTGTTCTTGCTTGTAGAGAGGATTGATCACCTTGCAAATTTTGTTCTTCATATTCTTCTTCATTTTGGTAAATTGGTGCTCCAATTGTGATGGTTTTATCAATGCTACCATCCCATGCTTCTTCTTCCTTAAATTCCACATCTCTGCTAATAATCACTTTCTTTGAAATGAGGTTATACAACTTATAAGCCTTGAATTCTTCACTATAGCCAATAAAAATGCATTTCTCACCTCTATCATCAAGTTTTATTCTCAATCTAGATGATATAAGAGAATATGCAATACAACCAATTTTTTTGAAATGATGTACACTATGCTTCTTACCACTCCAAGCTTCTTGTCGAATTCAATCTCTGATACTCTTTGTTGGGCTTCTATTCATAATATATACTGCACATGCTACTGCTTCTACCCAATATCCATTTGACAAATGTTTGGCCTTCAACATGCTTCTAGCCATTTCCATGATTGTTCTATTCTTCCTTTCTGCTACACCATTCTAATGTGGTGTGTACCTTGTAGTCAATTTCCTTTCAATGCCATGATATCTGCAAAGATCTTGAAATTCATTAGACATATATTAACCTCCTCTATTTGATCTGAGTACCTTGATGTAAAGGCCACTCTAATTTTCAACCATAGCCTTGAATTCTTTAAATTTTCTAAAGGCTTCAAACTTATTTTTGAGAAAATATATCCAAGTCTTTCTGCTAAAATCATCAATGAAGGTTAGAAAATAAGAACTACCTCTAAATGGTGGAATTTGCATTGGTCCACATAAATCAC
Source organism: Torreya grandis (assembly GCA_037957365.1). Lineage (NCBI taxonomy): Eukaryota > Viridiplantae > Streptophyta > Pinopsida > Cupressales > Taxaceae > Torreya > Torreya grandis. The sequence goes on along the minus strand of JARHVA010008900.1, from coordinate 192,356 downwards.
TATGGACTAGCTCCAATATTACCCTTGCTCTATATGAAGCTCCTATTGGAAAGCTCTCTCTATGCCATTTTGCCAGAATGCAACTTTCACATGAACTTCTTGGTTGTACTATTGGTGGTAATCCCTTCACCATATTTTTCTTTTGTAACAAATTCAAACCTTCAAAATGTAAATGTCCATACCTTAAATACCATAGCCATGATTGGTCTAGATGCATGGTTTTGAAGTGGGCTTCCTCTTCTCCTTGGATGCACTGAATTCAAAGAGGGAACATTCGATTCTTGGTCATCTCCACTCTTTCTATCAACCTATCATTTAAAAATTTGTCTAGTATTGTAAAAACATTATCCATAAAAGATACTCTGTAACCTTTCTATACTAACTGTCCAACACTCATAAGATTATGCTTTAGGCCAGGTACAAAATAAATATCAGGAATAAATCTTCTTTCACCATTTTTTGCCAAAATATTTATTACTCTTTTACCCATTACATCCACTTTATTATCATTTCCTAATTTCACTTCAGATTTTAGGAAATCATCAAGACTAGCAAATAGTTCTTTATTCCCTGTCATATGATTACTGTATCCACTATCTAAGAACCAAATATCTCTAGCATTTTCTTGAGCAACATGACAAGTGAGAAATAAGCTTCCAGAATTAGAATTAGATTCATTTGTGTAATTAGCATTTTGCTTGTCCACATCTCCTTATTTCTTTCTGCGTTCACTTGCATAATGTCCATATTCTTTGTAGTAATAACATTGAATGTTAGATTTATCAAACCTTTGTGAATTTTGTTGGAAGTGATTGTTTTCACATCCTCTATTGTCGTAATTTTGATTATTATTTTCACCTTGATCTAGATTGTTCCTTCCATTTCTGCCTCTGCCTCTTCCTCTGAAGTTTGACCTTCCTCTTCCTCTTCCTCTACCAAATGATACATGAGACGTGAAAGCATTCTCAAAAGAAGTATTGTTATTCCTATTCATTCTGGATTCATGTGTTAACAAAGATCCCATTAATTCATCTACTGATAACTGTTCCAAATCCTTGGTTTCCTCAACAGCTACAACTATTCCATCAAATTTGCTAGGTAAACTCTTGAGTATTTTTTCTATGATCTTCTGATCTGTTATTGTTTCTCCATTGGATCTAATTTGGTTCACAATATTCAATACCTGGCCCATAAACTGGTCTATAGACTCTGAATCATTAATTTGAAAATTTTCAAAATTTCTCCTAAGAGATTGCAATTTAGCTATTTTCACCTTTGTATTACCTTTATAGGTGGTCTCTAAGATTTTTCGTGCCAACTTGGATCTCGTTGCTGCTGCAACTCTAGAAAAAATAGATTCATCCATTCCCTGTTGGATTAGGAATAGAACTTTTGCATCATTTTTCTTGTTCTCTTTAAGCTCTTCCTTTTGTGCTTAAGTTAATCCCTGATGGGCAACCTCATCCTATGGTTCTACAAAGCCATTTTCTACCAAATCCCAAACATCTTGTGAGTAAAACAATGTTCTCATTTTAATTGCCCAAAAATCATAATTCTTACCATTGAAAACGGGAATTTGGAGCTGAGAAATATTGTTGTTTGTTTCCATGTCTCAAGCTTGCACAGTCAGAGATTCAAACTGTGGAGGAGATTCAAACTGGGTCTTACTCCTCGTTGGGTCTGGAAGTGGTTGGAAAACACGCCCTTCTCTTCGATGATGACTTCACGGTTGATGTCATAAATTCAAAAGAGGTGCTAATGCCATGGAATGGTGACCCAACTCTTGTGTTAGATCGCTACAATGTCAGGCATCTGGTTCAAGATCTCTCCACTCTCAGGAAAAAGCATTCTTCATCCTTTGATGTCAACCAAGCGGAACTAGATACCAATGATTTGGCTCTGCCAGACCTGCGCACTGCTCCCAAGTTTGTTGGAGCTTTTCCACGATTTGTTGGTCAACTAACCACAATTGCGCTCCTAGATCGAAGGTTGATCTACCTTTCTGACACAGCGTCTAGCTTCCACGCTTCAACTACGGTTCTACGGCTCTTTCACTGCCTAGATTTTATTACAACACTTCTATTATTCCCTCCAGCTGTGCTCTTCTAACAATCGTGGGATCTGATACTAGTTTGAAATAGTTATAGCAAGAAAAAAATACAACAGAAAATAAAACAGACGCTGACTCTAGATTGCTACGGCAATCAAAGAAAGAATTTTAATCTTATTATTTCTGCATCCAAAAGGCTGTGATAATGAACTACATAAATAGAATTAAGAACAAATAAAAGACTGTAAATAAACAAATGTTTAAACTCAAGTCTTGCATGCAAACTAAGAAGAGACTGAAATAGGGGATCATGCAAATAGCGTGCATGATGGGGGCAAACAAGGAGTTTGGAGAAATTAGCTCCAGTTTCTAACAAAATTTACAACGCCGAAGCTATATACATCACTTTTCTCTGTTAAATTATTCGTTGTCGTACATGTGTTGAACAAAAACCAGTATTAGTATTTCTGCTAAAATTTATTCAATGGTAACAAGACAATTTGTGCAAAAATAGAATTGAAATTAATTTATTGAGGATCAAGGTAGCCAAATGTGCCCTTCACAACAGTCGACACATGGGTGTCTTCATTGCATAGTCCTACTCTTGATAGCCTAAAATCTGCTATTTTGGCTTCCATCCTTTCACTTAATAATATATTGCATGATTTGATATCTCTGTGAACTATTTGTGGATTACAACATGTGTTGCCAGAAACACCATGATTCAAAGCCATTGCTTGTTCTAAACCCTGCAACTCAATCTGCAACGTGAACCTTGGTTTCTTCAGTCTTCGTCACGTTTCCTTTGCATGGGCAACGTTTCTAATTATATTCACAACATTTTGGTCAATTCCACAATGGTTTCGTGTCAGATTGGCAGAGGGTTTCCTATATCATGTGATTTTAGAGTGTTCACATTTAAAGAAACTTTCCATCCTCTCCTACGAAAAGAAATATTTCAATTTTTTAGAATGTTCAGAAGATTCCTAATTTCACAAAATTTATTGTCTTTTTATTACAAGCCAATACTTGTAATTTCATCTCTTCAGCCCTGAAGTGCGTTGCTTCAGACCTAGGAGACTATGCATGGTAGCTGGCTTGCTCGGATTTGATGGTTTTGGATCCGTTTATTTTTTAAAAGTTTAGTGACCTGCCCTGCTCACATCTTTACCCTGGCATTGGTATTCTGCAGTGTGGTGGACATTTATTTGAGGAATACCTTCTGATAAGTCGCTTTCCCTTCCTGCATTTAAGAGTCTAAATCTGAATATAATTATATAAAAAATTTATAATCTGATTCTTTTAAAGAATGATTTATATTTTTTGAAACTGGGAAATATTCAAGTTATTTCAGATGAAGATTATGATTACTATTTATTATTGACAGAGTATAATCCTACTTGCAAGTTTATTGTTGCCAAGACATCTCAGTAATTTTTTGCCTTTTTTTTCCGAATCTTTTAGGCTTTTTCCCTTAAAGTGAGTATAATTTTTTTTGAAGTTCTCCTAAAATTGTTCTATCTATGTTTTTTTTTTAAAAAAAATTAATAAATTTAATATAATATGTTATAATTATATTTAATTTTTTTTTATATATTAATATTATGTTCAAATTTAATAAATAAATATTTTCAAACTTTAAATATATATATTATTAAATTTTAATATTTATAACATGTATTTTATTTTTCCCATCAAAATCAACACATCACTCATCTCAATTTTAATAACCTCCCCATTATGATTCCAATATTTTGTTTACTTAATTATTCTACAAAACAATTGTAAATAGAAAACTTAAACAACATTGAGATGCAATTATTCAGTCAAACAATGTCATAAGTCAAAACCGTTAAAAATAGAAGAATAAACTTACTTGAAACATTAATAAGGGAATTTCAAGATTCATAAATTTAATAGTAAAGAGAACCAATAAAAAGCAAATTCAAATTTTAAAATTATAATGTGTATCATTTATATTAAAATTGTTATTATAAATATAAAATATATTATCACATATATTAAATTAGTATTAATTTTGAGATTAGTATTTTTTTATAGTATTAAAATATATCAAATCAAATTATTAAATTTTGGGATTTAATGTTATTTTGAAATATTTTTTATGAAATCAATAGTATTCATATCATGAAAGTCAACTCAATCTAACCTTTTTGAAATGACCTCCATAAGTGGTATTCATTATCATAAGATAATAAGCTTAACAACAATCACTTAACACAATGTTTATAACAAAAAATATATGTTTTGTGGTAATAATGATTATTTAAGAAGATCATTAGATATGTTTAAAATGGTATGGTTTGTAATGGACCTATGTCTAGATTGGTTTCAATGAAGCTTCTATACTAAAATATTTATATTTAGTAGATTATCATTTGGGTTTATGTCATTGATGAAATTGTATATTTTTGAAATTAGTTAGTTTGAATTTTTATTGTGTAGAAGGGATTTGATTTTTTCTTCATTCTATTCGATATATAGTGTAACTATCTAAGAGTTAGCATTTTATCAATTGAAATGAAGACTTTAATCATTTGGATAGAAAATTACATTGAAAATTTAAGAAAATAAAAGTTTAAGAATTTATTTCTAATACTACTTTTAATTGGATATGACTGGATTTTAGATGTTTAATATACTTTAAATTTTTTTTTAAAATGTGCTCCACATACACTAAATTTTAGTATCTTTGAATTGAAGTATATGAATGGTTTATACATGTAATTGATTATTTTTATTTGATGAATAGCTTGTATGTAAATGTTTTTGACTTGAAATCATGAGCGAACACATAAATGGTTATTTTTATTTGACTTAAGTTTTGATATAGTTTGAATTTTATGTTTTAGGATAAAATTTTAAAAATAGATTTAGTGAGTGGGGTTTCAATTTCAATGTCTCTTTTTATGTTTGATATGAATAGGGTTTCGATCATGAATCAACTTATGAATGCTTTATAGGGAAAGCTTGAGACATCATAAAAAAATAAGGCTATTCCATGAAAACTATTGCTTTATATAGTAGGAATGTTGTAGATTGCTATAAAAGGGGGTTTTTATGACATTTATGTTAGTAATTTTTTTTAAAAATATGATACTTTTTAATATAAATTTATTTTTTCTGAAACATATAAGATAAAAAAATGGTTACTTACCGAGACTCTTCAAACCTTGCCACCCAAAAATTAAACAAAAGACACTCTACAAACTCCTTTGAGTATGACAAAGCAAAGAAAGAATTTGAGTAGAGGATATGGAAATTTGTTACCATAATAGGGAGTTATTCATCAATAAAATTATAGTAGTTCTGTAGTAGATAATGGACTTGCTCATTTTGTAAAACAAACAAATCTAGTTCAGTTGCATAGGTTTGATATCACTTGTTAGGAATTACTAAAAAAGAACAGATAGTTATTTGTAAGAAAATTCCAAAGACTGAAAGAGAATCTTTAATTAAAGAATTTTTCTGATGATGTCTATGAAACCCATGGACTCACAACAAATGCAAAAAATTTAGTGTCAAGTTGTAGGTGCCATTGAGAATCCACATTGCTTTCCAGTTACTTCTCCAACATTCATTTATGCGTCTCTTATTGAAAAAATGTTTGATGCTAGTGATAAGAAATAAGTAGATGCTATTATTAGGAGGTTGTTTTTTTGTTGTGGCATGTCATTCAACATTGCTAGGTATATTCTTTAGAAATAAGCTATAAGGATGGTCAATAATACTCTTAATGGATATTTGTCTTCAAGATACAAAAAGCTTAGGATTTCTATTTTAGATGAGGAGAAGGTTCACATTAATGCAAGATTACAAGATAATAGAGATAGTTGGTCCGATACATGTGTGTCTATTATCTCAGATGGTTGGATTGACATTGTTCATAAATCTCTAATAAATATTATTGTTTCTTCATCCAATGACCCAATATTTATAAAATCACATGACACTTCAAGGCATGTTAAAGATGAAATATATTTGACAAGTCTCTTTTGAGAAGTAATTGAGCAAGTGGGAAGAAGTAATGTTATACAAATTATTATAGATAGTGCTTCAAATAATGTCTTAACAGGTGGAAGGATTGAGGATGAATATCTTAACATATTTTGGACACCATGTGCACTTCATTGCATGAATTTGCTTCTTAAATATTTGCACAATAGTCTTTCTTAGATTAATGAGGTGGTTGTAAATACAAAAATTTATTGTCGGTCATTCTATGTCACATGCCATATATAAAAAATATGCCTCTTTACAGTTGCTTAGATGTGAAAATACACGTTTTGGTTTCAACTTCATCATGGTTGATCTCCTTGTGAAAGTGAAGTAATATTTAAAATAGATGGTGGTTTTAGTTGAGTGGAAAAGATGGAGAGATTGAAAGAGTACTAACACCTTCGCATTTGATAAGATTTATAATCTCATTATTGGCACTGGATCAGTTTCATTTTGGTAGCAAGCAAATGACCTTTTGACACTCTGTTGTCTTATTATTGAGATTATTCATCTTTTTGATGAGGATAAACCATGTATGGGAGATGTATTTGAAAAGATAGACCAAATGAGAGAGAGACTACAAGACATATTTAAGGTTGGGGCACCTTCATTTGATCAAAAAATAGAAGATTTAGTTTGGAAATGTAGTTTAAAAAAGTGAAAGATGCTCCACAGTCCTCTTCATGTTGTTGGCTTCTTGGTTAATATAAAATAGTTTCATAAAATTTATGGTTGGATGATGAGGTTTTCCAAGGATGGAAGACATACATGGATAGAGTTTATCCTAATAGAGAGGATTCTAGTCAAATAAAAAGGGGGATGTCAAAATATATCTATGGGATAGATAATTTATCTCATGAAGATGTCCTATAGGATCGAGTTAGAGTTGAACCAAAAATATTTTGGGAGAATTATGGGTCGAACACACCCTTTCTAACAGATAGCTATCCAGGTCCTTTCTTTGGGAAAATATATATTGATGGAATCATTTAGTTTAAAAAAATAGAAAATCAATTTATAGTAGATTTGTTTTAAATTCAAATAATATATAATAATTGTAAATGTATTTTAATTTACAAGTTTCTAGTGCTTCAACATTAGAACGAAATTGGAGTGATTGCAGATTTATTCATTCCATGAAGCACAATAAGCTAGGCAACAAAAATGTAGAAGACCTTGTATATGTACATTCCAATCTCCATCTATTATCTCGAGCTTCCAATGAATATAAATCAGGGCCTCATATAATGTTGGATTATGGAAGCTCTATGGATGATGAAAACGATGAATTACCAATCTAGGTGATTAAAGAAGACGTAGAGGCATGTTTGATTGGGGCTAGAGTAGAGGAAGGGCAAGGAAACATAAACAATCCTTCAAGTTCAAATACAACAAATTCTACTGAAGCACAACTAAAATTTGATGATTATATGTAATAGATTAGTATTTTGTTTTTATTTATATATTAATATTGGAAGTTAAAAGTATACACAATTGACATATATGATTTTTATTTGATCTCAAAGTTCAAGATAATAAAAATTCAAATTTTTTATTTGTTTACTTCCACTGAATTTAATTTTTGTACAATTAACTATAACATACACACACATACACATGTTTCTTACTTGCAACCATTTTATGGTCATTTTTCATCACGTTTTCAGTTGCAGTTTCTGAAGGGAAATACAGAGTAGAACAATAAACAAGAAAACAAGAACTGTTAACCCAGAACTTAGAAAGCTACTACAATCTTGAAAAACAAAATTTTATTGATCTTATTTTTCCCTTGCTTACAATGATATGCCCAAGCGTATTTAAATAGATTTGAATCCAAAAATAAACTAATTCATTAACTAATCATCTAACTACTTAACTAACTGATTGTAAACTAACTCATTGCTCAACTGTTAGTTTACTAACTGATTGTTCCACTATCAGTTTACTAACTGATTGTTCAACTGCTTGCATGACAAAAGGAGGGAGGTGGGAGAAATTATCTCCAATTAATATTGATTTTATAAAATTCCCCCTTAATTTCTACCACTTACAATTTTAGCATTTACTATGCCTAAATTTTGTCTCAAATAATCAAAGGTCTCTTTTGGTAATGCCTTTGTAAATATGTCTGCCAATTGATCTTCAGATCTGCAGAAGTCCAAATGGATTTCTCCATTTTTCACTAATTCTCTGATAAAGTGAAATCTTGTATCAATGTGCTTGCTCCTCTTGTGAAACACATGATTTTTTGATAAAGCGATTGCTGATCTGTTATCATAGAAGATTGGTGTTGACTCTTTCTGTGCTTGTAATAAATCTTTCAATATTCTTCTCATCCAAGTTGCTTGACATGTTGCTTATGTGGCTGCAACATACTATGCTTCAGCTGATGAAAGTGTCACTATAGGCTACTTTTGGGATGCCCATGTGACCACACATGTGCCTAAAAGAAAGGCATGTCCAGAAGTACTCTTCCTATCTTCAACGCTACCTACAAAATCACTATCTGTAAAACCAATTAAATTAAAATCGTTAGTTGTGGAATATAAAATTCCATAATCTATAGTTCCTGCCACATATCTCAATATCCTTTTTCCAACTTGCCAATGTGAGTCTTTCGGTGACTCCATAAATCTTGAGATTAAACTAACCCCATAACTGATATCTGGTCTAGTAGCTGTAAGATACATCAAACTTCCAACTAGCCTTTTGAATGTTGTGGAATCAAAATTAGACCCTTGGTCTTCTTTGCTAAGTTTAGTCCCTGTAGCAACAGGTGTAGGTGCTGGTTTACAATTCAGCATCCTAAATCTCTTTAACACATCCTTTGCATACTTAGTTTGATAGATAAAAATTCCTTTCTCTGATTGTTCAACTTTTATTCCCAAAAAATACTTCATTAATCCCAAATCTGTCATTTCAAATTCTTTCTTCATTGCTGATTTAAAAGTGTCTACAGACAAATTTCTAGTAAAAATCAAATCATCAACATATAAACACACAATCAAAATCTGACCTTCTTTGTTGATTTTTGTGTACAAAGTAGGCTCACTATCTCTTCTGCTGAATCCATAGTTTATCATATAAGAATCAATCCTGCTATACCATGCTCTTGGTGCTTGCTTGAGACCATAAAGAGCCTTCTTCAATCTGTAAACTTTTTCTTCATTCCCTTGTACTTCATAACCTGTGGGTTGTTTCACATACACTTCTTCATCTAGAAATCCATTCAAGAAAGCTGATTTTACATTCATTTGATATACATACCAATTATTTTGAGTAGCAATTGATAAAACCATTCTTACAGTATCCAGTCTAGCAACTGGTGCAAATGTTTCATTATAGTCAACTCCATGTTCTTGTGCAAAACCTTTTGCTACTAACCTTGCCTTGTGCTTTTCAACATTTCCATCTGCATCAAATTTAGTCTTATAAACCCATTTAACTCCAATACAATCCTTACCTTCAGGTAAATTAGTTAGATCCCATGTTTGATTTCTTTCAATAGCATTCAACTCTTCATCCATTGATTTTAGCCAATGTTCCTCATTAACTGCTTCTTCATAATACATAGGGTCATGAGTGAAAAGAGCAAAATTTGAAACCAAATCTAACTTCTCTTCTTCTTGATTATAAATCTCATTCAAACTTCTCATTTTCTTATCTTTCAATCTTGCTCTTAAAGTAGCAAGAGTTGGATCTGATTCATCACTTGTGAATTTGGAGTAGGGTGACAAGCATGACTAGATGATTCACCTTGTTCAAACCTCCTTGGTGTCCTTACTGGAGTGCTTGTGCCTGCTTGTGGAGAAGATTGTCCATCTTGCAAATTTTATTCGTCAGAAACTTTTTCATCTTGTGGAATTGGTGCTCCAATTGTGATGGTGCTACCATCTCATGCTTCTTCTTCCTTGAATTCAACATCTCTGCTAATAATCACTTGCTTTGTAATTGGGTTATATAGCTTATAAGCTTTTGAATCTTCACTATAGCCAATAAAAATGCATTTCTCACCTCTATCATCAAGTTTCTTCTCAATTTAGATGGTATAAGAGAATATGCAACACAACCAAATTTTTTGAAATGATATACACTATATTTCTTACCACTCCACACTTCTTGTGGAACTCGATCTCTAACACTCTTTGTTGGGCTTCTGTTCAGAATATACACTGCACAGGCTACTGCTTCTACCCAATATTCATTTGACAAGTGTTTAGCTTTCAACATGCTTCTTGCCATTTCCATGATTGTTCTGTTCTTTCTTTCTGCTACACCATTCTACTGTGGTGTGTACCTTGTAGTCAACTGTCTTTTGATTCCATGATATCTACAAAAATCTTGAAATTGATTAGACATATATTCACCTCCTCTATCTGATCTGAGTACCTTGATATAACGGCCACTCTACTTTTCAACCATTGCCTTGAATTTTTTAAACTTTTCAAAGGCTTCAGATTTATTTTTGAGAAAGTAGATCCAAGTCTTTCTGCTAAATTCATCAGTGAAGGTTAGAAAATAAGTACTACCTCCAAATGATGGAGTTTACATTGGTCCACATAAATCACTGTGGACTAACTCCAATATTACCTTAGCTCTATATGAGCCTCCTACTGAAAAACTCTCTCTATGTTGTTTTGCTAGAATACAACTGTTACATGAACTTCCTAGCTGTTCTATTGGTGGTAAACCCTTCACCATATTTTTTTTGTAACAAATTTAAAGCACCAAAATGTAAATGTCCATACCTTAAGTGCCGTAACCATGATTGGTCTAGCTATATGGATTTGAAGTGTGCTTCTTCTTTTCCTTGGATGCACTAAATATGAAGAGGGAACATGCGATTCTTGGTCATCTCCACTTTTCCTATCAACCTGTCACTTGGAACCTTGTCCAATATTGTGCAGACATTATCCATAAAGGATACTCTATAACCTTTCTGCACTAACTGACCAATACTCAAAAGATTATGTTTTAGTCTAGGTACAAAATAAACATCAGGTATAAACCTTCTTTCACCATTCTTGGCCAAAACATTTATGACACCTTTACCCATGACATCTACTGTGATATCATTTCATAATTTCACTTCTGATCTTACAGAATCATCAAGACTAGCAAAAAATTCTTTATTTCCTGTCATATGATTACTGCATCCACTGTCTAAAAACCAAATATCTTTAGCTTTTTCTTGAGTAACATTACAAGTAAGAAACATACTTCCAGGATTAGAACTAGATTCACCTGGATTAGAACTAGATTCACCTGTGTAATTAGCATTCTGCTTGTACACATATCTTTGTTTATTTCTGCAGTCACTTACATAATGACCATATTTCTTGCAATAATAACATTGAACATTAGATTTAGCAAACCTCTGTGAACCTTGCTGTGAGTGGTTGTTGCCACGTCCTCTACTACTATAGTTTTGATTACTGTTCTCACCTTCATCTGAATTGTTCCTTTCATATTGGCCTCTGCCTCTTCCTCTAAAGCTTGACCTGGCTCTTCCTCTGCCAACTGATACCTGTGACTTGAAGGCATTCTCAAGTGAAGAGTTATTCCTATTCATTCTGGATTCATGTGTTAACAAAGAACCCATTAATTCATCTACAGATAATTGTTTCAAATCCTTGGTTTCCTCAATAGCTACAACTATAGCATCAAATTTACTGGGTAAACATCTGAGTATTTTTTCTATGATCCCAATTTGACAGAAAATATAAACATAAGAAAACATAAAATAAAACACACAAATTGCTACAGTAATCATGGAACAAGATTTTTATTAATCTTCTTGAATCTTGCAGATCTTCTTGATCTTGCTCATCTTGCTCATCTTCTTGATCTACTGATCTTCTAATCTTCTGATCTTCTTGATCTTCTGATCTGTCATTGTTTCTCCATTGATCTAATTTGGTTTACTATATTCAAAACTTGACCCATAAACTAGTCTATAGATTCTGATGCATTCATTTGCAAATTTTCAAAAGTTCTCCTAAGAGATTGCAATTTAGCAATTTTTACCTTTATATTACCTCTATAGGTAGTTTCCAAGATTTTCCATGCCTCTCTGGATCTTGTTGCTACTGCAACCTTTGAAAATATAGATTCATGCAATGCCTGTTGGATGAGAAATAATGCTTTTGCATCTTTTTTCTTATTCTCTTTAAGCTCATCCTTTTGTGCTCGATTTAACACCAGATGGGCTGCCTTGTCCTGTGGTTTTACAAAACCACTTTCTACCAAATCCCATACATCTTGTGAGAAAAATAAAGTTCTCATCTTAATTGCCTAGAAATCATAGTTCTTACCATTGAAATTGGGAATTTGAGGCTGTGAAATACTATTATTCACTGTCATTTCTCACGCTGAAATGACTTTTTGGTCACTGTCCGACGTCGGTAAAATTTATGATGTCGATAAAAATACTGCCTTCTCTTCCTGGCACTTTCACTACAACTTAGTTCGTTGGGCTTCTGCTGTGCGCTCTTCACCAACCAGGCGCTTCACAAAATTATGCGATCTCACAACACCTTGACCGATCAAATTTTTTTTGTTTTTTTTTGTTTTTTGTTTACTTCACCTTTTCACCTTGATGCGTTGATCGTGATAGTTACAAGTGCTACCTATGCTTCTGCTTTACCCTGCACAATTTTTTCTTTAAAACCTGCATTTTGACTGAGGATGACTACGTGCCAACTCTCTCCTATGACCTGTCACTGCTTCTCAGTCTCTTTAGCTCTTCTTAGCTGACTGTGCACTTTTGCTGCACTCCTTGCAAAATTGTTGACTGATGATTGCGCGTCAAACTACTGACTGTGCCTTAAAAAGAAACTTTCTGCCAGCTGCCTGCTGGCTATTGGCATGCGCTTCAAATTGCACTTTCCTCTCTTCACATCTAACAGTTGCATTTTTTATTGACTTCTACTGACCGCTTGCATGATTTATCCTTTAGACTGCTTGCTGGCATCCCCACAAGCCTGCTATTTTTAACAAACTAGCGCTTCAAACCTGTAAGCTCTCACAGCTGTGATCTGCCTTCACAGCTTCCCTCTTGTTGGGCTTTTCTCTACTGAGTGCGTCATAGATTTCCCATGATCTGTCTAATATTTTTAGCTCTGATACCAACTTGAAGGGAAATATAGATTAGAACAATAAACAAGAAAACAAGAACTGTTAACCCAGAACTCAGAAAGCTACTGCAATCTTGAAAAACAAAATTTTATTGATCTTATTTTTCCCTTGCTTACAATGATGCACCCAAGTGTCTTTAAATAGATTTGAATCCAAAAATAAACTAATTGATTAACTAATCATCTAACTACTTAACTAACTGATTGTAAACTAACTCGTTGCTCAATTATCAGTTTACTAACTGATTGTTCCACTATTAGTTTACTAACTGATTGTTCAACTGAATGTTTAACTGCTTGCATGACAAAAGGAGGGAGGTGGGAGAAATTATCTCCAATTAATATTGATTTTCTAACAGTTTCTCATTTCTTATTTCTGACAACCTAGATTGCAACCAGTGTGCAGCTTCTCTGATCCTAGTTATTACAATATCAAATATTATTACACATATTACAAATTAATAGATATCTTCTTCATTGTTTATATCAAGGAAGGCAATTACCTTGAGCTGCATTTAACGCAATCTTAAGCCTTGTTTCCCAGTCAAAGCCTTACATACCAGATGTAAAAACCATATATCAGACGTAAAAACCATATACAACCTTCCATAACAAAAAACTTTGTTAATGAAGAAAGAGGCTGGAATGTGGATTAGGAACTAAAATGGCTCTTACTGATCCCATAAGTCGGCCATGAAAAATTTAGACCGTGTTAGTCTGTTCATAGCATATTAATGTAGAAGAATTTTATTTAAAATCAACTGGGTAAATAAATTCTTCTACAATTGAAAAAACACCCAATCCAATATAGTAAGAATGGAACAGAAAATTGCCATGGAGAAGTTGACGCAAATTTACGTTTGACATATAATCGTAAATCAATCTTCGGTATTCTCCTTCACGACAATAGCCCAGTAAAGAGACAATTTGTGTGATGCACTCTCGAGAGGAATGCAACCTGCAAGCACATTTTCTGTTAAATAGAGAAAATTGGGTAACAAATTAGTCAGCGACTAGGACAAAACTGAAACCCTAATTAGGCATAGACTAAGAAAAACCTCCATTTTAAATTCCAGGGATCCTTGTTTAGATTTTTGCGAGAGTAATCTAAGGGCAATATCCTCTCCATTCTTTAAGCAGTCATGGAATACAGGCCCAATGTCAGAATATAGAGAGCATAAAAAACAAGAACTCAAACAAATAAATAAGAAAGAATCCAATTGCTACAGCAATTTCTTGAAAGAAAGAGATTCTATTGATCTTTAATTTTCCTTTCTTACAATGTGCACCCAAGTGTCTTTAAATAGATTTGAATACAAACAATAATTAGAAAATAAACCAAAGACTAATTTGAGTCTTTACATGCAAATTAACACTCTAACAAATACTCTAACTGTTTAACTAACTATTTGTTAACTAATTGATTGCTCAATTGTCAGTTTACTAAATGATTGCTTACAATTGCATGCATGAGGAGTGGAGAAATTAAACTCCAGTTCAACTTGAAATTCTAACACCCAAATCATCCAAGCCCGATTTTCCTAACAAATCCACTAGTCATTTCTTTGACTTCTTTGTAACTATAATCCCTGCACCTTGGTGCTACCAATTCCTTTGGCATTGGAGAATGAAGGGATTTTTTAGCATCATGAGTATACTTTTATTATTAGAAATGCTTCGCATTGTTAGAAAATGAGGGGAAATAATAAAATCATACTAGCCTTCAGCTTAGCTTCTTCTGCAAATTCGTCAAATGATCAGCGCGGCTATAAATGAGAGGATGACAAATGCCATGGTGCCACTTGTTGCCAAACCAATAATCAAACTTTTGCTGGTAGATTTGCCACTACATTCATTTTTGCCTCTTTCACATAGATACATATTTCTAGAAAGTCTACAAAACAAATGAATCTGAATGCTTCATAATTCTAAGTCCCACATGATAGATTTCAAACCAAATAGAAGTAATTCTCAAGTTTCAACACAATAAAATGACCAATAACAATTTATTGTTATTGTTAATTTGTAATAGAACTTGAGTCTATCACCTCAGATTTAGTTTCGTGTTTGTTAAATCCGCTGGAACTATTCTCATCATATAATTATTCTCTAAATTCTTGAAAGAATGTTTCATTTACAAAATACATTTACATACTTCAGAAAATCCCTGAAATCAATGTAAAAAAATGCCCTGAAATCAAAGAAATCCAATCAGTAAATTCCATAACAAATCAAAGAAATCCATTGAGAAGGAAAGATACGATCAGGACAATGAACTCATGAAAATTCAAATTTCTGATTATATTGTTGAATGAAAATTCAAATTTCTAATTATACATTTAAATCCATCTTCAAGGGAATAAGGGTTCAATAATATGCATATAGCTCTTTCAAGTTTGTCATACTAGCCAACCATTCAGTATGTTAGAATCAAGAGAGCATGCAAAACAAGAACTTAAACAAATAAATAAGAACTGAACCCAATTGCTATAGCAGTCTCTTGAAAAATAAGATTTTATTGATCTTCAATTTTTCTTGTTTACAATGATGTGCCCAAGGTGTCTTTAAATAGATTTGAATCCAAAAATAACTTAAACTAAACTGATTGTTTAACTAATCATCTAACTACTTAACTAACTGATTGTTAAGTGCTTAAACTAACTAATATCTAGCTGTCAGTTAACTAACTGAATGTAAACTACTTCTTTAACAGTTTAACTAACTATTTGATAACTGATTGCTCACTAACTGATTGGTCATAGCTGCATGCATGCATGAGGAGTGGAAAAATTAACTCCAGTTCATCTTGACTTTCTAACACTCTCCCTTAATTTCTCCCACTTACAATTTTAGCATTTACAATGCCTAAATTTTGTCTCAAATAATCAAAGTTCTCTTTTGCTAGAGCCTTTGTAAATATATCTGCCAATTAATCTTTAGATCTGTAGAAGTCTAGATGGATTTCTCCATTGTTCACTAACTCTCTGATAAAGTAAAATCTTGTATCAATGTGCTTGCTCCTCTTGTGAAACACATGATTTTTTGATAATACAATTGTTGATTTGTTGTCACAAAAGATTGGTGTTGACTCCTTCTATGCTTGTAATAAATCTTTCAATACTCTTCTCATCCAAGTTGCTTGACATGCTGCTGATGTGGCTGCTACATACTCTGCTTCAGCTAATGAAAGTGTCACTATAGGTTACTTTTTGGATGCCCATATGACCACACCTATGCCTAAAAGAAAGGCATATCCAGAAGTACTCTTGCTATCATCAACGCTACCTGTAAAATCACTATTTGTAAAAGCAATCAAAATAAAATCGTTAGTTGTGGAATATAAAATTCCATATTCTGTAGTTCTTGCCACATATCTCAATATCTTTTTTCCAACTTGCCAATGTAAGTCTTTCGGTGACTCCATGAATCTTGAGATTAAACTAACCCCATACATGATATCTGGTCTAGTAGCTATAAGATACATCAAACTGCCAACTAGTCTTTTGAATGTTATAGAATCAACATTAGACCCTTGGTCTTCTTGCTAAGTTTGGTCCCTGTAGTAATTGGTGTAGGTGCTGGTTTACAATTCAACATCTTAAATCTCTTTAACACATCCTTTGCATATTTAGTTTGACAGATAATTTTTTTTTATCTGATTGTACAACTTCTATACCCAAAAAATACTTCATTAATTCCCAATCTGTCATTTCAAATTCTTTCTTCATTGCTGATTTAAAAGTGTCTACAGACAAATTTCCAGTAAAAATCAAATCATCAACATATAAACACACAATCAAAACCTAACTTTCTTTATTGATTTTTGTGTACAAAGTAGGCTCACTATTGCTTCTGCTGAATCCATTGTTTAACATATATGAATCAATCCTACTATACCATGCTCTTGGTGCTTGTTTGAGACCATAAAGAGCCTTCTTCAATCTATAAACTTTTTCTTCATGTCCTTCCACTTCATAACCTATGGGTTGTTTCACATACACTTCTTCATCTAGAAATCCATTCAAGAAAGCTGATTTTACATCCATTTGATATACATACCAATTATTTTGAGCAGTAATTGATAAAACCATTCTTACAGTATCCAGTCTAGCAACTGGTGCAAATGTTTCATTATAGTCAACTCCATGTTCTTGTGCAAAACCTTTTGCTACTAACCTTGCCTTGTGCTTTTCAATATTTCCATCTGCATCAAATTTAGTCTTATAAACCCATTTAACTCCAATACAATCTTTACCTTCAGGTAAATTAGTTAGATTCCATGTCTAATTTCTTTCAATAGCATTCAACTCTTCATCCATTGCTTTTAGCCAATGTTCCTCATTAACTGCTTCTTCATAATACATAGAATCATGAGTGAAAAGAGCAAAATTTGAAACCAAATCTAATTTCTCTTCTTCTTGATTATAAATCTCATTCAAATTTATCATTTTCTTACCTTTAATTCTTGATCTTAAAGTAGCAAGAGTTGGATCTAATTCATCACTTACTTGTGAATTTGGAGTAGGGTGACATGCATGACTAGATGATTCACCTTGTTCAAACCTCCTAGGTGTTCCTATTGGAGTCCTTGTGCCTGCTTGTGGAGAGGATTGTCCACCTTGCAAATTTTGTTCTTCAGATTCTTCTTCATTTTGTAGAATTGGTACTCCAATTGTGATGGTGCTACCATCCCATGCTTCTTCTTCCTTAAATTCAACATCTCTGCTAATAATCACTTGCTTTGAAATAGGGTTATACAACTTATAAGCCTTTGATTCTTCACTATAGCTAATAAAAATGTATTTCTCACCTCTATCATCAAGTTTTCTTCTCAATTTAGATGGTATAAGAGAATATGATATAGAACCAAAAATTCTGAAATGATGTACACAATATTTCTTACCACTCCACGCTTCTTATGGAATTCGATCTCTGACACTCTTTGTTGGGCTTCTATTGAGAATATATACTGCACATGCTACTGCTTCTGCCCAATATTCATTTGACAAGTGTTTGGCTTTCAACATGCTTCTAGCCATTTTCATGATTGTTCTATTCTTTTTCTCTGCTACACCATTCTGCTATGGTGTGTACCTTGTAGTCAATTGCTTTTTGATGCCATGATATCTGCAAAAATCTTGAAATTGATTAGACATATATTCACCTCCTCTATCTGATCTAAGTACCTTGATATAATGACCACTCTGCTTTTCAACCATTGCCTTGAATTTTTTAAACTTTCCAAAGGCTTTAGACTTATTTTTGAGAAAGTATATCCATGTCTTTCTGCTAAAGTCATCAATGAAGGTTAGAAAATAAGTACTACCTCCAAGTGATGTAACTTGCATTGGTCCACATAAATCACTATGGACTAGCTCCAATATTCTCTTAGCTCTATATGAGGCTCCTACTAGAAAGCTCTCTCTATGCTATTTTTCCAAAATACAACTGTCACATGAACTTCTTGGCTGTTCTATTGGTGGTAATCCCTTCACCATATTTTTTTTCTATAACAAATTCAAACCTCTAAAATGTAAATGTCCATACCTTAAGTGCCATAGCCATGATTGATCTAGATGCATGTTTTTGAAGTGGGCTTCCTCTTCTCCTTAGATGCACTGAATATGAAGAGGGAACATCTGATTCTTGGTCATCTCCACTTTTCCTATCAACCTGTCACTTGGAAACTTGTCCAATATTATGCAATCGTTATCCATAAAGGATACTCTATAACCTTTCTATACTAACTGTCCAATACTCATAAGATTATGTTTTAGTCTAGGTACAAAATAAACATCAGGTATAAACCTTTTTTCACCATTCTTGGCCAAAACATTTATTACACCTTTACCCATGACATCTACTAGGATATCATTTCCTAATTTCACTTCTGATCTTATAAAATCATCAAGACTAGCAAAAAATTATTTATTCTCTGTCATATGATTACTGCATCCACTATCTAAGAACCAAATATCTCTAGCTTTTTATTGAGTAACATTACAAGTAAGAAATAAGCTTCCAGGATTAGAACTAGATTCACCTGGATTGGAACTAGATTCACTTGTGTAATTAGCATTCTGCTTGTAGACATATCCTTGTTTACTTCTGCAGTCACTTGCATAATGACCATATTTCTTGTAGTAATAACATTGAATATTAGATTTAACAAACCTCTGTGAACTTTTTTGGAAGTGAGTTTTGCCATGTCCTCTATTGCTGTAGTTTTGATTACTATTTTCACTTTCATCTGGATTGTTCCTTCCATATCTGCCTCTGCCTCTGCCTCTAAAGTTTGACCTGGCTCCTCCTCTTCCTCTGCCAAATGATACCTATGACTTGAAAACATTCTCAAGTGAAGTATTGTTATTCTCATTCATTCTAGATTCATGAGTTAACAAAGAACCCATTAATTCATCTATAGATAACTGTTCCAAATCCTTGGTTTCCTCAATAGCTACAACTATTGCATCAAATTTACTAGGTAAACATCTGAGTATTTTTCTATGATCTTCTGATCCGTGATAGATACTCCATTAGATCTAATTTGATTTACTATATTCAAAACTTGACCCATAAACTGGTTTATTGAATCTGAATAATTCATTTGCAAATTTTCAAAATTTCTCTTAAGAGATTGTAATTTAGCAATTTTTACCTTTGTATTACCTCTATAGGTAGTCTCCAAGATTTTTCATGCCTCTCTGGATCTTGTTGCTACTGTAACTTTGAAAAATATAGATTCATCCAATGCCTGTTGGATGAAAAATAAAGCTTTTGCATCTTTCTTCTTATTCTCTTTAAGCTCGTCCTTTTGTGCTCAATTTAATGCCAGATAGGTTGCCTCGTCTTGTGGTTCTACAAAACCACTCTCTACAAGATCCCAAACATCTTGTGAGCAAAATAAAGTTTTCATCTTAATTGCCTAGAAATCATAATTCTTACCATTGAAAATGGGAATTTGAGGCTGTGAAATACTGTTGTTCGCTACCATGTCTCACGATGAAATGGCTTTCTAGTTTTCTATTTCAAAACACAGTCGCCGACATCGGTTAGACTGCTGAGGTCAGTCAGGTAATACTACCGACGTCGGTTGGGTTGCCGATGTCTGTCTTGGTGTCGGTCGACGTCGATTTCCTTGCCAATGTCGGTCTCTGCGCTACCTGCTGGCAATTCATGCACTTTTCCTTCACGTGTTGGACTGCGACTGCTTCGCTCTCCTTTCTTCTTGGCGCCTCCCTGCTGGCTGATTTCCTAACTAGGTTTTGATACCAATTTGTTAGAATCAAGAGAGCATGCGAAACAATAACTTAAACAAATAAACAAGAACTGAACCCAATTGCTACAACAATCTCTTGAAAAATAAAATTTTATTGATCTTCAATTTTCCTTGCTTACAATGCTGCGCCCAAGGCATCTTTAAATAGATTTGAATCCAAAAATAACTTAAACTAAACTGATTGTTTAACTAATCATCTAACTGCTTAACTCACTGATTGTTAAGTGCTTAAACTAACTGATATCTAACTGTTAGTTAACTAACTAAATGTGAACTACTTCTTTAACAGTTTAACTAATTGTTTGATAACTAATTATTCACTAACTGATTGATCACAACTGCATGCATGCATGAGGAGTGGAGAAATTAACTCTAATTCATCTTGACTTTCTAACAAAGTATTGGTCCCTTTAAATTGTTATCAGATAAATCACTGAAAAAACATGAGTTTGAGAATGACCATTCTTATTTGGGAGAATAAGCCCAAAACAAACCCCCCCAAAAAAAAGAGAACCAACAATAGAACATTTTGAATGAGTAATATTTTTTTGATTCATCTGTTTCATAATCTTTTTGTTCCCCGTTTCGGATCACACTTTTGGATTTATCTTTTATCACAACAAAGAGTGAAACAATGCTATTAACCATTAAAAATGGAATATATCATACTGATGTATAGAACTGCTACTTGCGACGCTATTTTTTAAAATCTTATTGGAAGATAGAACTTACATAATCTCAAGGGCTGTGAGTCTGCCAATGCTAGCAGGAATACTATCTGCTAATCCTTTCTTGGACAGATTCCTGAACACAGAATAAATGCAAATACCATACTAAGCCAACAAGTTGCAACTGAAAGAAGTAAATGAAGACTCAAGTTATCACATACAAGTTTACGATTCTGGGTGGTGTAGAGTCATTGCAAACCAACCAATCCCAAGAATAAGGTAAGGGCAAACATGGATCGCCGCCTGAAAAATAAGTGTTGTTTATCTGCTGCTGAATGCATTTTCGAATTGAAAAACAATTGAATTCAGAGAAGCCCAAGGTAATTAAGAGGGATGGATCAGGGGGAAAAACATGTAGTGGCGCAGCTATAAATACTTACAAAGAACCATGAATGGTTCAAATCGATTGAATCGTGATCTACAATGTTGTGGCCCACAATAAAATTGATCAAATCATAAACCAGAGGCATCAACAACTATGTTTCTCCTCTTCCCATTATTCTCTCCCCTCCTGCCATTCCGTTTGCACAGCCCACAAACTTAGTGTATAAATGAAGCTCACCTGCACAGAAGAAACGATAGCGGTGGTATGAAGAAACGAACCAATGTAAAGTCCTGCACATAAGAAATGTTAGAGTTGGTAAAAACAACAGCGATAGAGAGCATAGCGAGAAATACCGTCCATGCCCATCTCTGCAAAGGAAGCTCAGCATATTCTCCTGTCCCTGCTAGCTGGCGAGGTTCTCTAGGCTTTCATATAGAAGACATGTTTAGTGGTGAAGGTTTTGAGGCATATTTATAGGTAAAATTAATGAGTCAAGAGAATACTCTCGACCCTATGATGTTATTTATTTAGTACTAGTTTATTTATGTTAGAATATATATGGTAAAGAGTAGTTCTATTCTCATTTTCTGAGTAAGAAATGAAAGATTTTTTTTTCGGAGATTTGTTATTGAGAGTGTATTTATTTGTATGTATTGTGTTTGATGATAATAATTTAATCAATGTATATATATAAATAAATAAATAATAAATGTAAAAATTGATTATTATTTAATTGTAAATATTTAAATGTATAAAAAAATTTTGAATTTTTATTGGTCTAAACTAAATAATTTAATTAGGGTTAAAATAAATTGATTGTTTTAGTTATCATTTAAGATTAATAAATACTACTTAAACGTATAGATATTTTTTAAACAATGTTAAATTTTTGATGGTGTATAGGATCTCTACAAATTAAATTATGTATGTTCTCATTAAATTTTTATAGTTTTTTAAATTAGTATTTATATTTGTATTGCATGTCTCTATGTTCATTTCCTTCAGGGTCTACCTTCACATTTATGTTTATTTGATGGCATTTCTCTCTCAATCAAATGGAAATTTATTAAATTTTATTGCTAAAATGGTATTTCCTTCAGATTCTACCTTTAAATTGATGTCTAACTAGATTATAGGTTATTATCTCAGTTCAACAAACTTTGTCATGATAAGGCTCAAAGAACTTGTTGGTTCATGTCTAGGGTCAACCAAATTGATGTCTAGCTAGATTCTATGATATTGATTTATTATATGTCATAGAGGTGCTTTATATCAATATGCCTAATCCTTGTTTTCATTATTGGGGCACAAACCAAAAAAAAATTCAGTGCCCATTAATGGCCACTTCCAGCTCAGCCTCACTACTCAAAACCCTTCTTGAGGTGAGTAAGAATGCACAAATATCTTCGGATGGATGGACTACTATTACCAAAAAGGGTAATCAACGATCTCACATTATGGGAAAGGCCACAACTATTGTGTACAAACACATAGGTGGTACTATGGTGGCCATAAAATAACCATCTCATACCACTCAACAAATAAGGATGCCTCCTATTGTATGCACCCTGCAAGTGGAAACTTTGGTTTTTTTGCTCTTAGATCCAAATAATGGTATCTCAACTATCGTAACATGCTCATGAGGTGAAACAACCAAATGCAATAAACCAACTTGTCATGTTTGATCAAAAGTTGATATATTACATAGAGCACAGTTTATCTTCACCACCCAAATATGGTGATTACATGCAAGAATATAAGTGGGCCTTTCGCTTGAGTGATTTCATGAAAGGTAACCACCAATCTTACCAAGAAAACAATTTTTTTATTTTGGATGAGGAGGACAAGGAAACCACTATGCAAACAAAATTTAATTAATGTTAGTATACACATGGAATGTGCTAATACTTGTTGTCACGACCCAAAAATTCATTTCAAGGGATATGTGTCATTTTTTTGTCAACATTAAAATTATTTTCTTGTAAGAAGTTAAGATTTATGGATTTTCTCTCTCCCATGCCATCATAACGATTTGTCTAGAAGCTATTTGTCAGATGTCTATGCATGATAATAGACAAGGGGGTGTGGTTTCATTACTTTTGCCATCCCTTTCACCTTATATTGTGTCTTGGGGCCCCATTCATTAGGTGGTGTGGATCATATTCAACTTTAATGGTCACTCTCTTTGTATTGCCAATATTTATGCCTTTAATGATGTGGTTGAAAGGATGCATTTTTTGCATTGGCTCTCAGACTCACTACTAGATGCCAATCAGATCCTTTATGGGAAATTTAACATGATTAACTTACCAAAAGATAAGGATAGGGTTATCCCCATGTGGTATTTTGTTGGCAAAAGAGAGGCATGGTTTTACATGCACAATAAGCTTGGTGTCTTTGATGCCAACCACCACTATTGCCTTCTTACCACCTCATCCTAGTTCACCTAGTCTAGCTTCCACCAAGGCTTTGATAGAGTGGAAAAATGTTTAGAGTGTAATCTTATTACCGAGCAAAACATTTTATCTCTTCTAAATTATTTTTAATAGATATGGTATTCATTCCTGATGCTTTACTCTCAAACCACTTTCCCATCAAATTTGAGATTAAATGGGTCGTTCCTCAAGTCAAGATTGAAAAATCTCAATTCTATCTCAAATTTCCCACCTTATTCACTATGAGACCTAAAAGCTAACTATCAAAGTGTGAAATCTATCTTTATGACCTTCAGTAGGACTATGACATTTCTTTGTATTTCTGGCTAGCCCAATCCTGAATATCAGTGTAAAGCCCACACAAACTCAAAATGTGAATTCTATTGGCTCTCATAGGAGTTGGAGCTATCTCCCTTCAGTGAAGATTTTAAAAATAAATTTTCTTTTTGGTGGCAAAAGATCAAAATAGAGGAACACTATCTATCTCATGGATCTCAAGTTCGTGATTGCATGCATAGTTAAAAATCAAGGATAGAGCTTTGAAATAAATTTTCAATCTCCTTTATCTAGAAAAATAGGTGATCAGGTTAAATCCATCCAATAAGTTGGTTCTTAGCTTACACATCTTCCCAAGCCTTTGTGGATCATTATCATGGTATGTTTTTGGCCTAACTATCCACACCTAAACGAGAATATGATCTTAACAAATCGTCTAAGTGACCCCCTATAAAATTTTTAAAGCTCAAAGGGTGGCATGTGATAGGATTATAGCTATTAAATATTTTATTGAGGTAGTCATGTAGATGGTTGTCGATAAAGCACCATGTATTGATGGGTTTCCCTATCAATTTCATCAAATTCTTTGGGATACTATGAGTCCATATTTATGCAAAGTCTATCTTGAAGCCATTCAAAACCATTCCCTTAGAAAGCTATTCAACCAAAGTAATATTAAATTCATTCCCAAGATAGAAGATTTGGAACTCATAACCCATTGGCATCTTATTACTCTGCTTAATGTTTCCTATAATATTATTGCTAAAATTATTGATCTTAAGATTAGACAACTTTCTCCCCGCATTGTTCACTATGAGAAGATAGGGTTCATCCACAATATATACATCTTGGACAACATCATTGCCATATGGAAAGAAATGAAATGGGTCTAGAGGTCATACCAAAAGGTTATGCTTGCCAATATTGATTTTGAGAAAGCCTATGATAGAATTGAATGGCCTTTCATTTTGGCTATGCTTCAAGACTAAGATTTTGGCTTTAGGGTTGTTAGCATAGTACAAACATTTTTTCAAGATTTAGGTGCCTATTATTTTACCTTAATTTTGGTTTTGAAACCCTAATATGATAGAAACTTGAAATATAATTTAGATATTAATATATGGCATTCAAACATACATTTGAATGTAAAATAATGAAACTGATTGAAATGATTTGATAAATGAAATATGCTAAATATAGTAATTACAATAAAGAGATGAATACATATGCTAAATATAGTAATTAAAATAAAGGGATGAGTATTAGCTTTTATAGTTGATTATCTAAATATGACTATATTTTGGAAGTGGATATCATATAAATGTAGGCATATGATTCATTCAATTCAGGAACTGTATCTTTGTCTGTATATGGTTAGTTTTTTAGTCTAGGCCAGCATCATCGATTAATACTAACCTATGTAGAGATGAGGGGATATGACCATATGGTCACCTTCCCCTATCTATGTATGCTCTACTTCTACTATCCCAGACCCTAATTATGTGCATGATTGTATAAATTAGTCTCCTTTGCCTTAAAACCTTGGGTGTGCTTGTGAGGGATAGAAATAAACAAAAACTAAGAAAGTGTAATGGATTAGGTTAAATCCAATCACCCTTACTTAATGATTAAATGATGTCTACGTATATGACACTCCAAGGATGGAAATCAAGCCACACAAAGTTCTCCCACCTAGTGTGATTGTACAATTATGTTCCTTTCCTATATGTATCTAGTTAATTATTTGGATTTGATACTTGAAAATGCTTTCTTTGACTTGGCTTTAGTGTGCTTTAGATTTATATTGTGACTAATCATAGTGATAGGTTCATAATTTGGAAAAAATATGGAAGATTTTATCAATGTATGATAGTGTATAGATGTGTTCTAAATAATTCCCCCCAAGTCCATTTTAAACGATACCTTCATTTGTTTATACATTAGTCAAATTGGGTAATTTATTACACCACAGACATGCTAGGTTGACACATTAATCCTAAGGAAATATTTGAATTTTAAAAGTAACCATTATTGGGATATGTTAGTTTCAACTAGTCTGGGTCACTATCAACTAGTAATATTGACTGAAACTGATAGAATCCACCTATGTATAAATGGACTAAATTGAGGGTCTAGGGAAATATATGTAGGATATTTAGTAGTTTGAAACAAATACTGAGTTTCATGTATGTGTGTAACAAAAACAAAAAAGGGTCAACTAATAAAATAGCATGAAAGTTTAAGAGAATGGTAGATTTGGACCTTTTTTGTGTGATCAATTCATGCATGTTAATTATGTGTCAAGCTTATCATTGCCAAGTAATTAATACCAATTTTTTTAATAGACAAATGCCACCTTTCATTTTAGTAATGGAATTACCAAAGTAAAAGGATAAAATGTATCTGAGTGTATACAACACACTTTAACTTTAGTATGGAGCTTTAATTATGCAAGTCATTTAATAGCCAAAACCTAATATCATGTGTAGTCATTGTCTATAGATTGAAAATTATAATCTAGAACTAAATTTTTAAAATTTTAAGAGTAGAAGTACGAGTACACTGATGTGTTGGTAAAAACAATGTTGTCCTCATAACTTCTTTGAGATGATGCTTCCTTGTTGAAGCATTGGAGAAACTTGTGCTTCTTGGATAAATCATGTGGATAGTTGGGGACACTATGCCTCAAATTTTTTGTAAGCATATAAGCCCTTGGGTTGGGAAGAAAACATTTACTAATCCTCATTATTTTTGGGGAAAGTACATAATGTGTTATCCCAAATAACCACATAGGTAAAAGAGATAACCATTAGGCTAGGTTTGCTCAAATAAATTGAATCAACCACTATAGATGGCTTATAGATTCATTTGTATAGTTTCACTTAGTTTCACTCCATATAAACAAAAAGTATTATCTAAAGGGAATGAACAATGTCAATTCCTCCATCTTGGACATAAGTTTGATTGTATAGTTTCATTCAAGGTCTTTCAAATTATAATAGAATGCATGATCAAAAGAGAATAAATAATTTGCATACCCCTATCATGACTACAAATCTAATATATGTGAAGTGGAATGAAAACTATTTTCCTTTCAACTATGTTGTTGTGTATGTGTGCATGAACCAATATCATGCCTCATAAATATGAAAGTTTGTATATATGCTTGAACCAATATCATTCATCCTGAATATGTACTAACTAATATAGAGTGATATGAATCTATATGTTATATTTTGATAACCTATATATCAAATGTATGTGTATGTGGAAACCTTTAATATATAGAATGATATGCATCTATATGCTAAATTTTGGTAACATGTATCTCAAATGTATGTGTATGTGGAAGCCTATAATTCACATTTATGTAAATTATGTGCATATTCTAAATACATATGAACTAATGTGCGTATGAATATAAGCTCAAATATATATAAAGTGTGTGCATATGCCCCTGTAATCTATATCAATATGCCAATATATGTCACGTAACTAAATTATATGATATCTGAACCAATATGAATCTTTGAAATCCATACTCTAATATGATTTTATTCTCATGGAGGCTTATGTCATTATGACAAGACCACTATAATTCCCCATTTTGGGATGAGGGATGTATCTTATAAGTCACTCATCTCAAAATAAGAGTTAATTTCATCATGTCATATATAAAGACAACATCATGTAATATAAATCATTGAACTGCATCATGTCAATGAACCACATAGTAGTAGGATCATTGAATAAGATTTTGTATTAAAATTGCATGATATAAATCATAGAACTCCTAAATTTTAGCAAGCTCAAGAAGTGCAAGTGTTGGTGTCACACATAAGGCCAAGTTCCACATATAATCATGAATATGTC
Organism: Torreya grandis; assembly: GCA_037957365.1. Lineage (NCBI taxonomy): Eukaryota > Viridiplantae > Streptophyta > Pinopsida > Cupressales > Taxaceae > Torreya > Torreya grandis. Next base: position 164,234 of record JARHVA010008900.1, on the reverse strand, counting down.
AAAATAAACAAGGCCAAGGGCCACATGCAATGGACATAATGATGTCACAAATAAGGGACATCATTGATGTCACTTCAAACAAGGACAAAGCCCACATACAAGGGACATAAATTTGTTGTAAACAAGGCCAAAGAGCCACAGATAATAAATAAGCACATATTAGTCTAATATGTAAGAGAGTAACTACATTAATGGAACATATAACAAGAACTAATCTACACCATTTATATGTATCAATATCGCATCATAGTAAAAGAGCATATCCATATTGTACTGTGTAAGATATGAGTAATTATCAAGACATGTGTAAGAGATCTAGGTAGCTCAACATGGTAGAAGGCCATATAAAGATATAACCTGTAATAAATAAACCTATGGAATAAGATGCTAATATTGGCATGGCTACTGGGTAGAGGAAAGTTCAAAATCTGTATGTCCATGTATAACCTATTTGTATTGCATCACACTTATATACCATGAAATGAATGTGTGTATGAAAATAATATTTAATATACCATTTAACATATGATAAATAACATACGTAAATAATTTAATCTAATAATCATGTCATGCTCATGTCTTGATTTTGGGGTTTTTGAATATTTGAATATTTTTATGTTTTCTTGATTTTTTTTGTATTTTTAGAGTATTTAAGGTTTGGAAAATATAACTAATGATCGTATAAATGGGAGGACCATGGGAGGTGCCTATATCAAATAGTGGAAGGGTCTTATGTCATAGATGAAAGGTACAAAATGTGAGTGTATCAAAATCTAATAAGAAGTCATGTGGTGTGTCATAACTATCATGGTCACTTCCCATAGAATCTTGTTTATGATGGGTAGCTCTAGATAGCTAAGGAATCTATGGGGTCTATGGTATATTAGTAAAATGCCTCACTTATTCTGTTCACTTTAGACCACACTGAACTATCTATGGTGCTAACTGAGTATGTATTGTAAGAGATGGTGGCTTATGTGGGCCCTAAGTAACTCTTTGATGTGATAAACCCTAAATAACTAGTTTCTTAGTGGGCCTAACTATGTTTCTTTGAATTGGGTGTATAAATATATCATGTATATGTGTAATAACAAAATCTATATAATGATCTTAAATAGTTGTATTGACCATCTCTATATAATTATCCTGAATAGGTGTACAAATCATATATGTATAATGACCAAAAATAGGTGTAATAACTAATCTTAGTAGTGGTGGGGGTGGATTATGAGATATCATTAGCTGTAGAGGTTAATCATACCATATACCTATAATTTTGACTACCCTATCATAGTGTATGTACTTTATACATTGATATATGATAGATGGTATCACACAAAGTTTTTCATCAAAGGGCATCCTAATAACATGTCAAATATCCCATTACTCTATATAAATAGGAATATCATGGATAATATGGTTGAGCCTACCTGAAGAGGTAATACTATGTGTCCCAAGGTATTATGGTTTTTTTCATATAATCCCTTCACTAATTTTGATTATCTTTTAAACCATGTTGTGTGTACCCAAGGGAGTGGAGAAGTGTCATCGTGAAAATGTTCTCACTTGAACCATTATTAATCATGACAAAATGCATGGATTATTAATTAATATAGGCTCATATTAAAAGTGCATGAAAATCTAAATGCTCATCAATAATCTCATTTTCATTGAATTTGATCATAGGCTAATGTGTTAAAGTAACGATAATCGCATATATTGGATGATCATATGTCATAAGTTGAGGATTTACGTTGTATGCATAATATATCACTAAAGTATCATTAGTTTATGTTATATCATGTTTATAAAATGGATCGTTAAAGATATTCAACTTATTTATTTCCATTATGTGGTGGTCTAGTTTCCTCTGTAGGGGTACCCAGTTCAATAATGTTGTCATATATAAGGTATTGTATCTTTTATCTCAATTTGAAGCATATACTCATTGAATGCCCCATAATATGATGATAATCACAATATTCATTACTATCATAGTTCCTTCATTTATACATGTTTATATTGAACTCTTTTGGAGGAAGGAACGTGATAAGGTTACACTTGAGTAACTTCTTTAGTAGTATACAAACAGGTGATGGTAATATTGAAAATTATTTATTCAATGGAGATATAAATTATAGTTGGTTTGTAAGTGTTTAACCCTAATTTGGATTGCATAATCCTACTTGGGTAGATAGGGTTAAGTATATATAATTGATAAGGTACACACTTGAATATTACATTTATAGCAAGCCAATTAATGTGGTAAACTTATATGTACCATATGCTAAATTTATTAAACTGAGATAGGCTATTAATGGAAAGAATAAATATGCTCGATATAGATGAATTAAAAGAGACTACTTATCTATTTTTGATTCTAATATAGGTCTAGATATGGTATAGGTAGAAAGCAAGTAGGAAGACAATTCTAGATCAATCATCAGATTCTAGATTTGGTGCATCTGGATCTCTAGACACTTGCATCATCTTGGGACAATTGCATTGATATTACTATTTTGATTCGATGCTAGTGTTTTGTATGTAATATTTGATTAAATAGGATCTAACCAACTAGATGTTTCTAGGTTTGGTTTCACCTTCACTCTGGTGCATTCAGATTTGGGCCATGGACTATTTCTCTTGGTGAAATGGAAAAAACCTACTCTCCATATTCAATGTGACTTTAGGGAGAAATGGGTTACTGGTCACATGGTGCCAAGTTGATCCACAATGACCCCACTATCAAAGGGCATTGTCTACATAGCCAATACTCTATAAGAGGGTCTCAGACTCATGTAGTTTTCCCCTACGTGTTGGCTTGTGTGTGAATCATGGAATGAGTGTAAATCAAGTACAAAAGTGACCTAGCTTGTAACTTAGAAAATATGACCTTATGACTAATCTTTTAGTACTTTAGACCTGTATTTGAGGTTTTCCATTGATTGATATCAGAATAGGCCAAAATCAATTTTTTTAGTAATTTGAGTGCTCTTTTGGTCTAATTACTAGGTGGTAAATGAATGAGGGTTGATATTATATTTATACCATTATAATTAGCAAATAACCCACATTAAATCAATTATGTCAACCATTGTGTTACTATTTGTTTACAAATTAGATGGATTTAGGGCACTCAACACTTACATCAGGTTAGGATAATAATGTCGATGCTACTATCTATCTTGTATGTTAGTGTCTAGGGAAAAAGAGAGAAAACACATGCTTAAAACTTGACAAGGTGTAACATAAGTATATTTTAAGAATTTTGGGCAAGATTGGATGTTTATGTCATAAATATAAGGCTGGTTTGACTAAGAGATAGGCCAAAGGGCACAAGATAGAGTATATGTAAGGCTTATATAAGCAAGGTATGTGTATAACTAAGAGGAATAGCTAGGGTCTGAGTTATCGAAGTGTATGAGACTGAGGTGATACATAATCTTAAAATAGCATCTACATTCACCCCCTTTAATCTAGTTATGAAATTGTTAGTTTAAAGGAAAGGAATATATACCTGGGTGTGTATGCACACCTTATCTTTGATTGAGTTAAATTTTTGTTGGATTTGAGTTTGAATGCTTTTTTGGTGACTGAACTACAACCAAGAACATGTTATAGTGTATAATCAATGCATATAATCTAGGTCAAAATTAGTTGAAATATATTAAAATTGAAAGAGTAAGGTTTAGGAGTACACCTATGTGTCATTGTAACTACCTTGCCTATTGGCAAATTCTATTCTTTTTTAAAAATGTATCATTGTAAGGATTTAAAATTGAGATTAGGATAAAAATATATATAAATATTTAAAGTGTATTTATCCAAGGATAAAAATATAGAGGTTGAAAGGAACATGCTCCCAACTTTGGAACAAAAGTAAGTTGCCACCTGGCAGTTGAGGTTAGCTTAACCATGAAACCCAAATATACTTATAACCTGGTGAGTTTGGATGATCAATTCAAAATTGAAAACTTGGAAATATTGATTTATTTAATCACCCTAACCATAACAAAAGGTTAACCAACTACTAAAATAGATTAGATTGGTAAAACTCTACGGGGTATCAATACATGTAATAGTTTTAGAATCTGAAATTGATTTGGATTTTGAAATATTAGGCACATGTTGCATAGCATATGCATCTTAGATATGTCTCATGCTATAATTGTGTGTAACAATGGTACCATGTATAAAATTACGCCTAAAATGTGTATCAAAACAATATAACTATGTGTTTTGTCCAATTCAAAAACTTGTGTAAGTGTGGAGCTTATGCTTTCAAAGTATGCCCCCACTATATATGGATAAATCTAAAATTGATATAAATACCAATATGGATGACATGTTTCCAAAACATGCCCCCATTATAGGCTAGATATGTTGAACATTGAGTAGGTGTCAAGAACATGCTCACAAAACATCTCCACACTAAATATGTGAATTAATATAAGTACCATACTAAATGAATGTGGAGAACATGCTTCTAAAGCATGCCCCCACTAAGTCTAAATTTTTTGAATTTGTGGAAGCCATGCCCATATGAAATTCCCCCACTAAATTTTCAAATTTATATAAATATTGAATACTAAATAAATATGGAGAACATGCTTCCAAAGCGTGGCCTCACTGTAATCTAGAAATTATGAATCTATGAAAACCATGCCCACATGCATGCCCCCACTAAATTTTCAAACTAGTATAACTACCAAATACTAAATAAATGTGGAGTACATGCTTCAAAATCATTCCTCCACTATAATTTTTAAACTGTTAATGTGTGTAAGCCATGTCCACCTGACATGCCTCCACTAAATCTATGAACTGATGTAAAGTGTGGAGGACATGCTTTCCAAGCATTCCCCCAATATTATTCCCACATTTGAGTTGAGTGAAAAAATATTACTTAGAAGTTACCTCACCTCAAAAGGGTAAGATAATTGTAAAATCTGTGAATGTAATCATGTACAATATAGAAAGAAATATGTCTAGGTATATGTAACATTGAAGCACATAAAATCAATGTGATCACATTTAGGCCTAATATGCATGATAAATATCATGATAACATCTATATAGTAATAATAAAATATCAAAAAGCAAATAAGCACACACAAAATAACACTCAAAATCAATTCAAAAATCAATGGTCCAAGGAGATAAAAAAATAAGGGGCATGTTCAAATGTCATAAAATTGAATGGACATGACTTAGTCAAATATCCACAAAAGTAAAGAATGAAATATTCAAATTTATATAAAATAAAACATAGGAACATGGCTTGTATACAATGGATTATATTCAAATACTCGAAAAATAAAGACAATAACAAGGCAAAACACTTAAGGAAGTGTGTAAAGGAAAAACATAAGAATCTAGCATAAACATGTCATAGTGTCCCAAAATTTGAAGCATATAAGTTACCTTGTGTAATTTATAATCATGGATAATAGGCATGTGTAAGTACATATCTACACTCAAACATGATAATGTAGAGTGATCATCAAATCATATAACTTGTGTGTATCAAGATCATAGAATATGGATGCTCCCAACATCTTGGTGACTTGAGTAGAGGGAAATCCCAACACCCATAAGTGTATCATGTATATGTGTATGTAGTATTAAATTATATGTTATTACTCAACCATATATGTCAAGGATACAATAGAACATGTAGGTGCCAAAAATGTTTTTGGATTTTTGAATATATTTTTTTGGTATTTTTTAATATGAGGAAAGATCATCCTATGATGCCACCCAATAGATGGTCATAGATATCTCCCCCCATTATGAAACTTAAAACCTCAAGTTGGATATTTGACATTATTTACATCATGATTGGCAAGGTTTAAAAGGGACATAACATGTTCCTCCTCACATTTTGCATGTGTAGTAAAAGATTTAATGGTATCATTTGAAATATGTATTAGTTTTCCTTCACGAGGAAAAGAAATGCTTTGTTGATTTTGGTCAATTTTTGCTTTCATTTGGTATAGCCAAATATTTCCAAGTGTAAATTCATATGGATATGTGGTAGGCATAACCAAAACCCATGTTTGAATTACTTAAGAAACACAAGAAATTGGTATTGTTAAGTTGCCCAATGAGTCCTTCCAACCTCCTTTGTTTTGTAAATGCAGGTGTCTTTCCATAATGAAAATGCACATGTTACCTAATCTAATAATCTACCTCTTGAATAATTTATACTTTAATATCCTTATCTACTAGGTCTTGAATTACCACATCTACCTATATTTGGGCACCATAATGATCAACTTGAGCACATGTTAAATTATGTACATTCTTTTGATCAATGGGAAATGATGACAAACTATTATTAAAAGTATTCCATATGATCATTTTTGATGAGGCTCATAATTGGTTTTTTAGCTTACCAAATGGTTCATTAACTACTTTTCAAACTTGGAAGATTATTTCTTCATGTATTTCAATATTCACAAGGTGTCGAAACTTACATTAGAACATTTTCACAATTTCAAATAATGTGATGATGAATCCCTTCAAGATTATACTATTCAATTTAAAAGTACATAATACAAGCTAGCATTTAGACCCTTAGATTTAGAATTGTAATTTGTATTTAGTAAAGTCCTTATTTCCCCATTAAAGGAAAGAGCATTGCATAAACAATATGAGTCCTTCACTTATTAACATGTGGATGTAAATAGATATGTTGCATTCATACTTACTCATCCAAAGAAGCTTGACATTTCTCCTTCCAAGTACCAAAGTTTTATGCCTCAAATAAAGGAAAGAGATAAATTGCCTAAAGAATATTATGAACAAAAATGTGGCATTCATAATCTCTATATGACCAGTTTACAAATGTTACTTAACATGGGACCAATCCAAGGTCCAAGTCCCATACAAGAATCTCAAAATGAATAAAATAATAAGTGTCCATGCCAATAATATTTAACAATTAAATTATACATGGGTATAGCTTATTTTTCTCATAACCATGATGATCATACACAAGAAAAAAATACTTGTAATGTAAGACTAAGTATATAAATTAGTTTTTGAAGTTCAATGATAGTGCTAATTATAGACATAAGATAATGGGGATGGTGGTGTTTGAAATAGGTATTATCATTTGGTTCTAAACTTACACCTCTTTTGAATCTATGCATATGAGTATCATCATCCTCATGTACAATAAGTGTAAGTTCTTAATCCTTGAATTTTGGGTACTTTGGTAATGATAATGGATATTTGAATTTTTGAACCCTTGGTTTATTATGTGGAATGCCATTAAAATTTGACATATGCACCTTTTGTAAATATATACTAAGTGGAGCTTGAGGAAGCATTGTTAAAGGCACCTCATTTAGTATGGTAGGAATATCCTTGGGTTGAGAAACCTTACTAAACATTGGTATATGTTTTTTATTTGGAACATTAATAGTATCTTGTTCTGTAGATATAGGATGTTTCCTTTTTATTGATGGCTTAATATGACTTGGTAGGGATGCCATAATTTATTAGTTAGACTTTAAAAAGAAATTAATATTAAATGAAGGCAAATAAGGATTATCAACCTTAATAATGGGAATATTGTTTGGGAATTTAGGAATAGGAGGGGTTTTGATCAATGAACATGAAGGAACATACCCTTTATTAATGATTTGCAAATCCTCCATGATTTCCTTATGGAGTTGACAGAAATTGTCATGATTAAATGAACATACCTTATCTCTATGGGGGATAAATTTTGTCATAGAAGTCAAGGGAACATACTTTGGATCCTCCTTGGTATGGATCACATCATGTATTGAAAGGATGAGATCATGGACCTGATTATAGGGATAGTTGCTACCACCATTCAAAGATTTTATATTTTTTTCCTTAGCACTTGGAGGAATACAAGAGTAATGGATTTTGATCCTTTATTAGAGATTTCTTGAAGGGTTTCATAGTCATAATAATCAAATAAATCATTTCCATACATGATAAAAGATACAAATAACACAAAGATTATGACAAGGTAGGAGATAAGCATCTACAAGAGAATGCTTATGAAAAAATGATATACAAATTATAGGTTCACCAAATGTTTAACCCTAATTCTTATTTTGTAATCATAATTTGGTAGATAGGATTATAGATATAGAAATTATAAGGCACAAGGTGAATATTATATCTATTATAGGCTAATTGATGTGCTAAACTTAGATGTACCATATGTTGAATTTATTAAATTGAGATAGAATATTAATAAAAATTAAAACTATGATAGATATATAAAGGACATAAAAGAGAGTACTTAACTAGTTCTAATGCTAATTCAAGTCTAGATCTGGTACAAGTATAAATCACATAAGAAGATAGTTTTGGATCAATTGTTAGATTCTCAATCTGGTTCATTGGTTCTCTAAACACTTGCATTAGCCTAGGATAGTTGTATCAACACTACTATCTAGGTTCAATGCTAATGTCATATATGGAATATCTGATCAAATAGGATGTGACCAATTGGATGCTTCTAGATTGGGATTTTTCATCACTCTGATACATTTAGATCTAGGTTATGGACTATCACTTTTGATGAAATATAAAAACCCTAACTTTTTATATTCAATGTGACCTTGGGTGAAACTAGGTTAGTAGGCACATGGTGTCAAGATAACCCATAATGACCCTAATACCAAAGGGAACTACCTACATAACCAATACTCTAGAAGAGGGCCCTAGACTCATGTAGTTCTCCTCTACATGTTGGCCTATGTGTGAATCATGCAATGTGTGTAAAGTAGGTATAATAGTGACCTAGCTTGTAACTTGGGAAATATGACCTTATGAATACTCTTTTAGTACTTCAAACCTATAGTTGGGTTTTTCCTTTGACTAATATTATAATAGGGTAGAATAAGAAATTTTTTGGTAACTTGAGTGCTTCTTGAGTGCTCTTTTGGTCTGATTTCTAGGTGGTGAATGAATGAGGGTTGATATTGTATTTATAACAATCCTATCAGGAAATAAATCACATTAAAACACTTAAGATGACCATTATGATACATTTCATTTTAAAATTGGATACATTTAGGGCACAAGAGACTTGCATTAGGTCAGGATAATACTGTTGATGCTAATGTCTATCTTAGATGTTAATGTCTAGGGGAAGGAGAGCAGGCACTAGCTTAAAACTTATAGAAGTTTAAGTTTTATCATTCTAAGTTACACTCTTGAGGATTTTGTGTAAGCCTTCCTCATTTATATGACACATGGAGATACCTCTAGGTTACGGGTGGCCTAATGGTTGAGGTGAATACATAGATTAGGGATATCTCCTTTGATGTATCACCTAAAACTACTACTAAACCTATTTATTTCAAGGAAAAGGGAAAGCGAGAAAGAAAGTAAACAAAACAAGGAGGTGATGCACCAAATTCATGACCACTATATTGATTCTGGTTTATATGTAAACATAATTTATATGCTTAATAAAAAACACTCAGGAAACATTCTCAGACAATGAATTAATAAAAAATAATAGTTGATTACTTCTCTCTTAACTGATTACAAAGCTATATGGAAAATATGTTTCCTATACTCAAGATAGTGAAATCCCTATAATCCCTCACTCACTTAACCAACTAACTATATAAAACCATCTCTACATAATATTGTTATTTTTCATAACAATAATATACCACACAAACCTATTTATGTAATATTATTTAACTAACAATAATTACATTATTATAAACTTAATAATGTGAACACACCCTAACACACTACCACATATTTGTAGTTTCAAAATGAACTATAAGACTAACCTATCATGCACTAATACCAAAATGTTCCTCTTACATCAGTGTTTTATAGATAGGTAAGGCATTGAAAGATTAGGAAGGAAGATACTTACCACTTATAATCCATACTTAACCTCTAACAACACTAATTATAACCTATAAGGGAGATATAAAGCTATATAGAGGTAAAGGAGAGAGACACAAGCCATGGAAAACTAAATTATCACATAACAAGTTCAATCACCCAAAATTTTACACAAAAAACAACCATAGGAGGAAAAAATCAGTCTTCTATTCATTCATATGCTTACAAAGGAGTAGTTATTCCCCATACTCAAGTGGAGGATCCACATAATGCAATTTAAGGCAATACATATAGGAGAAATGAGAGAGAAAAGAGAAAAGGCATGTAGAGAGAGTCCATGAAAAGTGTCATCCATCATAAATCAGTTACACTGCCAAGTGAAAGATGAAATAATAGTTATATCACTCTTTTCAACATGTGTTGCTTTGTGTGATGATAGTATTCAAAGGAGCTTTAAGAGTTCTTGGTTCAGGAGTTACAATTCATCTCTTGAAGGGATAATTACAACTTGTAGACATGGCACATGACTTCTTGGTCTCCTTGGAAACTTACATGCAATTATTATAACTAAAATTCTTATCCTATCTTGGTGAATATGAAATTTTAACTTGTACATCTTCTCCTACTAATCCTTATCATTATAACCTAAAAGTTTATGCCAAAATTGACTTGGACCAAAAGAAAGGAAAGACAACAAGTCTATTTCACATACCAGGTTTGATCCTCATTTGAAGATTACCACCATGGATTGTCCATATCATGTGTCTAGGAGAAGATCATACCATATATTACCATCTCATAGACCTATCTTTAAATAATCATTTATCCTTTAGGTCTATGTATCCTATTAGCTTGATACTTGGAGATATCTATAGTTATTCATGATAGGGAAGCTTTCTATGAAACTAAGGATTATGCAAAGGCTTATCCATGACTATAGATATTACACACTAATGTCACAAGTGATTCATGTTCTTTTAGTGTTTTTAAGAGCCTACTTAGCTGTAACAAGGTCTCTTAGAGGCCACACAATGGAAATACATTTTTTCACTTGTTGTTGCATGTATACTAATCCTTTCAAAACTATATGCAAACATGAGAAGATAATTTTAAATTAATTTTTAAGTATTATGAGGATATCATTATATGTATAAATTAGTTTTATTAAGTTTATAATACCTTTGGTGGCCTTGAAAAGGTCTACCCACTTGTACTCTCTTTACAGGGAAGGAATAGTCCTCATTTATGTCTATTGTGTGAATTGAAAACTTGTTATATAAACATGGAGGAATATAATAATGATTGTTTAAGGTCATTTAATCTCTACCCAGGCCTAAAAAGTATCCTCTAATGGCTAAGAGACTCTTATCCCTTCAAACACCATGCAAAGTAGTCTAAATGTGCAGTTTCAGACTACTTTTCTATGTTTTCTTCTTCACACGTGCTAAGAATCTAATACATTATGTGTCCATGAGATACATAGAGGTCATAAAGATTATTACAATGCATTTGGAGTGCATTAGAGACACCCAAAACACCATTTTCCACTATCAAGCTCCTTGAAGGGTAAACTAGTAGTTTTAGGTGCTTACCTTATTAATGATTGTTCATAAAGTTCATGACCTCAAATTATGAAACAATACCAAATTTTTTGAGTAAGCGAACCTATTAAACATCTCCAAGATCCATTTTTACCCATGAACTTGGTAGACATACATACAATGTGAAGAAAGTGCCTTCTTGGGTTTGGTAAGACTGTGTGTATAGGTCAAGAGAGTGTTTTGGCTCAATAGGTCCCCCATTTGCACTTTTAAATTTAAAATGATTGAATAATGTCTAAAAAATGTATTATCATGTATAAAATTATTTACCCAATCATTTTGTCTCCTCAAATAGTCCTAAAACTTGATTTGTCTATGCCTAGGGTTTGTAGGTAGTTTAGTCATTACGACCCTAATGGTCATGTTTTTATGTTTTCTCCTTTTAAAAATAAGTACAAACACTTTATAAACCTATGTCAAGGTATTTCACGCATTGAAAAAGCATTGAAACCTCAAATCCTCCCTAAAACTTATATATCTTCTTCATGTTTTTATGTGCAGGCCTGTAGGTCCCTTTTAGGCCTAATGCTTTCTCCAATACATCCTAGCTCCAATTGATGATATATTTTCATTACCAGGAGCGTAACCCCATATAAACATTTTTTAACTCCTCACTATGATTCTTTACACTTTGCATGAGCTCTCAAACTCCAAAATTGACTTATAACCTACATTTTTCTTTACATGTGTATATGTTTATAGTTATACCCATTCATACTTATCATGAATATTCAAATTAGTTCCTGTGATCTAGGAATTTGACTCAAGAGAGGATGGTTAGTATGGTGTTAGTTCGAAAATGAAATAAATGAAATAAACACACTAATATCATAACATCTCTAGGCCTATAAACTAGGAGAGCTTAGTTAACAATCATGAATGAAACACAACTAAAATGCAAAAGGAAAATCTTTTTACCTTCCTTCGACACTCTAAAATTCTTGTTGTAGTGGCTTGCTCAGCTTGTGCTCCTGAATTCCTTGGTAATGGAAGCTTTACAACCTCCATCTCTCCTTGGCACCTTTGTCTTATGGCTTGGATTAGCTTGGAATCAATTTGGTATTATAACACTAATTGATTGAAGATTTTTTGAACCAATCTTGCATTATAACTTTACACTAATTAAGCTTAAAAATGATATTGTGAGGCCTCCTATTTATAGATTTTTGGATTTGATCAGAATCAACCTCAACCATCCATCTCAAGATTGAAATGTGTGGTTAATAATTAATTCAATTTTTATAATTAAGTTTGTAATTATCCTCATCATGAAATTAGAAGAAGGGTCAATTAAGAGGCATGGAGGGCATCACAAAAGGCATTTATGAGGCATGGGAGGCATGAATCCTGATATTTATGGCATTTATGGCCTAGGGATATCTTCCTAAGAAATGATGTCACTTGATGATATAGATATTCAATATTCATTTACAAAATAAAGTGTTCAACAAGTTTCCATGGAATTCTTGATTAGGCCTTGATTTGGGTTAATTAGCTCTTAAGCATGATTAAGCACAAATTACCCAAATTGATCAGAATGCCTTGTTATTAGTCCAAAATTTGATTGGATTAAAATTGTAAGGCACTGTCGAATGTATTGGATGTGTATTAACATTTATAATGTTGCCAATAACAAATAACAAAGGCACAAGTCTTGTACAAAATATTTGATAGGAAAGAGCAGTCCAAAGCACGTAGGTACAAATTTGGCATTTTGACATAAAATGAATTGATCAAAGTTAGTTGGCCCATAAATTACATTACCCCATTTATGGATACTTTGGCTAAAATCAGCATTTGAATATGTCAGTTTCACATCATTTTGTGTGTTTTAGATGGAAACAAGCTAAAAGCCTGATTGGAGGTTATTGATTGCTAGTTTTAGGTGTCTACAGTTTGCCCCTATTTGGGAAGGCATTGAAAGCTATAAATATAGTAACATCTTCTCAAAGAATTAAAAGGTCATGTGTGCTTATAATTTCAATGATGATAAACTAACTATATGATGCCCCCTTAAGGGAATGGTTGGCACAAGCAGGTCAGCAAGCAGTCCCTCAAAAAAAAAAGCAAAATGAGGGGACAAAAGAAAAGAAAGATGAGGGGATGAAAACACAATGATATTAAAAAAGTAGTCAAAATAATTGAGAATGCAAGTGAGATGGTGTGCATTGGTTTTCCCAAAGGTGGTTATAAACATTGTACCTTAACAGTGGAAACATTGTATGATAACACAATGATTTGCACAAAAGTGGTTATAATCATTGAGAAGATGGAGCTACCCTAGTTAGGATAGATAAATATGATAATAACATTCCCTGGTAGGGGTAGAAAAAGAAAAGTGGTGACAACATAATGATTTGCCCAAATGTGGTTATAATCATTGAGAAATGTAGGTGGAACAATGTATAATGAGTTGCCCATAGGTAGTTATAATCATTAGACCCTGATTATGGTAAAAATGATAAACTTGGCCAAGGATGATGATAACTTAATATAGAGGGTAATGATGAATTGGCACAACCTACTAGTAGGGAGATGCTCATACAAACTAATAAAGGTTGAAATTCTTTTATGGTTAATTACTCTGTTTGAGATATGACTAGGAGTGAATCAGGATGTCGGTGCCGAAGAGATGCTGCCATTGTTGAATAGATTTCTTAAAGCTAAAGTTTATTGTAGCATGTGATGGTAGGCTTTATTATAGAACACCATAAAAACTTAGCCAAAATATGCATAAGGACTGACTCTTGTAATCCAATACCTAATAGAAAATAATGCACCAATAATAGAAACCATGATGACAATGTAAACATATGAATATGGATGGATTCAATTGTAAGTGTGGGAAATGAATAACCTAATGAACACACATAAACTAAACTAAGGAAATAGTGTTGAAATAAAATAAATAGATAGACAAAAAAAATAATGTAATAGAAACCCTACGAACATTACCCCTAAAAAATAGGTGAAAACTTAACAAATGAATAAAATAGGGGAATAAAAGAAAAGGAAGGGGGTGGTCGAGCTATCTCCATATGCACTAGGTAAGTGGACACTGCCTAAATAGTTCCATTGATGTAATATCTATTAAAAAAAATTAGGTCAAATGTAGTTCTCCTAGGGAATGGGAAGAATATGATAAATGAGGAAAACAAACAGAATGGATGTGATAGAAGAAGAGGAATGGTCTTACAAAATGTAAAGTGAATGAGAAAAAAGGCTAAAAAGGATGGGGAAACTGAATGACAAGTGATTTTATTATAACTTAGTAAAGGTTTCCAAAATCCTTAAGGCAAAGAAGTGGTCAATGTTTTTGTTCTTTTCTAACAATTTTTAAATGTTTTTGGAAGTTCTAGAGTGTCTCAACTCAATCGAGAATGATGAGACACTAAATGGTTCAATATCATAAAATGGTTAGATCATGGCTAAGGTTACTCACAAAATAGTGAGAACATGGCTTAGGTTGCCCACAAAATGATGAGAGCATTTAAATGAAGGTTGCTCATAAAATGGGGAGATCATGGCTTAGGTTACTCATAAAATAGTGAGAGTATTTTTTAGGGTGCTCACAAAATGGTGAGAGCATGGTTAAGGTTGCTCACAAAATGATGAGATCATGGCTTATATTTCTTGTAAAATGGTGAGAACATGGCTTAGGGTACTCGTAAAACAATGAGAGTGTGGCTTAAGTTACTCACAAAATGGCAAGAGCATGGTAGAGAAGGGTGACTGAGTAGACCTCAATAAGTATTGAGTGCTGCTTATATATTCCTAGAGTAGGTTCTCAAGTCATTATAGTTCTACCCTTACAGTGGAGGAATTCAACTAGTGTAGCATTTGATTCAAACAAAACAGGCATAGTTAGTATAAAGGCATAACGTGGTATAGGAATTGGCAAGTTGGTACATCAAGGCTTAGTGTTGCCCCTAGTTTACCCATAGGTGGTTATAACTAAGACATAATGGCATAGATTAATGTTACTAATTTTCTCAAAGGTAGTTATAATTAGTAGCAAGATTGGTGGTAAAAAATGACTAACAAACAAAGGATGAAACTGCCAAAACTTCTATCACACTATCCCAAGATACGCTCTCTATTTGAAATACTTAAACCAACTAATGAATTGATCAGATACTTTGATGCTAAAACTACGTAAAGAATGATAAAAACCAAGGTCAAATGAGTTAGGATTTAGAACACACTAGGTCGATAGGGTGGAAATGGAAAGTAAATATAAGGAAGAGGATGAACAAGGGTGGTATGTGTACAAAGAAGAATAGTGACAAAAAGGCATAACTAAAATGGTCCTTATAGATAATACACCTTAACATTCAAGTATAGTACTGCTTGAGATGAATAATATTTATTAGCTTTAGAAGTTTATTATCATCTGGTGTGGCAAGTTTGTATGCTCCTGATCCATAATCTATAGTGATGATGAAAGGCCCTATCCAATTTGGTTTGAATTTCCCTTTATGTTTCTTCTCAGCCATGGTATTCTTTTGGTTTTCTTTAAGAACAAGATCACCAAGTTCAACTATTCTATACTTCACACACCGATTATAGTGGCCTTTGAGTCAATTTTGATATGCTTGAAGATTATTGAGTGTGGATGCACATTTTTCATTAAGTAAATCCAGCTCTTATAGATGAGCTACTCAATAGTCATGATCATCCAGGACATGCTTGAAAGAGATGCATAGTGAAGATAACTCAACCTCAATGAAAAAGATGGCTTCAGTACCATAAACAAGTGAGTATGGACTAGCTCTTATTGGGGTATGATGATTGCTATGGTATGCCCAAAGGGCATGGAATATTTGGAGGTACCAATCATGACTGGCATCATTGATGATCATTTTGAGATTGTTGATAATGGTTTTGTTGGATGGCTCAGCCTGGCCATTAACTTGAGGGTAATATATTATAGAAAAGTGTAATATGATGTTATATTCAGTACATAACTGGTCTACATCTTTGTTCTTGAATGATCCTCCATTATCAGATATAATGTTAGAGGGGATACCGTAGCGACAGATGAGATGGTTGAAGATAATTTGGAAATTTGCTTTATAGTCATGTAAGTGAGGGGTATAGCTTCAACACACTTAGTGAAATATTGGGTGGTGGTAAGGATATGTTTATGGCCATCAAATGAAGTGGGGTTAATCTCCCTAATGAGTTCAAGTACCCATGTAGAAAATGGCCATGGTGTCAACATCAGTTTTAGAGTTTTTGCTAGGGCATGAATCAAATTAGCATGACATTGACATTTGTCACATTTCTTTACATATGTAGTGGCATCTACATCCATTGTGGGATAATAATAACTAGTACATGAGAGATTTTTAGATAGGACTACTCCACTAGAATGGGCTCCACATACTCCTTCATGAATTTCTCTTAACGCTAATGTAGACTTTATCGAAGTTAAATAATGAATCAGAGTTCTATCAAAACTATGATGGTAAAGAGTGGATCCAAGTAAAGTATAATGAGTGGAATGATTAATGAATGCTTTGGTTTGTTTTTGAGATAGGTTAGGTGGCATAACTTGGTCATGAAGGTAGTTGTAAATTTCTAAGTACCAGATAGAATTAGGACCAACAATATCACAAATCATGGCAACAGTTGAAGGTTCATGAGCCGATGCTGACAAATTTTTGACAAAGAATTGATACTCTCTAGATTTTTCTATTTATCAAATTAGTGATCCAATAGTATCCATTACATCTATAGTTCTTTTACTAGCCCTTGGTATGTTTTCAAACTGATTGTTGGTAATTTGATTTTTAAGAGTGTCAACCATGGCTTTATATGGAACTAGCGTATCATATTTGGTCTAAAAATGATCTATGACCTAATTGATGATTAACTAAGAATCACCATAAAATTGAAGATGAGATATATTCCAATGCACTACTTATCGAAGTCCTGAAACAAGTGTTTCATACTCAACCATGTTGTTTGTACAAAGAAAGCTAATTTTGAATTATTTAGGGATTAGATCCCCATGTGGTATAATGAAAAATAGGTCTACTGTCGATCCATGTGTAGTGAATGAACCATCAAAGTACAACTTATAGGCCTACTCCTCAAGAGGTGTATCAATAATGGTCATGATGGATTCATCAAGAAATGGAAACTTGAGTAGTTGTGTGTCCATGAGAGCTACTTTAGTAAGTTGATTTGCAAGAACTTGTCCTTTGATTGCTTTTTGATTGACATACTCTATGTCAAACTCACTAAGAAGCATAATCCATTTAGCCATTCTACCTTGTAAATTTATTTTAGATAGTATATACTTGAGTGAATCTACCTTTGAAATGACCATAGTTTTATTATTCAACATATAATGATGTAGTTTTTGAGCTACAAAAACCATGGCTAGGCAAGATTTTTTAACACATTCATAGTTATGTTCATATGTAACCAAGGTATGACTTAAGTAGTAAATAGCATGCTCCTTTCCATTTTCATCATGTTGAGCCAAGAGTACCCCTAGAGCATAATCAATAGCTAATAGTTATAACATGAATGGCTTTCCTAGCATAAGAGGTAATAAAATAGGTAGTTTGATAAGATAATCTTTGAGCTATTGAAAAGTTGTTTGGCAGTGATCATCCCAATGGAATGCAACTCCTTGATTTAAAAGATGTGTAAATGGATGGCACTTACTTTTAATTGAGAGATGAAGTGTTGGATTGACTAGATCTTACCCTACAAATTACAGAGTTGTTTCAAATTGGTTGGTGGTGACATCTCAATTATAGCATGGATTCTAGCCAGATTGACTTTAATACCTCTATAAAACATGATGAAGCCAAGTTATTTGCCTGAAGTTACACCAAAAACACATTTCTTTGAATTTAGTCTAACTTTATACTCTTATAGTCTTTTAAATATATTATGCAACACTGCTGGATGGTCAGCCTTAGTCTTGGATTTTCCTAATATATCATTGACATAGTCTTCAACAATGTCATGCATCATATCATGGAATATGACAGTCATGGATCTATGATATGTAGCTCCTACATTCTTAAGGCTAAATGACATCACCTAATAGAAAAATGTTCCCCATAGAGTGGCAAATTTTATTTTATGTTTAACTCAGTGCTATTCTGATATGATTGTATCTTAAAAATCCATCTATTAGTGAAAGCATTTCATAACATGCTATGGAGTCGATGATCATGTTGATATTATGGAATGGAAAATCATATTTAGAACAGTCTTTATTGCGGTCTCAAAAATTAGTATAAATTCTAATTCCTTCAATATTTTTGTTAATAGGTACTACATTAGAGATCCATTCTGAGTAGTCAATGGATTAGATACATCTTTCTTCTAAGATTTTTCCAATTCTTTCTTTACCAATATAGTAATGCAAGGATGCATCTTACGTAGCTTTTGTTTTATCAGTTTAGCATTAGGATTAACCATAAGGTGGTCTAGAACCAAGGTGGGATCTAATCCTGGCATGTCAGAATAGGCCCATACAAATATATTTAAAAACTCTCTCAATAGAGTTATAAAAATGTTGCATCCCTCCTCATTGAGTCTGATGGAGTCATAATATTTACCTCTATTATATCTTCAACTAGAAGGGTCGAACCATCTTCTAGGATAGTAGGCAATGACTTGAACTATTAGACTATGTCAGGGTCCTCTATTAGGACTTATTCTTCAACTTCTCCTAGGCATGATGAATTCGAGTCTCCTATTGGGAGATTTGGCCATGTAACAAAAATGGTCAAAAATTGTTGGATAATTTGATCAAATACTTGTTTTTTTCTCAAAATTCAATGTAAATCAATAGGAAAGTTCATCATTGGTGGTTTCCTGGTCTAAATTCAAAGAAGAACAAACACCCCCATCTAATGGCACTTGAAGTAGGTTTTCCCCACTAGACTGGCCTTTATCTTTACTTTTTCCTTAGTCAGATAGTGCATCAAAGATGTTTTCACTTTGGGACCTCAATGTTTTACTTTTTTGGTTTTGGCTAAGGGTATTCACTCACTCTCCACAATAGGCTATAAGATCTAATGTGATTGAGAATCTTGATTTATGATCTCCCAATGGAACATTATTTTTAAGGCCTAAGAAATCATAGAATTCCTCATCATTCTAAAATTCATCAATTGGTAGAATGGATTCTTTTTTGTCCTAATCTATTAGTTGGGGATAATACAATGGCAATGGATTGAGATGAATGGATTGGGTAAGGGTACAAATGGCATTGTTATCAACCAATTTATTTTCAACTAGGTTATCAAATATAAGGCTATCATCAGACTCTGCTTCATTGTCAACATCATCATCACTAGTCATTGGTGATGGAGTTTGAATAAAATATGTGGGGTCACCCCCAGGTAGTTTAAATCTAAGTCCATAAGGTATTTCATACTTAGTCATGGAAATTGGCTCAATGGTTCCTTACTAATTCGGTTCAAAGCCTCTTCCTTCAAAATTGTGACGCTCCATGATCCTATTGGGAATAAATTACTCTACATTTTTATAATAATCAGCTTGGTCATCATTGTATAACCATGATTCATTCCCTTTAAGATGGTCAAGTCCTAGGCTAGATTCTGGTACAAATGTAATAGGTCCCTTGTCTTTGTTCTTTTATTACCAATGCATATATGGAATGACTTTAGGTCACCCAAAGGTTTCTAGATTCTAAGGAAGATTAGCGATATGAAATGTATCATGGGTCACATATTCTCCTGGTCCATTATCTAAAATGGTGAAATGATTGGAAGCTTCATGAGGTGGCATGTGGGAAAAGGAATCCAAGGTATTATGATCTATGTAATTATTTGGTGATGGATCAATAAGTATAGCCTTTCCTTTATCTTGCTTAGAATTTGGATTCATGCCGTGCTGATAATTATAGATTTGAAACTCAGCCTCAAGATGATTATAGTGTTAATATGGGTGTAAATCTCCTAAAACATTCACTTCCATCCTTGAGTGGGAAAAATTGATACATTAGTGCAGTGTTGACGGGACTGCATGAATCTCATGTAACCAAGGTCTACCTAGAATTATGTTGTATGATAACTCAAGATCCAGTACATGGCAAAGTGTATCATGGGTTAAAGGCCCAATAATAATTGGTAAACTAATTGTGCCTTATGACTCTCTTTCTTTATTATCATAGGCTTTAATAGTTATTGTTTTTTGTTTGAGATCTACAATTGTGTACCCAGGAATATTGATGAGCTTGAAAGACACTATGTTGAGGCTAGATCTATTATCGATAAGGACACATTTCACTTTATGCCATTTATCACAAACTTCTATGTACAATGGTTTATTATGGAGCAGGCCAAGGGAAGACATATCATGTTGGTTGAATGTGACTTGTTGGGCTGGAGCTAGGTATCCAACCAAAGCTTGAAAGTTATCATGGGATATGTCACTAGAAATAGTGGATTGGGTCAAAAACTCATTCAAGATGTTCTTATGGACTATTGACATTCGTAGAAAATCCAAAATATAAATTTGTGCTGGTGTCTTTCGTAATTGGTCTACAATATCAAACTTCTTATCTTGGTCAATAGTGAATGATTTATTTTGAGGTTGAACAATTGGTCAGATGATAGGTAAAGTGGTGGATAGTTGAGGGCGTCAGATAGTAATCTTTGATCTCCAAGTTGTGATTGCACAATCAAGATTAAATACTAGATCATTATTTCTAACTAATCTTGGAAATGGTATGGGACTAGATAGGACAAGTCTCAGTTGCTGGTGTACTTGCATATGGTCATGTGGCAAGAACAAGTTGTCACTATAAGATCCAAAAGTTGGAGTCCTAGTTTTATAGTTTACTTGTATTCATTCCTAGGTCAAAGAAAGATTATCCATGTGATTTGGCTAAATATTATTGTTTATCAATGGTCTAGGATGATTAGTGTTCAGTCTGGCATTAATGGAGATGGTATTAATGCTACCCCCTATAATATGACCTATAACCATGTTGTAGTCATGTAAAACTACATGGTAGGTTTGTTGGTTGTTACCATTTTGACCTTGGTTTTATCTATTATTCTTTCATTATGGATTTTGCTATTGATTTTGTTAATTTTGATGGTTTGGCCTTTGATTTTTATACTGTTAATTTTGCTATTCTAATAGCTATTGTTACTGATTGTTCTGCTATTATTAATTATTATGTCAAGGAAAGGGCTTTTAATAGATCATAAGAGTTTGATTGGAAGTGGAATCACCATTATATAGTTTTATTTCCCCATTATCCAACATATTTTAAATCAAATTTTTGATTTGGACACATCTTCATAGATTATGCCCATTGACCTGATGATAGTCACAAAATTCATTTTCACGATACTAATTAGGATAAGGAATGATTTGTAAATAATGGTTTGCTATGGGTCAACTAATTATATTAGCAATAGTATTCTTATAGAATACATATTTAATAGGTTCTCCTATGTCATTAAAGACATGACGTGTAGACATGGTTCTCTTAGGAGGAGGGGTTTGCAATGGTAAAAACTACTATATTTATTGTGCGGGTCTTGGTATTGTGCTTGCAGCATTGGTTAGAGAAATTTTTGGGTAGGATTAAGCTAAAAAGGTGGTGTAAATGAGGTTTGCATAGTTTTCACATGATGAGATTTAGTTACTCTATTTCCCACAACATTCCTATTGTGGTTGAATTGCTTTGGTCTTTCTTGATTATTGGTCTGTGCTAGTTGCAATGCTTGCATTTGATTGGGGTGTTGGTCATTTTCCTAATTGGTACATTGATTTTGATTAGTTGAATTGAGCTTGATGACTCCCTTATTGATGAGTACCCTCTCAATCAACAAACCTTTATCAATGGTCTCTTTGAATGTATGCACACATAGTAGTTTTAGATGATAGCCTATCTCACTATGCAAATTTTTAGTAAACATAGTAGCTAATTGTTTATCTACTAAACTATGGGTAAAATATCATGAAAGGGATCTCTATCACTATAAATAACTTGCAAAAATTCCCTAACTTTTTGCTTTTCTTGTGTCAGGTCCACTAATGAAATCTTATGCTCAATATTATAGGAAAATTGTTGTACAAAATTATCAGAAAGATCATCAAAGTCCATTACTAAATTCTTGGGAAACCTTAAAAACCACTCCAAGGATTATCCAACCAGGCTCCTTGGAAATAACAACAAAAATTATATGTCACTATATGTCACTAGTTGACATGAGACAAAGAATTCGATCAAATGGGCCTTAGGGCCACCTTTCCCTTTGTACTTATCAAATTTGGGTGGTTCGTATCCTAGAGAAAATGGTATCTATAAATACTCTATGTTGAATGGATAGGAACACCCATCATCCAATTTTAACTTCTTAGTCTGTGTCCATGCCTAAATGGCAGTAATTGCATCCTTCATCTATTGTAATTCTTGAGGTAGGAAACTAGAAGGGATATTAGTTTGAGGGAGAATTTGGGTTTAGATAGATGGATGGGAGGTCACAAGTGAAACACTTTGACCAGGGTATGATGGATACACCTATTGAGGAGGAGTAGGATTTATCACATTTTGTCATTAAAGCATAACATTAGATATTTTTTTATTATCTAATCCTATAGGTTGTACACTTGAGGAAGTAGATGGTTGAGGTTGGGGTGTAGAAAATCCTATTCCTTGGTATGATTATTTACTCAGGGGATTAACTATAGACACATATTTTTAGCTAGTTGTTTGTGTATTAATACCACTTTGATCAAGATTAGACATTATTTGCACATTGTCTACTATGTTTGACTTTATATTTAGTGTAGAGGCTAAAGACACTTCCTCAATAATGGGCATATGCATCAGGTTATCTATTGAAGCAATTTGTACAAATGGGTCAGAACTTAGATTTTTTTGTCCAATTAATTACATCAACACTCTTATTGAAGGAACTAGGTCAATGAGAGGCTTGCTTACCATATTCGTCTGATTGAAATCATGTGCTAAATTTAGGTAGGTTTGGTAGGTTGTTTGTATTTGGTTAAAGTGATCTTCCATGATGTTTTTGCCTTGATTAGATATATTGGGGTCTTGATACGTTGTTTGGACTAGAGCCATAGGATTTCTAAAAGAAGCATGTTAATCGTAAATAATATTATGGGGCACTCTTACTAGACTTAGTAAATTTTCATGGGGGAAGTCTGCTGGAAACCTAGCCCCTACCTCTATGGCTCTAACCAAAATCTCATCTTTGTTCTCTAACAAATGTTGCTCAAACAAAAATGGTTCATACATGGAAGATGTATCAGTAGAATATGACTATTGAAGAACTGGCTCATCCACTATAGGTATTGTAGCTAGGTATTGTGTGATTTGTTCTTGGTCTTATTATGAATAAGGTGGTGTGTTAACTAGATAGTTAGCTAATAGATATTGGCTTTGAGCCCCTAATTGAGTATTATAAGAGAGATAATAATCCATCTCATAATCAATGTTATATACATTGGGGTCTTGCACCATTTCTTCCTATGTAACTACATTACTAATCCCCAGATTGTACATGAGTCCACTATGAGTGTAAGAGTACATGTTGTGATCTAGAGTCAATGCTTGGCAATGAAAGGTTAAAGAGTTATACAAACTCTAAAAAAGATAGAATCTAAAACAAATGGTGCCTTTAACTTGGTATAGATTTATCAAAAGGATCAAAAGGTTTATGAAAATATTGGTGAGGAAACAAGCTATCATAAAATATCTAACATTTCACTGTTCACAAAAAGGTAAGCAAGTAAATAGAACAAAAATCAAAATGCCAAACTCTAAGGTCAAAGTGTTTCAAATCATTCTAATCTAAGAATTTAAAATTTTCTAGGTCTTTTGGCCAAATGGGGCATCAAAAGCTAGGCTCAAACAAGGCATGTGCCAGGACTCTTGGCCAAATAACATCAAAAGCTAGAATTTGAAAATAGATGAAAGTTTTAATCTAACTGATTTGAAAACACTTCTAACAAACACTAGGCATTTGATTCTTGGACATGAACTTGGTTAACTAGGTATAAGGTATGAAACAAAAGGCACTTTTAGCAATAGTTTATTTTCTCACAATAGTGGTATAAGACTTGGTTATTTTGAAAAATAGTCTAGAAAAAGGTGAATAATATAACTATGATTTAGATAAAGGATCAAAAGAGTACACTTGGATTAGTAAAAAAACATAGGAACAAATTTGAAACTCTATACAAGAAGGTCTATGAAACAAGGTTTGAACTGATTTGGGCAGTGTAATGATGCTACACTACCCAAAACGTATGATAAAAAAGTTTGTTTCAAAAACTCTCTTAAGGTGAAGATGTTTTCCTATAATTTTTGTAGTATAACAAATACCTTTCTTGACTCAAAATGTTGTGGTGTATAGACTTAAAGTGTAAGTGTTTAGCACAAAATGGCTTAAGTCTATCAAGTGAGGACAATGATTATGAGTCTTAAGTGGCCTTCAACCCAAATTGGAAATTAAATGTAAGTTTACTCAAGTTAAGTGAAAATGGTGAACCCACTTAACACATCAACCCTATGAACTTGTAAAAGTTTAATTCCAAGTGAAGGACTTAAACAACTTTGGTTAAGGTCTAAACTCAATTGGGCATCATAACTATGGCAAAGTGGATGAGATGACTCTTAAGCTTTTGATGAACTTTAAACAAGGCAAATTGATGATCTTATTTAGGCAACATAATGCCTCTTTGTTCAAAGAAAAATTTGGACTATTTGTTTGGTTTGGGATTGTTTTTTACAACAAGTTTTGACTCTAAACAAGACTTTAATCTAGGACAAGACCAACTAATTAATAACCCTTAGATCCTAAACTGACAATGTTGCTTGGTATTATTAGAATCCATCAATATATGCCATTTAAGAAGATTTTAAGTGTTCATCCAAAAGTAAATACACATTATATAGTAGGTTTTTTACACCCCCTTATCTCAAATGATAGTACTATGACATGGACCTTGAGGTACACCGTGAAACAATAATACTTCCATAATAAGTGGGGATTTATCTAAAATTTAACAAGTTCTTGAATGATCTAGAAGAATCAATTACATAATGACTTTCATGCCAAATAATGTGAAATAAAATCATGGATTTTGGGTCTGTATCACTTGGCTTGTTCCAAAAAGGTCTAGTCCATTTTGCAACCACTACATCTTGCTGTTCACTTAGTGTAGTGTGATGTCTAAAGTGCCACTACGTGTTGTGTTGAACTCCAAAGGAGTCAAATGAAGTCAATGCCAAGAGATGAAACCTCAAGTCAAAGCTTCTCTAAATAACTTATGGGAGGTGATAAAGTCCCCCTTGCAAGCCAAGCTACATAAATAAATAAAGCATGAAAGTAGAAAGACTTTAAGGTCATTTTCAAGATCACCCAAACTTTGACAAGTTTTTAGGGAGTGCTTAAGATGACTTTATTTCTAAGCCTTGGACTAGGCTAATTTGTAATAGGAATGGTGCTTTTAATTCCAAGGGTTCCCTATAAGGGAAAAATGGAAGATCATACATGCAACATTCCTCTCTTTGCCAAATAAAATTAATCTAATCAACTATTCTAAACAAAAATTGACAAGTGTGTTCAATTTTAAACCCAAATAAAGTGTTTGGTGGTGTTCATTTGACCCCTTGGTCTTAGTTTCAAAATTTGAAAAATATTCATCAAAAACACCTAAAAATTCTTTGTTAAACACCAAAACAAAGTTCATAATCAAATTTTAAGCATGCAAAAGTTATTTAAACATGTTTAGAGAAAAAATCCTGCTTGTTCCTATAGCAAAATTGTTAGCATGTCCTTTAGCTTTGAAGCCTTTTTGAGTTTGAAACAAAAAACTTTGGAAAAGTAGGTCTCAGGTCTGTGTTTTTGAAAAAACACAGTGATTGATGTTAGTCAATACCACCAACATTGGCTATAGCCAATCGAAATCTAATCGATGTCAGTTCTGGTGATCAACATTAGTTAAGCCAAGTAATCGATGTCAGTATTTCTATCGATGTCGGTTACTATGTAAAAATTGTGGTAACTAAAAATAGAAAAAAACAAAGTTAGACAATCAATTTGTAATATTTTTAAGGGCTCAAATGGATATTTTAGAGTTGAAAAATGATCTCATTTAAGGATGAGATGCATCTTATCCCATCGGGCATGCCATTATATGATGTAGGAATTTGACTCAAGAGAGGATGGTTAGTATGGTGTTAGTTCCAAAATGAAAACAAAATTAAATAAACACACTAATAGCATAATATCACTAGGCCTAGACACTAGGGAGAGATTAGTTAACAATCATGAATGAAACACACAGCTAAAATACAAAATAAAACTCTTTTACCTTCCTTGTATGCTCCAAAATTCTTGATTGGTGGCTTGCTTAGCTTGTGCTCATGAAGTCCTTGGCAATGGAAGCTTGACAACCTCCATCTCTCCTTGGCACCTTTGGCTTGTGGCTTGTCTTGGTTTGGAATCAATTTGGCATTATAACACTATTTTATTGAAGCTTTTTAAAACCAATCTTGCATTATAACTTTTCACTAATTAAGCTTAGAAATTATGTTGTGAGGTCTCTTATTTATAGATTTTTTTATTTGACTAGAATCAACCTCAACCATCCATCTTAAGATTGGGATGTGTGGTTGAGGATTAATTCAATTTTTTTAATTATCCTCATCATGACATTGGAAGAAGGGGTAATTAAGAGGCATGGAGGGAATCATGGAAGGCATTGATGAGGCATGGGAGGCACAAATCCTAATATTTGTGGCAGTTATGGCCTAAGGTTGTCTTCTCAAGAAATGAGGTCACTTGATGATGCATATATTCAATATTAATTTCCAAAACAAAGTATTAAACAAGTTTCCATGGAATTCTTAATTATGCCTTGATTTGGGTTAATTAATTCTTAAGCATGATTAAGCACAAATTACCCAAATTGATCAGAATGCCTTATTACTAGTCCCAAATTTGACTAGATTTGGATTTTACGGCAATGTTATATGCATTAGACGTGTATTTCCATTTATAATTTTTGCAATAACAAATAACAAAGGCACAAGTCTTGTGTAAAATATTTGATAGGAAGGAGCAGTCCAGAGCACGCAGGTGCAAATTTAGCATTTTGATTTTAAATGCACCGATCAAAGTTAGCTAGCCCATAAATTTAATTGCCCTATTTAGGGATACTCTAGACAAAATCAGCACTTTAATATGTTAGTTTCACATCATTTTGTGTGTTTTATATGGAAACTAGCTAAAAGCCTGATTGGAGGTTATTGGCAGCCAGTTTTAGGTGTCTATAGTTCCCTTATATTTTAACTCTTCAATTACTTGGTAGGAAATTATGAAGGTTGTATGGGGTGTTTTATAGCTTATATAAGGTGAGAAAAACTCCCTAAATGTTCATGAGGCCTTTAAACACCTCAAATATGAACTCAAAGTTGTAGCTCTACATTCCACACTGAGGCTTCATTAAATCTCATTCTTGGAATGGATCTCTTGTATGAAAATATGTTTAATTATTTTGGATATAGGATATATTTTATTTATGTTACTATATGTCTTTCTTCCATGAATTTATTTTAATAAACTAGTTTGAGACCTATATCATTCTACTATTTAGGTCTACATAATCCACTAGCAAGCTAGTCAAGGAGGACTGCAGATGATCCTTATATCATGGGAGATCTATATGGATCCAAGGAATATGTAGAGACTTTATATACCTCAATTTTCACTAGGAAAATGTTTTTACACACTTTTTAATTCTCTTTTAGTATTCTAAACCCTCATCAGACAGTAAGATGTCCTCCATTCTTAGGCTTCTCAGTACCAACTTCATATTAGTGTGAAGTTTGGTACTTTGTTGACCTTGGGGTAATTTTAAATAACTATAAATAATATTAGGGAGGTGTGAATATGTTTTTAATCCCTACTAATTAGTCCAAAAATACACTTGAATATTCCATGGACACCAAAACCTCTATGCTCAAGTCTGTAACTCGCATAATATAGAGTTTTCTTACCTTTTGATTGCTCACACATGCCAAATGATGGTGGAGAGTGATATGGGAGGACTATTTATACCATTTAGGATCTCAAAAAACTTGTCATTTTCATCCCTAAACTTTAAAACACAATCAAACAAGGGAAAACTGTGCTTGTGGGGTTTTAGAAGGGTTTAAAGACACCTTATCTTGTTAGCAATTATTCATAAATATGAGGAAATTGATCAGATAACTAATGCCAAAACATGAAAGAGTATTAAGGTCCCATTATTTTCCCAATATATTTGTATCTAAGTCTCTCTCTCCTTCCTAAACCAATGCAAAACTATTTGACCTTAATTTGGATGTCAAGAACCCTGTAGACACTAGAAAATTGCACACTTACAATTTTTGATGACTAAATACCTCAAGACCCCTTAAAGACCACCTAAACCTTATTAAACATTAACAAACCCTTATTAACCTAACCAAATCACTATTTTCCTACTCACATAGTACTATTACAAAATACTCTTTGAAAATATTAATCAAAAGTACTATTCACTATCACTATTCATGATGACATGGAAAATGGCATAGCATGTGACATGGAAAGTGACATGGCATGTTACATGTAAAGTGATATGGAAGGTGATTTTAAAGGTGATATTTTGAGTGACATGGCTTATAATTGAGGTGGCATGATGTGGGACATCATACCCCACTTGAGACCCTTTCCTAAGGTGCTTAATGACCTCATTTAAGCATCAAAAGGCCCCCCCTTGAAATATAGTGAAAATCCCCTTAAGAGACAATAATTCAACATGTATTTTATATTCACACATAAAATTGGATTTAAAAATTGGATTCCCACCTCTTTAGTGCTTTGTAAAAAACAAAGGGCACTATATCCACCCCTTTTTGACTTTTTAACCTAAATGTGAGACCTATGAGCAAGGTGGGAATACCACCACCCTCATATTTTGACTCATTAATGCACTCACATGGAAAATTGTGACACATTTTTTGGGTAATATTTTTAAGTGTTTGGATGAAGAGAAGAAAGGGTGTTGAAAAGTCTTTTAGCCTCATTTAGGCCCATGTGCATGATTCCCATTCAAAATTGAACTCATGTGCAAGGTGGGAGACACACCAACCCAAATGGGAGACCCATGATCAAGGTGGGAATCCCACAACCCTCATATTTTTAATCATTAATTAACCTACATGTAAAATGACACCACATTTTGTGAGGTATCTCTTTAAGTGCTTGGATGAAGACAAGAAAGGGTGTTGAAAAGTCTTTTAGCTTTATTTAGACCCATGTGCATGATTCCCATTCAAAATTGGACTCATGTGCAAGGTGGGAGACATACCAACCAAAATGGAAGACCCATGATCAAGGTGGGAATCCCACCACCTTAATATTTTAACTCATGCACCACATGGGAAATGACACCATACTTTTACTATTCCCTCTTTTGGCATGGTTCTTGATAACAAATGCTATAAATACTACCCTCTCCTTCGCTCAAGGTGGAAGTGGAAAGTTAATATTTTGTTATTAAAATAATTTTTCAGGTATTTGAAGGAATTAATAATGTTTGAGGTCATCCACATCTTGGAGAAAAATAATTCAAAGAAACAAAGCTCTGTCGAAATTGCCTCGAGATATCTTCAACAAAATCATCGACAACAACATTCTTATTCAAGCTTGGAAGGTAACATTTAATTTTGTTTCTTCAATTTTATTTTATCATCCCCTTGGATTTTTAGTTTATTCACCCCCAATTATCCATTTTATCCCTTTTTCATTTCATTATCTCAATCCATTTGCTTCCTTGCCATCTTTTATCCATTCACACCTTTGCCACTTTTACCCTCCTTATCCTCTTCCCCTTTTGCCATCTTAACTACTTACCTTCTTACATCATCAAAAATTCACCCGTTTATCCATTTTGAATCTTTAAATTTTTATTACATTAACTATTTATCAACCAACCAAACCACCTTTATTTAATCCCTTTTTAAATTTCCAAACCAAAACCATAGCCTTGTCTTGACTAATTTTCAATATTAGTTGCTCTATTTAATCATTGTTTTAAAAAAACTTAACTTTATTGTCTTAATTTATTTATTTTCTTCTATTTAATTGTTTTTAATTTACATTCTTTTTTATTTTAAATTCAAGTATCTTTATTTTTAATTCATAAACTTAAGTGTTAAAATTAGGTGGATTGCCAACCTCCTGGAAAGCTTTCACTTCTAGGATCTAGCTCACGCTAGGCAATCCACCCAACTACCTATCTAACCAACAATTTTTATGGTAGTTATTTATTATTATAGGTCATTATTACCTATATCAAGAAGATTTATCAAAAATTATGAATTCAACATGTGTGCATTAAATAGGTATTCTTGTACACACCTTTCTTAACTAGTTTCTTCTTTTCACACTTAAGAAAAAGCAAAAATTAGACATAAACATTTTGGCACACCCGATGGGACACTGCAGTTTTATTGGGTTATTATAAGTTTTAAGACATTTATAATTGAATTATTAAAACTCATTTAGTTTAATTCTTATAAAATTAAGCTTCTTTATTTACCAAAAAAAAGTTTTAGTTGCATTTTTTAGAAAATTAAATTTTATTGCATTTATAAAAAGAAATAAAAGAGCAATAATCCTAGGATTAGGATAACATTTTCATGTTTAATTTAGGTGAATTTTAGCTTTTATTATCTCTATTCAAACAAATTTAAAAAAAAATCATTAAAATTAAGTGCATCCATTGATTGCTTGCTTGATTTTAGCTTACCTAGTTTAATTAAAAGCATTATGAATTAATCATAGTTTCCAAATGTTACACAAACCAAACCACTTGCACAACAAAACATCAAAACACACTTGAGACAAGGATCGAGTAGGATTTTATTAACCAGTGGATCACCTTACCCTTTCTTGATTATCTTACTTGGATTTAATCACTGAGGGGATAACTGACTCAATTCTTTGGTTGAGTATAAACTCTAAAAATTGGTACATATTAGTGAGGCACTTGCACTGGCAATGAGATTGTGACGTGAAGGGAGCAAGTCCCAAGTACCAATCCATGTACTCAGCCCAATATAGACTTGTATTGAGTGCCTAAACATAACCCAAAACCAAATATAGACTACCTTGTTTAGGACCTATTCAAGCCAATTTCTTCTTCACACTTTTCTAAGGCATAAGCCAAAAGAGAGATTAAAAATAATCCTAGGATTTAATGCACTCTTAGTGAATGAATTATTTTCCTTCAATATTTTTATTTCCCTTTGTTTGAGGTGTGAGAATGTATCATCATTTTATTATCTTCTCATATGGTGCTCACTCACCAACAACAAAAAGACCTCAAAGAACAAAACCCACCACCAAATCAACCCTCACCAACTTCCACCTCTTCATCCATAGAACACATTTTCAAACCCATAGACTCCTCTCACTCTCTGAGAAGTCCTACTTAGGCAGTCTTAATAGATGCATATTTTTCCACTTTCCTAAACAATAATCATTCAACCTTACAACACTACCTAAGAACCACATCTTACCAAATCCTAGTTTTAACCCCACCTGTAGATCTAATTTATGGCATGCCTCTCCACCTCATGGGGAATACCTCTACTACCACAAAAAATACTCAACCTTTAGTTACCCAAACATTATCATCAACCAAAAACTCCCTCAAAACTAACCTACCAAACCTACCAACCTAAACTACCACTGCCCTTATACCTCTTACTAATGACTCTCTCATAATAGGAGTGCTTAACTCTAATGCTGCCCATATTACTCTAGTTACCTCCAATCCATCAAAAATTACTCTATTTACAAGGCTTTTTGTGTCCATACCCTCCATGTTACCACCAATCAACACAAGAGTCACCACTCTTCCATTGACCATTAACCCAACCACCACTTTGACTCAACATAAAACCTTTAGCTATCTTCATAACCCACAAGGGTATATGCCCACTCTCTAACCACATACCTCTACCTAACCATTAACATCCACATACCAATATATATCATCCACCCAACCTCCAAGGACCACATACAAATACATGGAGTCATCTTAACCATCTACTAACTATTCACATATTGCCCAACCTCAACAAAACATACTATATAACTATGCATCCCAACAACCTCAAGCAAACTTCATGAAGTTTATCATGGACAAGATGACTAACCTTGAGTCATCCATATTTGGAGACCATAATATCTTATCCTATGATCAAATTTTCAATGAACCTATTCAACTTTTGGTCCCCATCAGACCTTATCCAGCCTAGTGAGAACTTATAAAATTTACCAAGTTTAATATTAAAGAAGACCCTTAACAAAATTTAAGAGAATTTAGGCATTCCTGCTACTTGATTTCCCATAATGATGCTCTTCTCATCCATACCTTTCTTATGTCATTATCTGGACTAGCATTGGATTTGTATAATACCATACCCAAACATTCCATCCTCTCTTTCATCTAATTATCCTAAAACTTGTTGGATCACTTTTCAGTCAATATATCCAAGAAATTTTTTATTACCGACCTCTACTCCATTTGGAAATTCAAAGATGAATCTATTGCTAATTTTGTGGCTCATTGGAGGGGCCTAATCAACCAGATTTACTTTTCATTACCTCAACTTGAGCTTATATATCTCTTTGCTTAGGTAGGTGCAAAACATGTTTCATCCAAATTACATATCCAAATCTTTCATACTTTTAATGAATCTTTTACCATGGCTCACAAACTAGAGAATAGAGCCATTGATGAAAGAAGGTTAAAGTTAAAGAGAAACAACTTAACTTACAATCCTAATGAGCCTTTTTCTTCCAAATAAAATAACCAAACCAATCCCAAAATTAAAAACAAAGCAATTACCAATGCCATTATCCTCAAAGCTTCACCACCATCATCTACCAACCAACAGAACCCAAGGAACCAAACTTATGACTCCTCTAATTATTCAAACTGAAACCAAAAGAACCAAACTTGGAATAATCATAAGAAATTAAATCAACTTGAGGAGCCCTATCCTTCTATTTTCAAAAATTTACTAAAAGCCAATATCATCTAACTTCTACCAGTTAAACCACCCCAATAGTTTGATGCTTCTCACTCCATACTAGGTTGGTATAATGATAATGACAATTACACCTTTCACTGAGTCATAGGACATGACATAAATAGGTGAAAAACCTTCAAATACATTTTCCAATCCCTCATTGATAAGGGGAACTTAAGTTGGATAATCCCAATGCACCATCAAACCAAGCCTTTGGCATATTCCACAATCCTTTTTCTAATCATGATACTTCTATCCCTTATCATGACAATAAAATAGAACCATCCCATGAGGCACATACTATTAATGTGGTTACTAATGAACCCATTATTGAAGAAAACATCACCTCAATTGCCTCTTTTCTCATCCCCCTAATAGAAGGGGAGAAACTTCCTTATTTTCCTTTGGACACACAAACAAAGGGAACCAATGTACCCACACCTCCATTAGAGGATACCATACCTACCTCCCATATCATATAACCATCCACTCCCTCTTCAAAAGATATCTCACAAGAGAAGATAATTTCATCCACCCAACCCCTGATTTTAGAACCTTCTGTCAAAAACCAAGACAAAGGTAAAGGAACCATTTCTTCTCCTCCACCTAAGAGTTTAGCCATTAAAAATAATACCCAAGTAACCAAACCCCATCAAAATTGGCAACCAAAATAACCAAAAAGGTAAAACCATCAAAATACCCATAACCTCAAATTTTACTTCCCTCAAACTTGCCCACCATTTTGGGTCCTCATCCCTCTACCTTGAGCACGAATCCCATTATTTTTACCAAAATCCCACCACCTTTATTGGTCACACCTTTATACTTGTTTTCTAAGACACCTCTCCTCACTACACTAATTATTCCTAAGTTACCTATATTACCATCCTCTACCTCCATCTCATCAACCATCTTACCTAAACCAAAACCATCAAAGTGTACCACCTTACCTAAGACACATATCACCAAACCCACATCCAAATAACCTTCTACCTCAACACCTAAATAAAATTTCTAAATCCTTACCACCTTTAGCTGATTCCTATTCAACCATTATACAAAGGTTGTTGTGAACATCTTCCTTAGCCTTACCACTCATAAAACCATTTGACCCTTCACATCCTAAACCATCATGGTTCAATGATAATTTGATTTTCCTATATCATAAGACACCTGGCCATAACATGGAGAATTGTAAATCTCTCCAAACTCTTATATATCAACTTTATGATGAAGATGATTTGTTAACAAACGAACCTCCTATGCCACCCCTACTAACCCAAATAATAACCATACCTACCCAACACGTACCCACTCCTCCACCTTCACCTAAGAATAAAGGTGAGTTAGATAACTCCACTACCTCAACCTCTCCTATTATCCATACAAGATCACAACAGAAGGATAATCGAAAGGCTAAGGCATCCCTTCCTTGGATTTATCCCTCCCCAAACTCCCAAGCCAACAATACCCAATAATCTCCATCATCAAATAAACCCAAGGTGTCTATCTTAGGTACCTCTTTATCTAACCCTCCATACCCTAACCCATATGCAATATCCATCCAAAAAGCTATCCTCAAGCAGCTTCACCAAACTCCTACAAAAATGAGCTTATATGAGTTAGTTTCTACCTCTCCCCATCACTACCAAGCACTCATAGAAACCTTGAAATTCATCAAGGTCTAACCTAATGACCCTCAACCTCTAGCTACCTTTATTGGTACCCTTCAAAATTCCAACCTTGTCACCTTCAAAAATTCAAAATAACCTTTTATTCATCTGAAGGATACCAACCCCCCCTCTTCATTACAGCATACATTAATCAAAACTAAATAAAAAAGGTGATGATTAATTAAGGAGCCAACATCAATATTATCTCCTCCCATGCCTATGACCAGCTGTACTTACCCATGAACATCATGTCTAAAAGCATAGCGGTCCTTCACTCTTTCAATAATACCATGGAAACTACCTTAGGCATAGTTATCCTCCATATCTTTTTAGGGTTTTTACTATTCCCAAATTTTTTATGTTGTATAAGGAGAATTTTAGAACAATGTTTTACTTAGGTACCCTTAGATTCATGCCATGAGTTGTGTCTCTTCCCCCTTCTATCAATGTGTTAAATTTGAGCACGAAGGGCAAGTTGTGACTATTCAAGATGACCCTAGTCCTTTCACATCTTTCAATATGACATATCAGACTAATAACATCCTTATTCTTCCTTCAACCAATTCACAACCATCTGTTAATGACACAACCCCACCAAACAAAACTTATAACACTTCTACACCAAATGTTGATGAAGCTTCTACTAGCTCATTTATCCCCTCTTCCTAGAATCTTGTAGAGAACCCCATGGCAACCACATTCCAACATATTTCCCTTCGATAATATAGACTCTTATCCTTGGATGCCTTCTCTAATCCCCAAGAATATGGGTATCTTAGACATGACCCTTCCTATGACCCTAATATTGGAACCATCTTCCCCTTTCGGATCCCTAACCATCACATTTATGGAGGACTTGATTGACTACTTCTAGCCCCTACCACTACTCTTTTTTCCAACCATTTATCTCTAACTTTTCCTATATTAAAAAACTAGAGTTTACTAAATTATATCTTCATAGATGTGCTTCGAAAGGATTTGGCCTTGGTCTCTATGAACAAGGGCCTCATGAGTTACCACATATCAAAACTTTACAACCTCATGAGTCATTTTGCCTACCAAATGAAGAACCCATAAACTCACCCAAACCCATTACCACCATGGAGGAAGATATCCCATCCTCACCAACCCAACCACTTTCCCCACCTGAAGATCCTGACATCATCCCCCTAACTTTTTTTTTCTAGTCAATACCATTAGTTTGGGCCCTCTCATCTACCAAAAAGGTGGCCAAACCATAGTCCTTCCACTCATACACCTTGAAATGGTAGATAACGATTCTCTTACCATCAATACAATCCAACATCAAGATGATAATTCCATTCTTACCTACCTTGGTGCAAGGTATTCTTATATCCAAAAACCCCTTCCTTCTGAGGCCTCGACCATGTCGAATGAATCAACCATAGATATCAATTTGGGCACTCTGGACAACCCCCACATTGTCGAATTGGGCCAATCATTAAATGTCGAGGAACTTCTCCTCTTTCCTCCAAGACTATAATATAACATTCTCTTGGTCTTATAGTGATATGCTTAGGATTGACCCTACTATTACTACCCATAACATAGTCACCCATCGTGATGCCAAGCCTATTAAATAGAAAATTTGATGCATGCATCCTCACATAGCCCTTCTCACCAAAGAAGATCTTCAGTATTTCCTATCTGTAAACTTCATTCAACCTATTGACTAACCTAAATGGGTCTCTAATATTTTACATATCATGAAATTCACTGGGGGTTTACATATTTGTGTGGACTTTCGTGACCTTAACTTTGCCTGCCTCGAGGATGACTTTTATCTAACTAACATTGATCAGCTTATTGATCTTACATCCGGCCATGAGATGTTATCTCTCATAGATGAGTTTTAGGTTATAATCAAATCCTGATTGCTCTTGAAGATTAGCATAAAACTACCTTTACCACCCCTTAGAGAAAATTTTCCTATAAAGTCATGCCTTTGAGGTTAAATAAAATTGGTGTAACCTACCAACATGCCATGACTTATATCTTCCATGATATCATCCTTAAGATTGCAGAAGACTATGTGGATGAACTTCTCAAGAAATCCAAACTTTGAAAAGACCACTTGACTATTCTTATGATCACATTTGAACACCTCATCCATTATCATGTTCACCTTAATCCTAAGAAATGCATTTTTGGTGTCCTTTCATGAAATATTCTTGGCTTTATCATCTCTCTTCATGGTATTAAAGTAGACCTTGCTAAAGTCAAAGCAATTTTGGACATGCCTCCTCCAACCAATCTTAAGTAGCTCCATAGCCTATAAGGAAAACTTTAATCCATTCACCATTTCATTTCCCAACTTTTAGACTATTGCTAACCTTTCCATCACATTTTGAAGAAGGATGTCTCTTTCAAATGGAATATTGATTGTCAAAAGGCCTTTGATTTGCTCAAATAGTACCTTTTGTCAC
Source organism: Torreya grandis (assembly GCA_037957365.1). Lineage (NCBI taxonomy): Eukaryota > Viridiplantae > Streptophyta > Pinopsida > Cupressales > Taxaceae > Torreya > Torreya grandis. The sequence goes on along the minus strand of JARHVA010008900.1, from coordinate 126,526 downwards.
TACCTATCCTTACCTCTCCTAAGGATGAGCACCTTTTTGACCTATTTATATCTGCCACCGACCATTCCCTAGGGGCAATGTTGGCTCATAGAGATGAACAATACAAAGAGTAAGCCATATACTACATTATCCACATGATAAAATGCAAAAATAAATATACACATACTAAGAAACTCTACTTAGCATTGACCTTCATGGCTACCAAACACTACCACTACCTTCTTAACCATAAAACCTATGTCATAACTAATATTGACCCACTCAAGTACATGCACTCTAAACCATACCAAAATTAGTGTATGGCTAAGTGGCTCATGCTCCTAGTTGAATTTTACTTTAAATTCTTCTAGTAGAAGTTGATTAAAGGGTAGGTAAATGTTGACCAATTAGCCAAAAATCCTTTACCAACAACCAACCACCTCCTCTTACCTTTTTAGATGAGTCTATCATGACTCTTTTTCAATAATATGGAATAACCTACCAAATGACCATGTTCTTTGATGGCTCAAAGTGCTAACAAGGAGGGTGTTCTAGAGTTATTCTCATTCTTCTAGATGGCAAGCCCCTTCCTCTCTCTTATAAACTTGAATTTGAGTGCACCAATAATATGGCTGAGTATGAAGCCCTAATGATAGGTCTTCGAATTGATCTAACCTTAGGAATTAAGACAATTCATGTCTTTGGTGATTCTTAGCTTTGATCAACTAGGTTAATAGATCCTATCAATGTAAGAATGATGTCTTTCAAAAATATAAAATTTTAGTTGAGAAACTCTTAACATCATTCAAACATTACCTAGTCTAATCCGTTCCCCGATCTACCAATAAATTCATGGATAAAATGGCTTGCCTTGCTTCCCAAATCCTTTCTCATCCTTCTAATTCAATAATATTTGTCACCATTCATCATTTTAACATACCCTCATATAGCCAATATAACCTCCTTACCATTTGTAATGTGGAGGAACTCCCATCCAACATTTGGTATGACCAATCTTTCAACTACCTCAACCTAAGCATCATTCCTCCAAACCTATCTAGGAAAGCCCATAGAAAATTTATTCAAAGTACATCTCATTACAACATACTAGGGGGAATCCTTTACAAATGTGGTTTTGATGGTCTCTTTCTTTATTGTCTATGCAACTATGAAGCTTCCTACACAATCAGGAAAACACATGATGGGATATATGGGGGACACTTTAGAGGTCTAACAGTTGCTAAATGTATCCTTTTCCTTAGTTACTATTGGCCCACCCTCAACCAAGACTATTGTGATTATTTAAAAAAGTATGTTAAATATCAATAGCATGCTAATTTACATCACGTTCTAGCTAATAGCCTCTAGGTATATAAGGACTTTTGCCCTTTCTCTCAATGGGGACTTGATCTCATTAGAAAAATTAACCCCCATTATTTGCTACAACATAGCTTCATCATCACAACCATTGAATATTTCACCAAATAGGTGGAATATATTCCTCTTATCTTGATCAAAGTAGAAAAGATTATTGACTTTATGAACCATCATATCATCTACCACTTCAGTGTTCCTCATAAGATCATCATTGATAATGGAAAATCCTTCAAAAATAATTAATTCCAAGGCTTATGTGATGAATTTGGCATCAATTTAATGTTAATCATGGGATATACTGAGAGGTGGGGTGAATCAGTATATCATATATCTTATAAAACTTTCCCTTAACCAAATTCCACTTAGTCAAACATTCAAGATATGCAATAAAACTTAAACAATAAACACCACACAAGATAGAGAGAGACACCAGATATAATGTGCAAACCCAATGTGGGAAAAACCATAGAGAACAATCTCAAGTATATGAATGAACACCAACCCAAACAATATTCGCAAGCACCAACTTGCAAGATCACCAACCCCTTTACTGAGCACCAACCTAGAAACTATTCATGAACACCAACCCACAAGAGTACCAACCCCTTTGCCGAGCACCAACCCATAGGAGCACCAACCAAACAAAAATTCGTAAGCACCAACCCACATGAGCACCAACCCCTTTGTCAAGCACCAACCCAGCAACAATTCATGAGCACCAACCCATAGGAGCACCAACCCCTTTGCTGAGCACCAACCCACAGGAGCACCAACCCCTTTGTGTATACCACACACCTATCACTCAATGTCGCTATCTCAATAAATTATAGTTCAATACAAAATTTATTTCCTCTCTCTCACCTTTGCTCTTCTAATCTAGTTATAAAAAATACAAATCATATTCATCTCTCACAATTTCTTTTCTAAGCTAGATATTACAATATCAAATCAACCTCTATCTCTGATTTTACAAATGGTTTCTCAAGCCTTTATTTATAGCTTTCGAAATGACCTTTGGCCTTCCCCCTTTGTGACCCTTCAATCCTCATGGAAAATGGTGCCAAACTTGTATGACCCTTCATATCCTTACCTTTGAAAAGTCATGTGGTGACCCTTCATGAGCAAAAACATCTTTCTCTCTTTTGTCCTTATCTTGGTGACTTTTCATATTCCTCAAAGTGTCCCTTCATGAGAAATTGTGCCCTTCATCTTTTGTCTTCACTTGGTGACTCTTGGAATTATCTAAGATGACTCTTCATGGGAAAATGCGTCCCATCCTTCTTTTGTCTTTACTCCGTGGCTCTTTGACTTCTCCATGGGCCCTTATTTTGTCTCATATGCAACCAAAAATATATTCATTAATATTAAATAAATATTAAATCACATTAGCCAAGATATATCTATTACAAATAACATTAAATGCATTGGGGCCTTTATCACCAATAATGATAGACCTTTGACATCAATGACAATATTTCCAATAATCTCCCCCTTTGTCATTGATGGCAACCTCAATCCTAGAACTGCCACATCCTGTCACCTACACATACTATTATCTAAAAACATACAGTAACTCCCCCTTATTGTAGCAACCTGTACCTATTCCTTGCACCTATTTTCTACACCTATACATGTACTTGTTATTCTCCCCCTTTGACATCAATGGCAAAGGGCTTACCTAGAGCTAATACTTAGCTCCCCTTCAACTGATGCTAAACATCAATGGAAGGAAGTAATAGAAATTACTCCCAACTCCTCTCTTAGATCTTTAAAAGTGTCCTTTGATTGTGCCTTTTAGAAAATATATGACAATACATATACATTATTCCTCATCCTTTGAGCATCTGCAATCAACTCATTTGAATCTTTTCTTCTAATCTCCCAACATTTATCATGAAACTTTAATGTGTATCATTGATCACATATTTGAATAACACTCAATAGATTATGCTTAAGACCTTTTACATACAAAACATTCTTATTCTAAGTTCTACCATAATCCAAACTCAAAGTACCTTTTTCAGCTATCCTAGTAGTGGTTTTATCTCTGAATCTCACTGTACCACCATTGATCTTATTTAGAGTAATGAAATTACTTTTATCTCCTATCATATGCCTCAAACATCCACTATTAATTAACCATGGCTGATCTTTAAGTCTTACTTGCAGAGCTGTCTGAACCATCATAGAATCTTTAGGTTGTTTCTTCTACCATGAACATGTCTGAACCTTCTTCTTGATGAATAGAGCTTTGAAACTCTGATCCTTCTTGACTGACTCAAACATGCTTCTTCAATACCAAGCTATGTGTCTGAAGCTTTTGCACTTATAGCATACTATGGTCTCTTTATCAAAGCTTGATAGAGAAGCAAAAGAGTTGTGGCTTTTGCTTGACTCTACTTGACTTTCCTTCTCCTTATTTCTAAAATTGTTAGCTCTTTTTCTACATTCTAATTTCTTGTGACCATATCCATTACAATAAAAATAATAGCCATAAAAATAAGAACTATCTATATATCTCTGACCTGATTGCCTTTTGTAGCTTTGTTCCATCTAGCCTTCTCTATTTGAAATGTCCTCTATATTTTCCACTTCTCCCCTTTTTATTTCCTCTTTTGTAAGAGCTTCAGTATAGCTCTTTTTCTTTTCAAATCTGATTCCTATCTTATCTGATTTTACTTTTTGACTTTCCAATATCTTATTCGGCATGTTAGTGATATCTTCAAATTTTGAATCACTAACTACTTTATCATTGACTACTTTATCAATATCTTCTTTTAAAGAGGAAATTTCAATAACATACCTTTGACATTCTTTTCTTTTTATTTCCAACTGTGTTGTGAGATCTTCTTCATTCTCTTTGGCTTCTTCAAAGTGTGCTTGTAGATCTTCAATCATTTCCTTTGACTCCTATTCATTTTTCTTGATTTGGTGCTTTAATCTTCGATTCTTCTTCTCAACAAATTTTAGCTCTTCTAGGGCACAAATGAGTTCTCCTTCCATATTCACTTCAGATTCCTTCTCTTCTTCTTGATCATCTTCATGTATGGCCATGAGTAGAATCTATTCTTCTTCTGAATCGCTGACTCCACTATCTTCGACTGAGCTAGGATCCTTAGAATACATGCTCTTCTTCTCGAATCCCTTCTTAGATTTGCCTTTAAAATTCTTTTTGTATGTAGGATTTTCTTCTTCATCATCATCACCATTATTTGGGAATCTAGCTAAAAAATGTCCAATCTTTCCATAATTAAAACATCTAAAAGGTAACTTTCCTTGATATTTACCTATTCCTCTTTTCGGATTGCAAATGAAAAGTGCTCCATTGTCAGCTTAATCATCACTGGAACTATCACTTGATTATTGAATCCTAACTTTCTCTTTCTTTGATGTCTTGAAAGCCACTTCTCTCTTTGAGGTTTTATCTTATTCTATCTGCATCTCATATGTCTTGAAAATACCATGAAGCTCATCCCTCTTTAGCCTGGCTAAATTCTTCATCTCCTCAATTTCCAAAACCATTGCATCATATCTCATTGGTAGAGATCTCAAAACCTTTTGCACCACTATTGACTCATCCAACATTTCTCCAAGACCTTGAATAGTATTTATGATTTGATCAACTCGCAAAAGATAACTTGCTATATCTTCTTCTTCTTCCATCTTCAAACTTTCAAACTACCTTCTAAAAGTCTAAAGCTTAGCTTACTAAACGTTTCCATCACCTTTGTAAATATTCTCAAGTCTTACCCAATTTTCATGAGTAGATTTACATTTCATAACTTTAACAAATTTAGATTCACATAAACCACATAAAATAGCATTTAAAGCTTTAACATTACATTCACTTCCCTTCTTTTTTGTTGGAGTAATTACAGATGTCTCTGGCTCTTCATATTCCTCCACCACTACTTTCCATATGTCAAATCTAAGGGCCATCAAATAAACCTTCATTCTTGTGCTCCAAAAAGCATAATTCATCCCATCAAACAAAGGTGCCTTATTTGTAGAAAATCCTTCCTGTGACCCAACCATCAGGCTTTCCCAATCTACCTTCAAGCTGTAGGAACCTGCTTTGATACCAATTATTAAGCATGGGATATAATGAGAGGGGGGTGAATCAGTATATCATATATCTTATAAAACTTTCCCTTAACCAAATTTCACTTAATCAAACATTCAAGATATGCAATAACAATTAAACAATAAACACCACACAAGATAGAGAGAGACACTAGATATAATGTGGAAACTCAATGTGGGCAAAATCATAGAGAACAATCTCAAGTATATGAATGAGCACCAACCCAAACAATATTCATAAGCACCAACTTGCAGGAGCACCAACCCCTTTGCTGAGCACCAACCCAATAACTATTCATGAGCACCAACCCACAGGAGCACCAACCCATTTCTCGAGCACCAACCCATAGGAGCACCAACCCCTTTTCCGAGCACCAACCCATAGGAGAACCAACCCCTTTTCTGAGCACCAACCCAACAACAATTCGTGATCACCAACTCATAAGATCACCAACCCCTTTGCCAAGCACCAACCTAGTAATAATTCATGAGCACCAACCCACAGGAGCACCAACCCCTTTGTGTATACCACACACATATCTCTCAATGTTGCTATCTCAACAAATGATAGTTTAATACAACATCTCTTTCCTCTCTCTCACATTTGCTCTTCTAAGCTAGATATAACAAATACAAATCATATTCATCTCTCACAATTTCTCTTCTAAGCTAGATATTACAATATCAAATCAACCTCTATCTCTGATATTACAAATGGCTTCTCAAGCCTTTATTTATAGCTTTCCAAATGACCTTTGGCCTTCCTCTTTTATGACCCTTCAATCCTATTTTTATATCTTTGACTTGATTGACTTTTGTAGCTTTGTTCCCTCTAGTCTTCTCTGTTTGAAATGTCCTCTGTATTCTTCACTTCTCCCCTTTTTGTTTCCTCTTTTGTAAGAGATTCAACATAGCTCTTTTTATTTTCAAATCTGATCCCTATCTTATCTGAATTTGCTTTTTGACTTTCCAATATCTTATTCAGCATGTTAGTGCTATCCTCAAATTTTGAATCACTAACTACTTTATCATTGACTGCTTTCTCAATATCTTCTTTTAAAGAGGCAATTTCAATAACATACCTTTGACATTATTTTCTTGTTATTTCTAACTATGCTGTGAGATCTTCTTCATTCTTCTTAGCTTTTTCAAAGTGTGCTTATAGATCTTCAATCATTTCCTTTGACTCTTGTTCATTTTTCTTGATCTGGTGCTTTAATCTTTGATTCTTCTTTTTAACAGCTTTTAGCTCTTCTAGGACACAAATTAATTATCCTTCCATATTCACTTCAGCTTCCTTCTCTTCTTTTTTTTGATCATCTTCATGTATGGCCATGAATAGAATCTCTTCTTCTTCTGAATCGCTGACTCCACTATCTCTGACTGAGCTAAGATCCTTAGAATACAGGCTCTTCTTCTCAAATCCCTTCTTAGATTTGCCTTTGAAATTTTGTTTATATGTAGGATTTTCTTCTTCTTCATCATCACCTTTATTTGGGCATCTAGCTGAAAAATGTCCAATCTTTCCACAATTAAAAGATTTAAAAGGTAATTTTCCTTGATATTTACCTATTCCTCTTTTCAGCTTTCGAATGAAAAGTGCTCTATTGTCATCTTCATCATCACTAAAACTATCACTTGATTCTTGAATCTTAGCTTTCTCTTTCTTTGATGTCTTGAAAGCCGCTTCTCTCTTTGAGGGTTTATCTTGTTTTATCCACATCTCATATGTCATGAGAATACCATGAAGCTCATTCATCTTTAGCTTGGCTAAATTCTTCATCTCCTCGATTGCCAAAACCTTTGCATCATATCTCATTGGTAGAGATCTCAAAACCTTTTACACCATTGTTGACTCATCCAACATTTCTTCAAGACCTTGAATAGTATTTATGATTTAATCAACTCACAAAAGATAACTTGCTAAATCTTCTTATTCTTCCATCTTCAAACTTTCAAACTACCTTCTAAAAGTCTGAAGCTTAACTTGTTGAACCTTTCCATCACCTTTGTAAATATTCTCAAGTGCTACCCAAGTTTCATGAGTAGATTTACATTGCATAACTTTAACAAATTTAGATTTACATAAACCACATAAAATAGCATTTAAAGATTTAGCATTACATTCACTTCCCTTCTTTTCTGCTGGAGTAATTGTAGATGTCTGTGGCTCTTCATATTCCTCCACCACTGATTTCCATATGTCAAATCCAAGGGCTATCAAATAAACCTTCATTCTCATTTTCCAAAAAGCATAATTTGTCCCATCAAGCAAAGGTGTCTTATTTTTATAAAATCCTTCCTATGACCCAACCATCTTGCTTTCACGATCTAGCTTCAAGCTATAAAACTTTTCAAAAAGGAACCTACTCTGATACCAATTATTAAGCATGGGATATACTAAGAGGGGGGTGAATCAGTATATCATATATCTTATAAAACTTTCCCTTAACCAAATTCCACTTAATCAAAAATTCAAGATATGCAATAAAACTTAAACAATAAACACCAAACGAGATAGAGAGACACTAGATATAACATGGAAACCCAATCTGGGAAAAACCATGGAAAACAATTTCAAGTATATGAATGAGCACCAACCCAAAAAATATTCACAAGCACTAACTTGCAGAAGCACCAACCCCTTTGCTGAGCACTAACTCAACAACTATTCATGAATGCCAACCCACAAGAGCACCAACCCCTTTATCGAGCACCAATAAAGAAACAATTCGTGAGCACCAACCCATAGGAACACCAACCCCTTTGTCGAGTACCAACCAAGCAACAATTCATGAGCACCAACCCACAGGAGCACCAACCCCTTTGCCAAGCACCAACCTAGTAACAATTTGTGAGCACCAACCCACAGGAGCACCAACCCCTTTGTGTATACCACATACCTATCTCTCAATGTTGCTATCTCAATAAATGATAGTTTAATACATCTCTTTCCTCTCTCTCACCTTTGCTCTTCTAAGCTAGATATAACAAATACAAATCATATTCATCTTTCACAATTGCTCTTCTAAGCTAGATATTACAATATCAAATCAACCTCTATCTCTGATTTTACAAATGGCTTCTCAAGCTTTTAATTATAGCTTTCCAAATGACCTTTGGCCTTCCCCCTTTGTGACCCTTCAATCCTCATGGAAAATGGCACCAAACTTGTATGACCCTTCATATCCTTGCCTTTGAAAAGTCATGTGGTGACCCTTCATGAGCAAAAAGGCTCTTCTCTCTTTTGTCCTTATCTTGGTGGCTTTTCGTATTCCTCAAAGTGTCCCTTTATGAAAAATTGTGCACTTCCTCTTTTGTCTTCACTTGGTGACACTTGGAATTCCCCAAGATGACTCTTCATGGGCAAATGCATCCCATTCTTCTTTTGTCTTTACCTCGTGGCTCTTTGACTTTTCCATGGGCCCTTCTTTTGTCTCATATGCAACCAAAAATATATTTGTTAATATTAAATAAATATTAACTCACACTAGCCAAGATATATCTATTACAAATAATATTAAATGCAATGGGGCCTTTATCACCAATAATGCTAGACTTTGACATCAATGACAATATTTCCAACATTTAATATTTTCTTCACCTTACCATCCACAAGCAAATAGATAGGCAAAATCCTCCCACAAAACCCTTAACAAAATACTAACCGAATTTGGCAGTGCTTCAGGTTGGGATTGGCACTTGTACATCCCATTCACTTTATGGGCCCATCACACTAGCATTAAAACTTCTACAGGTGCTACCCTTTCTCTATAGTCTTCAAATTAGAGGTAGTCTTACCTCTTGAAGTCTAAATTCCCTCTCTTTTCATATATTTTCAAGAGCTTATTTGTATAGAATATTTTCATCAGGACCGTTTAACTCAACTTGAGCTACTTAACAAGTGTCATTTAGTATCCCTCACCCACCTCCATATCTATCAAGAGCTTATATCAAACATTTTTATAAAAAGCACCCCAAACAATATGATTTCAATATCAGAAACCTCTTCCTAAATGAAAACCAACATGTGGCCAACATAGAGAAGAGTAAATGAGGCAAGTTTTATTTCAATTAGCTTGAACCCTATATCATTACCCATAAGTATGGATTAGGAGCTTATCGTATATCCTCTCTCAAATGCAAAAAAAAATTTGAGCACTTTAATGATTTGCATTTGCATCCATTTTTATGTTAAAAAAAGACCAAGCTCACTCCTTTTATGTAATTTAAGCTCATCCCTTAATTATGATATTTTAACCTTCCACCATCTTTCTCCTATCCTTTCTAGGATAATTTATTACAACATAGAACCATGTGATTAATTATCATAGTCATATCCTAATCCTAAATATGGGTACCATAGCTCTACCCATAGCATGGTTCTCATGAATAATTTTCATCTCTAACAAGATGAAATCCCATGGTCATTGTCTCTCAAAATCCACACCTTTTCATATCATTAACATTCTTGTGTTAAAAATTTTCCTTAATAAAGGTAAACCTATGAACCTAATTATATTTCTCCATGTTTAAAAACATTACATCTATAAATAATTTGGATACCAAAATACTATTTGGGTCAATATCTTAAGCATTACAGACTATTCCCTTAAAGGATAGCTACCCAAAAACAAAATAAAAGTTGCCAAATATAAGGTAAACTACTCCTTTGAAGGATAAATACCAAGAGTAGTAAACAAATCCAATAAGCTTATACCACTCCCTTGAAGGATGGCTAAGTTAACTTTGACAAAAGCAGAGTAATTTATTAGAAGCTTTCCTCATTGATCAACTTCCCATATACAACAATAAAGCAAAATACTTACTATCACAACAAAATTTGAAGCTGTAATCGACTAAGCAACATAATAAGTTTGAAGCCATAATCAACTTTCACATGTAGACTTACCACATTAATTATTCTACATCTAGCATATGACATGGACTTGTCTATTACCATTCTTAGGCCACCTAAAGAAGGGGAGAGCTAATTCACATGAGGTTATCATACATATCACCCATTACCCTTTATGCCACCTATCACCCATCTTCCCTTTAGACTATCTGTAAATAAAGGGATTTAGAGCTTACTTGACACCCTATGATCAAGAAACCTTTTTTATCAACTCATGATGACTCATGTGAAAATTTTTAAGGGCTTATATTCATTAATCTGATCCCAGTTTAGGTTTATTTTTAGTCCTTATCAAAAATAAAATGTCATGCCTTATTCTTAGCTTAATGTGCTTGGTTGATGTTTTCATCATGAATTTTACCATCCAGTGTTGTAATAATAATAATAATAATCATTCTTTTCAAATTAAGTGAGATTACAATAACCATAACCATACCAATCATAACCATAACCATCACATTCATAACTATCCACACAACCTTAATCATGACAACATTCAACCAACAACATCAAACATATTTTATACATGTTTATAGCAAATTGTACAATATTTTATTTTAGGTGTGAGGAGTTTCACATCATATAAAAAGTTATCAAACTATCTACACTTTTCGTAATTCCCCTACATACATTATTTTCCTACCTTAGAACTAAGTTGATTGTCTAGTGACTCTAGATTTGTGTTCAACCATCCTTCTACTTAATTGCTCCCTGAACTAACATCTATAACATTCCCTATCTCAATAATTGCTAAAGGGTGTACTCTTTTATCCTCTTCTAAATTCATCCCCATAGAGAGAGAATCATATTTTGCTCTAGGTATTTCACCTTACTCACCTATTATAGCCATTACATCCCTCTACTCTGGTCATTCTACTCACATAGGTACCACTAGTTGTTGCTTCAATGTATATCCCTTTGGATAGTGAGGGTTCCTTCCATAGACAGTCGATGGTCATGTTTTCTAGCCCTACATCTTGTGTATTGAAATTATTTCCTTCTTCATTGTTATAGAGGTAAGATTTTAGGCTCAATCTCTGGCCATGGGTGTATTTACTCTTATTTTTTATCTAACAATACTTCTATTATCACCACTACATGTTGAAGTATATAGTAGATCCACACATTTACCATATTGATTATTTCAGGTCATGGGGTTTGTTAATTATCTCCACCATTATTCCCATTTTTCACCATTTTCAACCTTGTGTAGTTCTCTACACTCTCTATAACCTCCAAAACCAAATAACTCAATGATAGACATTCACCCTTATCATGATTCTTTAAATAGAATACCTGATCATTCTTCCTTACCAACATGATTCTTCATTCCACCAATAAGGAAAGTCATATGATGTCATTGATTCCCTTGAACAATCTTCCCACTTTAAATGGTCATGTCTACTTGCCTTTTCATATAAAAATTTACCCCTCAGTCCATCTATCCATTTTGATAAAGTTATCATGTGCTATCATGATTTCCCTTTATCACCCTTATCATCCAATCCACATCTAATGACTTTGATTGTTTTGCGTCTTGTAATCCTTTTGAGCCTTATCATTGTCACCTTTACCTCAATTGATGTAAATTGGCATTTATCTATGTGCCATTATAATGATAATGCCTTTGAAACTTCCACTATTGCTAGTGGTGGTAACTCCTAAATTATTTCCATTTGATCCAACTGTATAACCAATATCATGGCTCACATAGCTCCCTACTACTAGGGCCTCTTCTAAGTGGAACCCCAAGTCATTAATTCCAAGGAACTAGTATAAAAGATGCAAACATGGCTACATTTCATCTAGCCTACCCATACAGCTCTTGGTTCAGGCATGGTCCATCCTCTATCACTCACCATGCTACCAATTTTCTAACTCATACAATCTACTTAGCCATCAAAGAAATTATTTTTAGATCATCACTTCACTACTACCCTTAAAATTTTTCTCGAAGCAATGATGACCTTTCACCAACCCAACTATGTAGATCTTGATAGAAAACCCTCTTCTAAAACTTAGCTCATGGTGATAACTTCTATCACTGTTCTTATACCTTCACACAATTTTAAAAGGTGAAACCTCCTTATAAAGGAACCTCTTCTTTGGATTAGTTCTGTTTAAGGTCATTTATGGTGCTTAGCATTGTGTTCCCTTATAATTTATCCTACTTTACTCATCTATGTCTCTCATCCTACTAAATATGGGATCATTATGGTAACTATTCACCAATCTACACTATGCACATTCACCATCACCTTCACCAAAACCCAAAACCTCTATTTTATAAAACCTTCTCCATTAGCTTAAACCAACCCATGTGGTCCATCAAATTGGGGCAGCCAATTTGAGCACCATTTTCCAACCCTAGTTGAACTGCATTGGCCTAATGTCCATCAACTATGTAGGCAGTACTTGAATTCTAAGGGTAGTTCAACCACTAACAACTAATTACACTTCTCTTTTCATTCTCATTAACTTTAATTGCTAATAACACCCTCTTGCCTAGGGCATCCTATATCAAGGAAGCTTTAGATTCTTCCTAGCATCCTTGTATTTAACATCATTTAATAATTCCTCTTCATTTTCCCCCATTATTAAGATAACTAAATTGGCCTAAGATCTTTTTATACTATGTAGGCAATGCTCATTTATTGAGGTCAACTCAACCACATCCTTTGATTTATTTTCCCTTTTTGCCTAATATATTTTCCTCCACCCCTCTACCTATCTCCTCACCACCTCCCTCCCTTTAGCTTGTCAATCTCTTTTAACATAAAGATTGATAGCCTTCCTCATTGACCCCTCTTATCTCCCATAAAGCCACCACCTACTCTACTTCATTTGCCTCCCCAACACCTTTCCTTGTGCATATTTCACGGCTCACTTTCCCACCCATTTTTGCATTTTTTGTCTCTCTCTGATTTTTACCAACCTTGCCCCACATCTCCTTTGTCTTCTTTTACCATCTCATCATTTTCCCTTGTCTTTGGCAGTTTGTCACATCCTCTTTGTCAGTCATGTTTCCTCACCAATTCCACATCATACTATGCATCCTGCAAGATTTTTATGTTTTTTGTTGTTGCTCTTTTTCTTTACGTGTAGCACCATTCTCTGTCATTTCACCACTCTTCCCACCTTTCCCATTTTCCATTCTTCTTATTTGATTTATTTTCATCCTTTCATCCCTTTTGTCATCTTTTTTTCCTCCATAACTAGTTTCTACCTAGGTATTTATCCTTTGAGAATCCTTCCATAATTATGCCTTTTTCTTATCAGTTCTTACCTTTTGCCTTTTACATTCCCCTTTTCCTCTTTCCATCTTGGTACTCACTTGTCTTTTGCATCTATGTGAGTATCGATGATTCATATTCCCACTTCAATTCTTCCTTTTTATTCTTATCATCCTTTATCTTCATCTCATTCCCTTTCATTTTTTCCACCATCCTTTCCATTTTCCCTATTTCATTTCATTTTTCCCATCTTAAGGACAATCCTTGTTCTTCTCAACCTTTTTTTCCTCCTATATGTCTATTCCTAGCTCCTTCCATCCTTATCCACCTTTATATTTATATGTGACCTCATTGTTTTATTCACATATCTCTTCATCCATCTCCTATTCCACCTTCACCTCATCCCTTGTTGGATTTTGTTTATTTTTTCCCATTCAACCTCCACCTCTTCAGAGTGTAGTCACTAGTTGAACCACTTCTACATGCATCTCCTTGTCTGCTTCCTTGTGTCCTCCACACCCTTACTTTAATGCATGAAATATGGTTAGGTTCATTACTTCAAGTGCATCCCTTTATTCATTTAATGCCTTTGCTTGTTGAGCCTAGATCCTCTTTTTTGTCCCTCTCTAGCTACTCCCTTCACCCTATTTATTACCTTTTTCCCTTTTAAACCGACTACCCATTTTGATCTTATGTGATCACAACATATAACATGTTATGGATGAGAATGTATTCCATTCAATTTTGGTTTACTATGAGATATATACCAGTCATATGGCTCTATAACACAATCAACCACTCTTGCAAGCTCATATGACCCACAAGTGAGCATGAGCACCACCAACTATTAGGATATATATTCCTTCCCCATCTAATTTTGTCTTACCTATTTTAAACCCCTTTTTTGGAGATGTTAGAATCAAAACTAAACCCACCTTTAAATGGAAGATTTGGGGTACCTGCATGTGGCTACTAGTTATACCCTATCATGTGACCTACCTCCCAACTGATAATTTCCCTTGATTCTCCTTACCTGACCTACATCTTCCTATGCACTATAATAGTCCTACTCTTTAATCACATTCCACCCAGTAACCTATTATAGGATTCCCATCTTTCACCAAACTATTTTCCTCCTTGGTCTCTTTTAGACTTGTTCCTCCTACCTTCTTTTTCAACTCCCTAATTTGTCTATCATCATACATTCTTATTCTATTTTCCTTCTCATTTTTATATTTATGCCATTTATTTTCCTTCTTATTTCAACTTGCTCCCTCATTTAATTAATATTATTATTATTCACCTCACTCCATATTCCAAAACCCCTCAAAGTTTTTCTTTGAATTCCCTCAAAATTTAATGCTTACTTATTTTAAGGCCCCACTGGCTCTAGGGTCAAGGGTTTGAATCTTCACCACTTCTCATTTACCCACTCTACTACTCTGCTTCCCTAAATCATTGAATAATACCCTTCCATAGACTATTAACAAAATTATTGTGGAGTGTGCACAATGTCAACTTATTTAGATGGTGATGAAAGAACCTGTCAGGTCACCATGGTAATTTGAGTAGTGTTATATTTTCTAAATCCTAGTACAACATATTTCTCCCATTTTTTAACAAATGGTGGTATAAATTTCATGATTGAAATTGCTTATCCATGTCTATAGATTCATTTTATATAGTTGAAGAAATCATATAATTAGCTCCTAGGTAATCTCATCCACCATTTCTACCAAAAATAATTAATAAACTATTTGATAGCCATCTTTTCCACCCTTTGGAGCTTCCCTTTCTCCAACATCCTTTAACCAGACCTAGCTTCATGATACATCAAATTGGGCAAACCAAGTTAACTGGCACTCCCCACCTTAGAATAACTACATTAGGCCTAAAGTTCATTTTGGACATTATGATCATGGAACTATGTAGGCAACGTCTATTTACCTATGCATATGGAGTCCACTTGGCCACCCCATTCCAACAAACCAACCCACTTGCCCATGTCCACCTCAATGTTGGTTTTTTTTTAATCTAAACTCTTTGCATGTTTTTGATGACCTTGCATTGATCCTTTGACTACATCGACTATGATTTATATGTTGCACTTTTTATGCCCCAACTCATGTGAAACCAAAGCATTTATATTATTATGTAGGAGCACTTCTTACCCTGGAAATCTATGAACAACATTGGCCTTGTCTCGATGACCTGATAGGCTTAATCTGATCAACTATGACTAATATTATGGATTGGTTACCCCATCATATGTCCATCTAGAACCTAACCTTATCTTTATCAACATTAGCCACTTTAGTCTTTGCACAATATTTACTATCGTGCTTAGTCACCTTTTGTGAACCCATTAGAATTTCACATGCCCAGCTACCTTGTGACACCACCTCATGCCTTCCCACCAACTGCTTATCAAACCTTCACTTGATTTGGCATTTCCTCATCGACTCTTAGCTTTAGGGGGAACACCCTTACCATAATTAGAGCACCTTGACCTTCAACCAAGTGATTTTTTTAATTTTTCAACTTGTTAATTCAAAGTTGCATAATAAAAAGGTGTAAAATGTATACACTAGAAAACTTCACACATACAATTTTTGATGAATAAATACCTAAGGACCCCCTAGAGACCCCCTAAACCTTCTTAACCCTTAACCAACCCCTCTTAACCTAACCAAATCACTATTCTCCTGCACATAGTATTATTCAAAAATACTAGTCACTATCACTATTCATGATGACATGGCAAGTGACATGGCATTTAAGATGGTAATTGACATGGAAGGTAATTTGGGAGGTGATATGGAAAGTGACATGGCTTATAAGTGAGGTGGATTGATGTAGGACATCATACACCACTTGAAACCCTTTCCCAATGTGCTTAATGACCTCATTTAAGAATCACAAGGGTCCCCCCTTGAATTATGGTGAATTTACCCTTAAGAGGCCATCATTCAACATGTATTTTGTCTTCACAAATGAAAGTGGCCTTAAAAATGGGATGCCCACATCTTTAGTGCTTTGGAAAAAAACAAAGGGCACTATATCCACCCATTTTTGACTTTTTAACCCAAATTGGAGACCCATGAGCAAGGTGGGAATCCCACCACCCTCATATTTTGACTCATTCATGCACCCACATGGAAAATGGTGCCATATTTTTTGGGGCATCTCTTTAAGTGATTGGATGAAGACAATAAAGTGTGTTGAAAATTATTTTAGCCTCATTTATGCCCATGTGCATGATTCCCATTCAAAATTGGACTCATGTGCAAGGTGGGAGACACACCAACCCAAATGGGAGACCCATAATCAAGGTGGGAATCCCACCACCCTCATATTTTGAATCATTCATGTACCCACATGGAAAATTGTGCCATATTTTTTGGGGCATCTCTTTAAGTGCTTGTATGATGACAAGAAATGGTGGTGAAATGTCTTTTGGGCTCATTTACACCATGTGCATGATTCCAATTCAAAATTGGATTCATGTGTAAGGTGGGAGACACACCAACCTAAATGGGAGACTTATGATAAAAATTTAAATCCCACCACCCTCATATTTTGACTCATTCATGTACCACATGGGAAATGGTGCCATACTTCTACTATCCCCTCTTTTGGCATTGGTTTTGACAATAAATGCTAAAAATACCCCGCTCTCTTTCACCCAAGATGGAAGTGACAGGTTAGTCTTTGGTTATTAACATATTTTTGTAAGTATTTGAAGGAGGTCATCCTTCCTAAGTTCATCCACATCTTTTAGGAAAATAATTCAAAATAATGAAGCTCTATCTAAATTTCCTCTAGACATCTTCAACAACAATGACATTCTTCTTCAAGCTTGGAAGGTAACATTTGATTTTGTTTCTTCCATTTTATTTTATAATCCCATTTTATTTTTAATATATTAATCCCCACTTATTAATTTTTTCCCTTTGTCATTTCATTATCTCAATTCATTTTCTCCCTTGCCATATTTTATCCACTCACATCTTTGCGACTTTGACCCTCCTTATCCTCTTCCCCTTTTGTCATCTTAACTACTTACCTTCTTACCTCATCAACCATTCACCAATTTATCCCATTTGATTATTTAAATTTTTATTACCTTAACCATTTATCAACCAATGAAACCACCTTTCTTTAATCCCTTGTTAAATTTCCAAACCAAAACCATAGCCTTGTCTTGACTAATTTTCAGCATTAGTTGCTCTATTTAGTCATTATTTTATAAGCACTTAACTTTCTTGTCTTAATTTAGTTATTTTTTTTATTTAATTGTTTTTAATTTTAATTATTTTATGTTTTAAATTCAATTATATTTATTTCTTATTCACAAACTTAAGTGTTAAAAGCAGGTGGATTGATAGCCTCCTAAAAAGCTTTCACTTCTAGGATCTAGCTCATGCTAGGCAATCCACCCAACTACTTGTATAACTAACAATTTTTGTTGTAGTGATTTATTATTATAGGAAATTATTCCCTATCCAAAGAGGATTTATCACAAAGTCTAGATTCAACATGCATACATTCAACAAGTATTCTTCTACATACCCTTTTTAACTAGTTTCTTCTTTTCACACTTAATAAAAAACAAAAAATTAGATAGAAACAAACTTGATAGATAAATGGAAAAGGTTTCCTACTTGTTTAGATTTGTTACACCATCCTAATCATGTATTTGACATGAGGAACATAAGAGGACACTTACCATTATTTAAACCTATTACAATGAGATGCCATTTACTTCTTAAACTCGTGAATCCTATTGAAACTACCCTTTGGGAAGAAGGAGATCTTAAACATGCATTATACCTACCAAATATAACATTATATAATCATTTCTTGACACCTCCCATGTTGAATACCTTTCTATATGCTCCAAAAATGTCTCTTTCACATACAAATCTCTAAATTTTACCTTGAATTAACTTGGTAAGCCTTATGGTACATTGGTAAGGTGTGAAATGCCTTTGAGAGGGTTAGTAAAAATTATTATCAAAATAATAAGGCTTAATAAAAAAATGAATTATTTGATGTATGACCATTTCACCCTAATAAATTGTATTTGGATTGACCTAGACCTTCATGACTCTTTACAATGAATAATTTCACAAGGAATGGTTAGCAACAAGCATAAGACCATAAACCCTCTTTACCTTAATTTATCCAAATTTGCATTAAATTTTATAAGAGATTAGAAAGAATTCATTAATGACCATGTTGAGTGACTTAATGATAAGACTAAGTGCTTTGACTCACTCTCCTCGTTACACCAACCTAGAAGACCTTGACCACTACTAGGAACAACACACTAATTACCACTATGAGACCAACCATGACCAATATAAAACCCTTTAGATGGCTATCAGTAAAGTTAAATAAGCTTGGTTATAAAATTTTGAAATTTAATAGCCTATGGTAGCCATTTTGGATAATAATAAGATAAGTACATTTAAGCATTCTAGGCAAGATGGGATGTCTATGCCATCAATTTAAGGATTATCAGATTAAGAGATAAGCCAAGGGGCACAAGATAGAGTAGATACAAGGCTTTCAAAAGTAAGGCATGTGTATAATTAAGAATAACAGCTAGGGTTTGAGTTTTCCAAGTGTACAAGACCAAGGTGATACATAATCACAAAATATCATCTAGAGTAGGTTACATCACTACATTAATTATAATTTTTACCTCATTCTTGTTATAAGTTGGTGTCACATTGTAACTTGGTTTACTATAAAACTTGATTGTTGAATTAGTCTTAGGAGTGGATGTGTACTTGATTTTATCAAAAGGTATTGGCTTTAATTATATGTCCTTACTATATGGCATAACTCATCAAAGGATTTGAATCTCTATTTTATTATTGACTCATTGAGTGTTGTGAGTAAGATTTTATTGAACATGTCTTGTAACTAATTATAAACCATAGCATTGGTCATCTCAACTAGCTTAGTAATGCACAAAAGCACATAATTATTGATTGGTTCATTGGACCCTTGCTTGAGTTTATAAATGTGTGTGTAGGATAACTTCTCATTAATGTTGATGGGAAAATGTTCTATGAAATGGTCTACCAATGGGTTAAATGCTCTTATGGATTAGAGGGTATATCATTTAACCATTATAATGCATAGTCCTTGAGACTTATTGGAAATAGTTTGGTTAGTATTTTGTCATTATATGCATAGTCCAATCATGTTACATGGAATGATATAAGGTATTAATTGTGATCACTTTTACCTTCATATAATGGAAGCTTTGGAGGTATAAATATAGTTATTAAAGGATAGGATAATATATTAAAATATAATGAGTTATGGAGTAAGGTGTACG
The DNA here is from genome assembly GCA_037957365.1 of Torreya grandis. NCBI lineage: Eukaryota > Viridiplantae > Streptophyta > Pinopsida > Cupressales > Taxaceae > Torreya > Torreya grandis. The sequence continues at coordinate 106,581 of JARHVA010008900.1, read as the reverse complement.
AATCCATAGAATGACTAAATATAGATACACATTTCTCTAGTTGTAACACCTTAGCATGCATAGATATAATAATTTGATTAAGGGAAAGTACAATAAGTAAGGTAAGTGATGGAACACGCATAGTAATTATAGGAGGGGTAAAGGTTCATTGTGTATGAATAGGTATGTAAATATATTGGAGGCCCCATGTTACCTCCAAACCTTGGGTGGATGTCACATAGGTAATTAGAGGTGTAGGTGTAGGGATAATACTAGTAGTAGAGCCTTGAACACCTGATGTGGTAGCTTGTGTTAATTTTTTCTACTCATTTTTTTCTATATATAACATTGCATCAATATGGTGTTGATTCATGTTAAGATATTTAGTGAATTATTGATCATACATGGCATTTGATTGATAATTATTTATTGTTTCATGAGTATTATTAGTCTCCACATTCATGATAATTTTATCAACAAGGTGAATAATATCTATTTTATAATCCATAGTAGGATGAACAAGGAGGTCATATATGCGTTTTGATGTATAGTTGTGACAATAGGAATATCAGATTGGATGTTGAAACAATAGGATTTGAGGAGGGCTTAATATTGTTCATTGTTAATTTTAGCCTTATTTGTGTATTTAGATTTAATAATTATAACCAATTTACTTACATAATTGATCAAAATAAAATATACTATCCATGTAGAACACTATGAAAAGAGTACCTTCATGACTTATATTAACCAAAAGTGTTCACTCATTATGGCCATCATTTATGTGTATTATTAGGGAATAATTAAAAAAGTCTAAAAATAAAACCCTAAGGATAAAATATGAAACCTTATAAGGATGAAACCCTAACAAAGAGCTAGGGATGAATCTGAAAATATTTTGTATATGGAAATCTGAATTTAGATCTAAAACCCTAAGACAAAAGATCTAAAAAAAATTTTGTGTATGAAAATTAGAAATGAGAATTAAAAACCTAGGAATAAAAAAAATGAAACTTTGGAAGAATTAAACCCTAAGGGAAACCTAGGGTTTGGTATAGTTCAATATGTATACATGTTCACTATATTTTGTACCATAATTTTTGTTTTACAACCATAATGTGATAGAAACTTGGAATGTAATTCAGATATCAAGATATAGCATTCAAGCATACATATGAATTTAAAATAATGAAACTAATTTTAATGATTTGACTAGTAGCATATGCTAAATATAAAAAGTACAATAAAGGGATGGTTGTAGTTAACTTTTCTCATTGACTATCTAACTGTGACTATATTTTGGAAGTGTATAATAGCTAAAAGAAAGATTGTGACTTGTTTGGTTTATAGTTATATCTCTATTTGCACAAGGTTGGTTCCATCTATTTGGATCAATATATTTAGTTAGTACTACCCTATGTTAGTCATTACTAACTTGTGTATAATGAGGGAATGTGACCACACGATCATCTTTACCTATCTTTATATGCCTCATGTTTGTAATACTAAACCTTTATGATGCATGTAAATCTATAAATCAGTCTCTTTTGCCTTAAAAACCAATGTGTGCTTGTGAGGGATATAAACCATAAAAACCAAGAAGTGTAATGGGATGAGTTAAACCCAATCACTCCTATTTGGTGATTTATTTTTATCTATGTATTTGATACTCTAAATAAGGAAATTAAACCACATGTAATTCTTCCACCTAGTGTGATTGTGAAATGGTCCTCATTATCTATATGTATGCAACACATGATTTGGATTTGATACTTTACAATTATTTTTTGAACTAGCTTTAATGTGCTTCATATTTATCTTGTGACTGATTCTAGTGATAGGTTTGTAATTTGGGAAGAATAGGGTAGATTTTATCAATGTTCAATAGTGTATAGATGTGTTCCAAATAAGTCCCCCCAAGTCCCTTTTAAATGAGACCTTGATTATATATATATATGAGTCCAATTAGGTAAATTATCATGCCACCCATATGCTAGGAAGATGGTTGACCCTAAGGAAAGTTTTGTTATTTTACGTTAACCATTGTTGGAAGCATGTCAGTTTTGACTATTTTAGGTTATTATCAACTAGTAATACTAATCAAAATTGATAACTAAATTGTGTATAAGTATACTTAACTAAGGGTCAAGAGATGTATGTGTAATACATTTAGAAATTTTGAAATAGACACTAAGATTCTTATAGGTGTGTATCAATAGAAAAAAGGGTCAACTCATAAGATATCATAAAAGTGTGAGAGAATGGCTAATTAAGACCTTGTTTGTGTACTCAAGTCATGCATAGTAAATTTGTGTCAATATTATCATTATTAAATAATCAATACAAAAATTTAGTATCTACACCTAAATTATCATTTATGGGGTTCAATCTTACCATTTTGGTCTCTTCCACTCTATCCATCATTGTTACCTATTTGCTCCCTCTCACTATGTGCCCATTGATAAAAGTTTCAACTATTTGTTAGATAATTACTCCTCTAGAGGTTTGGTCAAAGGTATATCTCTTAAAAAAACCCACTCTCAAATGGTTAATGTGCAATTTACTGATGATTCCTTCCTTACATTGGTTAAATAGGAACAATCCATATCCAATGCTATGGATGTTAGATTACTCAAAGATCTCTAAACATCATAGATTACATGAAAAATGTAGAATTAGGAGAGATTAAATGTAAGAAAAAGAGAGATTCATAAACTAATTTATAATTCATTAACCAAAAAGTACAAAATAAATAAATTATATAGTAAAAAATTAGGTCACCATAAAGGTAACAACTCAACTCACAATTAGAAAACACATAAAGTATATCTCCCCTAGAGACCTTAACAACTCTAAGAAAGATAGCGAACAACCTTATAGGTAAAATTTTAAGTGGAAAAAATCCTACAGTAAAACCCTTCTAAAGCATAGATTAGGTGGGTAGAATGATTGGGTCCTAAAAATAAGGATTAATGAGGTACATAAGTATAATGCAAATCTCATGAAATGAGGAAAAGGAGAAAAATCATAGGACAAAACTCCTCCCCTAAAAGAGAGAAAATAAGATAAAGGAGATAAAAAGTCTCACTAGAGTCTACAACTACCTAAAGCCATCCAATATCCTATAATAGAGTTGTAGGATGTGACTATGGATCAAAAGTAGATGTAGTGAAGAATGGATCACCCTAGAACAATGAATGAGTATGCCAAGATCCTAATGGATCTTCAACCAAGGTGTGATTATTATAATAGGAACTATTCTCCTCATATAAGGTAGGATGGCCAACTACTCTATGCAATGATGGTATAATAGGAACAGAGGCAATGAAGGACTATTGAATGCCTTGAAATTGTGGTATAGATTTTTTGTCATTTGATGTGTCTTGGATTAATAGACCTATTCCCTATAATGTCTAAAGTAGACTATGGGTAGGTTTATTAGGGAATAAATCAAAGTTTTTAAGGTGACAAAGAGATGGTGGAGGTGTATCCCCATCACTATTGTAGTCATTTGTATTAAAAGAAGAGTCATCAGTATTAGAAGATTGCTTAGGCTTAGAAATGTCATCAAGTTCAGGTGAGTCCAAACAATAAGAATCTAAAGGAGAGTCAGGAAAAAAATGACATAATTTATATAGTTGAGTATAATGATGGACCATTCATTTTAACAATATAGTATCATAGTGCAACTCTCTAACATACACTAAATCTAGAGTGAACTTAAATCACATGCCTGGACCAAGGTGAGTGATCTAGTAAACTGATAGGAGATTAGATGAAAGTGAAAGAATGCTTTGAAAATTATTGAATGTTCCACACTCACTTCAACATACCCTCTCTTGATAACCTTTTTATAAGTATCATCACCCAATTCTATAGAATATATGTCACATGATTCTAATGAGCTAAACTCGATCTATGAAGAGGTCATATGATGTGAAGCACCAAAGTCAATGACTACTGTATGAGTTAGAGTTAAAACTTCAACTAGGGAATTTTCATGTGCTTTCCCATTACTATTCTTTTTTTCCTTTTCCTTACCATGGTCATTTGCTTTAAATGATTCATGGGTTGATGAATGGTAGAATCAGGTACACTAATGTTATACTTCTTGAGCATCTTAATCAGTTGGTCAATCTACTTATTTAAACATTTACTTTCATCCTAATTTCCTAAGTAAAACCCATATTTGATCCAATATTTCTTAGGCTTAGAACTGGAAGAAGAGATATCATTGTTTTATTTGTATGTGGGAGGATTTTCATCCTTCTCTTGATCCTTTTTGTTCTTATTCTTCTTTATGTTATTTAAAGCCTTATATTTCTTAGAAAAAAGTGCATGAGATTTTGAGGACTTCACTATGCCCATCTGTATCAACTTATCTTGATATCAAATCATGTTGGAAATAAAGGTATGTAAATAAGACATCTTTCATGTTGCTGCAAGAGCACCTTTTATGGTGTGGAAAGTGGACACAAACATAGAATAATTTAGACCCAGTTTGGAGAGTATAGATAGAACAAGTTGATCATTTTGCTTATCTATTCCACATTATTTTAATTACAACATAAAATATTTGAACTTAGTGAAGAATTCCTATATTATGTCAAAGTCCCCTGTACTCAAATTTATGAGATCATTCTCCAGTTCATGACCTCTCATCACATCATGATTTCCATTGATTTTTTTCACTATGGTCCATACTTCATTTGATGTTTTAGTAGTTTCAATGTCAAAACATAAGTAAGGAAAATTTGACAAACTAAGATAACCATGTGATTAATCACATCTATTAAACCATTTATTTTTATCTACATCTACTATAGGTTAAATTTCCTCTTTCATATTAATCCTATATAATCCTTGTTTTCTTAGAGAAAGTAGCATGTTACTTTTCCATTCATGATAATTGAATGCTATAAGAGGAGTAAATTACCAACAATTTTTCATGATGCAATAAAATAGGTTATTGCAAAAAATAAAGAAGAAATGTAGGAAATAGAACTACACAACACTACAAGTACCCACTTATAACTATCAGAGTGACCCCCCTTAACTTTCAAATATAAACACATTCGTATATATGTCAAACACAACAAGGAATACTTCAAATAATTTATATGTAAGTATGAAATAATTAAAGGGATGTTAGACTCAACCAATAATGTATCCAAGAGTGTATAATACTTAGTTTGAAGAGAGCCCAAAAAGGTCACTAGTGTGTAGATCATTAAAAAGCAAACACTTTTTAAGAATATGACACTCAAATTTGAGTTACTGATCAAAAGTTATATCCATTTGGAAATCTTTGCTCGCATAAAGAATTAGGTAAAAAATGGATGGAAAATATTTTTTATCAACTTCATCAAAAAAACTTTAGGCTCTTTTAGAGAAAAAGCTTTAAATATTTTGTGAAATAATTTTCTTTGAAAAAAACTTATGCCTCCATGGAGCAAAAGTTAAGCATTTTTGGGTTAAAATTGACCATGAGATTAATTTACATATGACCAAGGGATAAGGGCTAAATTGGGTGCTTACCTCATGTGACCACAATGTGTGACTAGGGGGCTTAGGATTATTGTGGGTGATCTCCCCCTCCCACTTTTGATTGATGTGAGAGTGACATCCTCTAAAAAATGTATCAATTTGAAATGAATAGTGTCACACTTCATGGTATTAAATTCGATGTCCTCTAGACCATCATCAAAGTTTTGGATATCCTACACATTTTTTAGGGTTTTTGACTACTCTTATAGTTGAAAAGTTAGATTGTAGTCATTATATAAAACCATTGGGGTTGTACATCAATATTATAGTGACTAGATCTAGTTTTAGGGTTTTAGAGGTCTCTTATAGTCATCAAATAAAATTGTCAAGGTTTTAGTGATTATGTGTAGTGCCAAAAATTTTAATATAAGAGGTTATTCAACTTCCTATAATGGAGTTGTTAAGAGTCAGGGTTTTCCATTGAGCTTGTAGTCAAGATGTTTGGCCTTCCCTACATTCATTAAAGATATAAATTGCACCTATAGTTGTAAACTTAGATGCCAATGTTTGGAAGTTATGAAACAATCAAAAACTTTGATGCATCAGAGTTATGTTCTACATCATTAAAATTTTGATGCTGGGGTTCTTGAGATTTTTGGTAGTGGACCTTTGGTGTTAAGAGTAGTGGGACCATATTAGTTGTCAAGGGTTTAAAAACTTTTGGTAGGTGCAGAGGTCTTTATGAGCTCTGATAGTGTCAAGGTTTTTAACTAATTCCATAGTATAGAATCTTGATGCAGAAATTGGTGGCTATACATGTACTAAAAAAGCTTAATGTTGGGCAATTATTGACATGTAAGAAGTTCTCATAATATAAAGACATTTACAAAAACTTTTCCAAGTTTAGAAATTCTAGATCTAGAATTCCTATTTAAAAACCACTGAATACCCACCAAAGATCTTTAAAAATACAAAAAATGATTTTTTCTTGGAGAACCTGGTAGTATAGATTTATGTAAAATCAATGAAAAAGACCTAAAACCCTCTAAAATGGGAAAAAATTGACTGTAACAAAATTAGGTAATGTTTACAACTAATCTTAAGGTTTTAGCACCTTTTGAATCTAATGACACTATCTATTTTGTGGTTTGAGACTCTAGATGAATAGTTTACATGAATTTTGAATAAATTCCACCAAACCTATGAAGAATAAAAAAATCAAGAAACCTTTAAGATACATACAAGAAGTATCTCACTAATGATCTTAAAATATGGTAAAATTACCATTAGATCAAAGCTTTGATACCATGTTAGATTACTCCAAAATATATGAATGTCATATATTGCATAAAACCCCTAGAATTAGGTGAGAGTAACAAAGAGCTTCATAAACTGATTTATGATTCATTAGCCAAAAAGTATAAAAGAGGTACATTATATAGTGAGAAATTAAGTCACTATGAAGGTCATGACTCAACTCACAATTAGAAAACATGTACAGTGTATTTCCCCTAATGACCTTAACAACCCTAACCAAGTTGACAAACAAATGTATAGTTAAAATTAGAAGTGGGGAAAAAGCCTACAGTAACAATGGAATGTCTTGAAATGTTTTGTTTGGATTATGGATCCTCCATTCAATGAATAAAAACCTAATGTTATAGAAAATCCATCTTCACCTTGTCTACTTGGTTATTGCATTATAGTTCAAATTGGATTTAACTTGGATAAAAATTAAAATTTATAGGCATCCCTTTTGATTTTAAAGGTTCTCCCTCTAATCTATGGTAGTCTATAGTGCAAATGGTGGATTTTTTTCTTACTAGATATCTAGTTGCTCTCATTAGTTGAAAAATTATAAATTTTATCTAAGGTTATAGAGTCTACTCATATTTACTACTACTCTTATTGGGATCCCTCTAAGTTTTCCTATGCTAAACTAGAAAAAAAATTGAGGGTTTATTTTGGGTGAAATATGAAGGTAGTTGAGGGTTCCATTAAGTAGCTTTAGATATTTGTTATAAGCCTAATCCATAGGAGGTCTTGGTCTCTTATATATTATAATCCAATGCTATGTGTTGTGTGATAAATGGATCATACATGTTATGGATGGTAATGAAAATTATAAAATCCTTATTAAGAATTGCATCACTCAAGGCAACCCCATGGGAAAAAGAACCTAGAAATGTTTGAATCTTAAAAATTTTGTTGCTCACTTAGGTCCCTATCATCATTGTGGGTGCTTTTATGGCTAAGAGTATTTGGAAGGCTTAAAATATTCTAAAAAAAAAAATTATTTAGGATGGTGATGGGCTTCGATCTAGGATATCTCTTAATTCTCATTCTCTATGATGCTCTCTAGTTTTTATGGATTCCCTTTCACCCTAGTGCTCTAGATTAAAGTATTCAATTTTTTATAAAGGGAATAAAATTTATATCAAAATTATTTTTTAATCAAACCATAGATTGGGTTCCTTGGCATATTTTTAAACACCAATTTTAGATACAAGCCAGTTACTATGAGTCCATCTCAAAATTCAAAATTACATACCTAATATCCATCTCCACAAGATTGGAATTAAAATTCCCTCTAGATGGTGTATTGATTAGAAGTGGCCTATGTAGACTCCCTTCCACTAGTATAAACTTTGGCTAGGTTATAAAGTCCTCTTTCTGCTATCTCCTCCTATGGAAATTATCAATTCCAAATGGAAAGTCAATTTCACTAATTCTTTTTGGATAATAAGGTTTGATTGTGTGTGGACAACTATAATTGAGCCAAAGCAAGCACACATTTTATGATGTATTCTCCACCAAGGCTTCCATATTTTTTCTCACTTGGTGCACCTTGGTATGGGTCACCCAATTTGCTCTATGTGTAAACATCCATAGTCCTTAAAACATATTTTTTTATATTTGTAAGCTTACTCGGCCTACTTGGCACTGGATTCACACCCTCTTACAACTCTTTCTTATTGAGATGTGTACCTAGAAGATGGTATTTAGGGGACTTGACCATGATTCCTAAGAAATTTTCACAAATTTGGCATATTTTGAGTTAAAACTCTCTTTAAATTGTATAATATTAGAGATAGTGTTATTTTTAACCAAGATATACTAAATGGTTGTTTTAATTTCTACATGAATAATTTATTTTATAATGTTATTCTACAAATTCAAGTTTAATCCCAAAAAGTGTGTTTGGATCTCACCCATCTCTAGACCTTACTTGATCATTAGGGATATGCCCACTATGTGGTTGGTAAATCCCTTCCATACTCCACCCATAATTTGTTGACACTATAGTACCATAGATATAGGTCATGGGGGAGGAGCCAGTTACATACTAGGTAACATATTTATTTTTCCTGAAGATAGTTCCCAAATATGAGACCTCAAGATCATGGCCTTAGAGGTGGTAGTGTCAGTGGTTGTAGTGGTAGAAATGTAGCTACCATGGGTATGGTAGAAGGGGTGGTGATATCTACTCTAGGTGATCTATACCACCACAAGGGAAGTTCCCTCACTTAACCCTTAGTATTTCTCCTACCAAGATAGACAATTATTAAGATAAAGATAAAGAAAATGAAAAATACTATTGGGGTTCTATACTTAATTTTGTAGACACTATTTTTTAGGTTAGGTAGAATGGGGTGATAAAATTAATGCTCCCCCACCACCTCCTCTTCCATCCCTTATCATTATTGGTACTGCTTAGTGTGTATTATGTTATGTGGTTTCATTTTATAGCTATTTATCTTCATCACCTTTTCTGTTAAATTATTTTTTGAATTTGATTAAATTTATAATGTAGCCTCTTATCCCTCACCAATCTAAATTTTTGAGTTTGAATACATCCACTCACTTTTCAAATGGATTTTCAATAAAAAAAATTGAAATATTTTTTATTGATGTGCCAAAAATCATGGCATAAGGGAGGCATTAAACATATTTTTATAAATGTTAAATATAATATTAACCAAGTTCACCAAAGTTGACAAAAATATAAATTAACTTGCTTGTCAGTTATATTACATTATCATGTGTCTCTCGTATACTATACAATTTTTATAGACTTGAAGAATCATTGAATTCATGTAAATTACTTTGTCCTTACCTGAATCAATAAAAAAAAATTCTGTCCATTCTCATTTACTACAACATAGTAAGGATAGTGCATTATAATGAAGATCACAATGTTCAAGAAAATTTATTATTTCAAAAGGAGGTTCAAATTCCTAGGAAAATAAGGAACCCCTTGTTTTCCTCCTAAATTTCATTTTCATGTAGTGTTACATATTTACCTCTATTGGAGAAGTGAGGCAAAAGCCAAATTTTGATATGATGGCTTCAATATCTACATTTTCCAAAATATTTGGTTGTTCTTATGATGAAATTTTATGAGAAGGTGGTTGACTAGGGCCGAAACCCTATTGATTTTATAGAATATATCAATAACACCATTAGTATTTAATATGGTTATCCTCTCTCCCCTGCTTTATTTGGTTTCTCATTTATTTGGTCTCTACATAGATGAATTAGAGAATATCATTGCAATCTCAAATAAAACAAGTGATGGTTATATTATTTAAGATATAATAATTACTATTTCATTACTTGTTGATGACCTTATTATCATGTCACATAATAAATCATACCTAAAAGGACATCTTGACATTATAAAATTTATTTGTAATAATCATAGTTTACAAGTGAACTTGAGTAAAATAAAGGTCATGTCTTTAAAAAAAACTAAAAAAAAAGCACACATAAAACTAATATTATTTACAAAGGAAGATTAGTTGAAGTGGTTTTCATTTATGCTTACCTTGGTGTGCCTTACATAGGAACTCAATTTAATATGCTTCATGTTGCAGAAGATAAAAAATGCAAGGGGTATGTTGCATTTAGTACACATGACAGACAATGTTTCTAGCTTCAATTTCAAAATTCCAAAGAAAAATTGTATATATTCCAAACTTTAATGTGACCAACATTATTATATAGTTGTGAGATTTGGGGTCTTTGAATTATTATTATCTATTAGGTTCAAGTTGATAAATTTAATATTTGGATGCTATTCAAAAACTTGTGATAAAAATAGTCAGTTTTAAATGCAATTATTTCCACTAAATATAGCATCCATGCCCTTCATATTTCAGTTATTTTCCATGTAGTGATGTTACTTAAAAAACTAAGATGTATGGAAGATATAATAGCTAGGAATAATAGATATCCATTCAAGGCTCTTCAATCATTTGTGAAATAATGTGAACAAGGGAAGAAGAACACTTCATATGCTCAATGTACGTATTTCTTATAGGGTATTGATATTTATATTAATCATTTTACTCCTAATACATTTTCTATCAATACTTCATACATGTTGAAAATTGATATTCATATAGGCATTCGTGATGAGATCTACCAATCCTACATAAATTCAACTTAGATAGAACCATCGATAACAAAAATGTATCATTACTTGAAAAATTATCTTCAAATATAATATTGACTTATAATTAGTCCTATCACATGAGATTTAATTTTTGTTTGAGATTTCCATTGGGTCAATTGTGGGTATGTTCTCATTATCATTGCATGGAAACATATCACTTTATTTTACGACATTAGTGCATATGTAGACATTGAAATAATGACCAAAATCATATGAGAATTTTGTATTTAGATTTTTAGTGTATTATAAAATACATGGCAAGTTTTATTACCTATTTAGAGGAATTTAAGGCTCTCTATGAGAGATTATTCATTATGAGAATCAAATATGGGCAACTCTACTCATCAAAGAGATGAACCCAACATAGAGATTTCCTTATCAATAATTTTTATCACAACTCTTCTTTTATGGTTCAATATCAGACTCCTTTATTCAATGTCATTTTTAGAGGCATAAATTCACCCACTATTATACTCAATAGTCACAAGTTGTCAAAATAAATATCTCAATAACTTAATTATTATGTTTTGTCTACTTTTTATTTTGTAAGTTCTTATTTGAAATGTACTTTTATTGCAAGCCTATTAACCTATTATGGTTACTATTAGATAATAATGAAAGAGTTTACAAAACTCTGACCTAAAGTCAAATCTACAAACCATTACCATGGTAAAATCTATTGATGCATTGCCCAAATAATATCTCAGTATATTACACACAAATAGATCATACAATGAGAAATACTTTATATCTTCAAAAATTTATCAAATACAATTATTGAGCCTTGTATATATAGACAAGTAAAATCAATCCTAATTAAGATATCAAATAGAGTGATCAACCATAACTAAGAGATCAAGGTAGAGATCAAACCTAGGACTAAGAGATAACTATCCCTAAAGGATAGAAACAATTAGAAATTATCCTCATAATATATAAGAGATAACCATGTAATATCATATAATATTTAAAATAAGATAAATGAAATGTCCACATATAAGTGGATGGTAATAAATAAATACTTAGGTGAACATGAGCTAAGATAACTATCCTACTCTAACACCCCCCTAAAGTAAAGTTAGGGCTAAAAATAGAGTGTCATATCTACAATATGAGTCCTAAGACAAGGCCTAATAAGGTACTCATGTACAATATATCCATGAATCAATATTTCATAGAGTATAAAAAGGGAGAAAACCCATAGGAACATAAACCTCCCCCCCCCAAAAAAAAAAAGAGAGAGAGAGAAAAAAAGAAAGGAAATGGGTCCTGATAAAAAGGTATAATGAGGTACCCATACTAAAAGATGATGTAGTGTGAATATAAGTGTCCTTATGGACACTAATCCATCATTCCATAATACATGAATATCAAGTCATTATAAATTCCAAGTCAAAGTAAGAATGGTGTTGAATATAAGGATCACTGAATATGAACACTACACTTCATAATACTAGGTAAAATGATGAACCTTAGGAAGAATTGTTTGGATACCCTCCTTCAATTTTGAACTAGGAGAAGATGGCAATGAAAGTATCTAAAGAAGTGCACTAAAAAATGGTGAGAAATGAGTACAAATACTGGTGGGGATACCATACTAGTGTCACTACATAAAAAATACCAAGAATGCCAGTGAAACATGATAATATTCATATGGGTTATAGAAAATAAAGTTCTTGAATAAGATACCCATGTATAAAAGAGGAATCTAAAAAAATGGTCATAATGGTGATGGAAAAAATTGATAACTCCAATAGTAAAGTTTACATAAACTAGGATACACATGCATGAAGGTAGACTAGGATATAAAAACAAATCCTTGTGTCACTTTATAATTTAGTGCAAGTACAATATATCCTAAAAAACAAATAAAAATAATGAAGACACTGCATATACTAGAATAGTTACAAATAAGGCGACTATTGAACTATCAAAGAAGTCATCACAAATCATGAGATTTAGTCTTAAAACAAGGGATCAGTGTGGTCTAAAAACATAGGCAACACAAAATAATAGACTTAAATAATACAAGACATTGGTATCTACCAAAAATTCATCTACAAGTGTATAGATAAATGAGCATGATTACAATAAAGTGCATTTTAAGGGGATCTAACACCTATTAAAATGAACCTCACCATGGGATGTTCAATAGGTATAAAGAACATGTAAAATGGAATGTCAAACTCAATCGATAATGTATCCATGATAGTGTTTAATCAAGAGGGTGAAATAAATGAAGGAGAAAGTTTGTTTACTTGTGAGGAGGTTTGTCCACCTACCAAACTGGGCCTCACCCTCTGATCTTTGATAAATAAGATAAAAAAAAAGGTATGTGGAAAATAAATAAATAAATACAATATCTCCTTATGTTTCCCAAATATAATTTTTTTTAAATAAATAATGATTTAAAAATTCATCCAAAGATATTTATTTATAAAAAATAATAAAATAATTCCTTTAAAAAATCTCTCAATAAGGATTTTTTTAGTGAATAGTACTAATGTTAATAAAACCATAATAAATTTTACAATTCATAATAAAATTCAAAATATTCTAAAAAATATGAAAACAAGCAACATAAAACCTATTTTTTTTAGTGATCATTTACGATTTTCTCACAATTAAAGGAAAAAAGTCATATTTTTCAACATAGTATTATTTATTAAAACTATGATAACATTTGAAATTATTATGAAATTAAAAATTTCAAAATATTCTAGAAATTATAAAATAAGACACATAAAATCCATTTTATTTTTGAGTGATCATTTAGAGTTTTCTCACAATCAAAAAAAGAATAGTCATTTTTAATTAAAAAATAGATTTATTAAAAACTTATAGATCTTGCCTTTGATATTCTACTTAGATGAAATTAGAGGTGATTATGTATTTATAATATAATATGGATGAATTGGTGTGCTTTTATTTACTCCTACAATCTCCAAAATTGCCTGTAATTAAAAAAAAACACAAATTAATGAAGTCTTCACCAAAAAATAATTTTTTTTGTACACCTTTTTGATTCCTAAGACCAACCAAATAGAATGCAAGAGAAGAACATACTTATTAAAGAAAGATAATACTAGATTCTGAGAAAATAAAAACTAAGGAGCTGAGTAATTGTTGTTAGAGACTATTCTTATACCATAAGAGT